>CM040242.1:139011346-139134013 GCA_022545495.1 Chrysanthemum lavandulifolium
ATCCTTATATTTGTAGTTCAAAGTTTTCTAGGCATATCTATTCTAGAAGCCATTATAAATTAAGGGTTGTTTAGTGGATGAATACTCGCTATATTAAGTTCTAAGTTATTAAACTTAACAACTTGCTCTTTGTTAAAAAAAATTGATTACGATTGCAATCCACAAAACAAGCGATCCAAACCGCTTTTCTTTTATTATGTAACTGAATCACATGATATTTTTCAAAATACACAAACACCCTTAAATGTTCATGTAACTTGATGACGGTTATTTGAATAATAGATGCTTCCTCGTGGATCTAGTTCATCGTTACCCACTTGGCCGCAATGTTCCCGATGTTTAATGGTTGCGGCGGCATGGGTCCTGCTCCATATAATATCGGCAATGGCATGCATGCTATGGACGCCGCGATCTCTCACCAATTCCTATTGGTGCTTTAGCTTCGACTTGCAAATGCTTCTCCAACAGGAAGCGAGGACGGTAAGCCTTTTTCAAACCTTTTCTGATAATGCTTCACGCGTCGTTCGGGGTCAAGGAAACTTCCTTTTCTTGAGCAAGTTTTATAACACCCTAGGCAAATGAACCTAATCGTTGTAGTGTAGTAATTAGGGTAAGCCACGGGTATTGATATCGTTCTCTGGGGAATAGGAATGCTAGTAAGAAGTTACTACGCTAAGGTTAAGGTTGAGGAAGATTATTTTGTATTTTATATTTTATGAAATGGAAAAGTACGAATCTCGGGTATTGGATTTGGGGGTTGGTATTTCTACCGATTACTCTACTATTATCTAATTATCTAAACTAAGGTCGTGGATAGTCTATGTCTATTGTTTTGTGCTCGTATGATAGTTAAAGATGTGTTTACCTAGATGCTACTACTCCTAGTTATCTCCTATTGATGGTTGAGTTGTCACGTCCTTATTCTTAACGTTGTGTTTTCTAAGGTCATAAGGTATGCATTCCCTAACTCTTTGAAGTCACCTTTAAGTGTAGTAAACGAAATCCACTAAGTCATTCATAAACTAACTTGAGGTTATCTTTTGGTTTAGTAAACGAAATCCACTAAGTCATTCATAAACTATTAAAGATTGATCAAATGTTAAACACAATGATAGCCTAGTCGCACTCCTAAGCCAATTACAATTAAGATAAGAGACAACCTAACAATAATTAACAACTAGGTTTCATATATCTAAGCAAACACACAAGTAATTTAGCCGGACATGGTAAACATGCAAGCATACACACAATCAATCAAACATAGGATAGACATAATGATAAATTGAATATATGGATTAAGATATAATCAACAAACCATTACAAGATGTTTTTGGAGTGATGGAAACCTTCAAAGTAGCTGGAAAAACACCTATCTAATCCCTGGAATCGAAGTTAGGGTTTAGAGCCTACAAAAAGTGAAGTTATAATGTTCTATTTATAGGCGATTTTACATTGGCAAGGGTGACGGCGTCACACCTAAAGAGTGACGGCGTCACGACCTTTTTATTCACCAAACTGTAGATTTTCTCGTTCCGGTCGCGTGGGCTTTTGAATCACCTAAACCAGTTCGTATGCAAAAGTTATGGCCAAACGATCGCCATACTTGTGGCGTGTTTCAACTAGTGGCCGTCACCTTATGGCCGTGTGCCGTCGCATTCGATCTCTGCCTCCGCCGTCACTTGTAAATAAGCAATTTGGCTCTTGCCGTCACAAAAGTGCTCGACGGCGTCATAATTAACACTGACGCCGTCGCTTACATTTTCAAGACTTTGAGTGTCTCGATTCGACTTTGGCCATTTTCTTCATATATCCGCGCCTTTTCGTCCAAATAAGTGCCATTCCATCATTTTGCCTTCAAGAGACCAAAAAGTGAAAAGGAACGATATTAAGTAATAACGGATACAAAGTGATCAAATAAGGGTTAAACGACCCTCAAAATGGTACCTTTTAAAACCTTATCAAATATCCCTACACTTGTTATTTGCTTGTCCTCAAGCAAATGTGCTTTTAACCAATTAATTTATAAGTTAGGGGTCATGAAGCATTGATTTAAAACGGTCCACAACACATATAAGCCCATAAAAGTCATAACAAGCACGGAATTACATACTAGCACCTCACATGGGGTGTTTGGATACTCACATCTCTCTCGGTGTATATATGAAATATAACAAATAGGAAATGGAAGATAAACACTCATTAACCGGTCCTAGTACATAGATTACCATAGGCTTGAGAATAGATCAAACCTCCATCGCTTTGGCGTAGCACCTAGGAAAGACTATCAAAGAGGTCTTTTAAAGGGTTGTAATGTTAGGCTTACGGTAGGAAAACAAGGGTTTGGTGGGATAGGCTATTTAGTGGTGGCAAGTCAAAATCTCTATGTTAAATGCATACGAAGAATGGCGTTGCTAAGCCAAGACTCGACACTCTAAAACTCTAGGTAACGGAAATAAACAAACATAACTTTAAAGGCTAGATGTAGGATGGTAGCCCGTATTTTTTTTTTTACTCTATATATTTTTTTCTTTTTCTCTTTTTCTATATATTTTTTTCGATTTTTTTTTTCATACACTTTTACTCTACCATCCTCTATGATAACATCAAAATAATAGGGATTTATAGCACATCCCTACACTTGAGTTTTATTACTCTAACACTAATTTGACCCGAATTGAAAAGATCAAAACACTTGGGGTACATTATTATGCAAACAAAGGAATTTGAATTTAACGCCCTTCCGTTATTTCATAAACTTTAACTTTTCCCATGAATCCCAATCGTCCCAAAGCGTATACAAAGGATATGACTCGACTTAGCAACTTATGCAAGCAACTAGATAATTGAACTAAGGGTTTAGGGTGATAACAAACATTTGCACTAAAAGTGAGTGCATAAGGGGTAGGCTAAGGCGATTTGGGTGTATATTTGGGGTGGGGTGTAAACAATACTCTTCATTGATATTCGGAAAAACCGAAACATCGGAGAACCGCGAAAAGGATAGGCTCGAGGGTTAACTAGGGTATCGTGTACTAAAGATGAGTACAACGCAAAGGGTGTGGGGAATTACTCAACCGTATGGAAGAAGTAATTATATTACGGTATCAAACAAGGGTTATCCTAATGCCTCTTATCATTTAGTTATTCCTAACTACACAAGTGTAGTCTCACTTGCGATCTCGGAATGCATCACAAAACAAGTTCTAGAATCTAATATACTACCGGTTCACACTCTAAGCATTGAAGATGAATGCTTTTAATTCCTACTAATCTAAGGCGATCCTCACATTTTGGTGGAATTTGGGTGGTAAAGGGTTTTGTGCTAGTCATGCAACTTCCTATCCATGAGACGCTTTTGTTAAGACTAATGGCCCACTCCTATATGTCATGAAAATTTTAAATTTGGTGCCAAAATTACCCTAACCGACATTTTCTCATGGTTTATTACACAATCACAATTGGACAAAGCAAATAGTCAAGGATAAGCATAGTTTCAAAGTTCCGTTTATTTTCCCTCCTACACTTAAACCGAACATTGTCCCCAATGTTCCCGAAAGTATCAAAGTTATGATAAAATAAGGTAATCAAAAGCGAAAGCGGTACTCTCTGATTAGCTCGGTAGGATCCGTGTGAAGTAGTGGTTAAATCCTTTCCAAGAAGAAATGTATGCGTGAAAAGCTCCTTCCAATCTTTTGTATCTTCTTCTTGATAAATAAAACACGCACACTTGAAGAAAACAAACAACCCAACGCATCAAACCGAACAAAGAAAAATCACAACAAGATGTAATTCCAGACTTAAATAAGATATAATGCTTGTGGAATGGATGTTTGCGATTTTCTAGAATATTAAGACACAGAAAATTCCAAAAATTTATAAGTAGCACGAAAACGAGAAAAAGTAATCGATTGTTTCGCTCCTTCGGACGCCAAGTTGCAATCTCGACGCCGTCGGTTATCCCGACAAAAGCGGTGCGATTTTCGGAAAAATTCGGAAAATTTATATCTTTAGAATCTGGAAAAATTTCCTGCAAAACATCCATTATGACTCAATACAAGCATTTGACTCTAACAAACACACATATATATTTTTCAAGAATTGTGATTCTCATGTTCACGTTCTTTTAAAACGTGTGTAATCCTCCCTACACTTATACCTTTTGTAAAATACCTTTATATGTAATTAAGACGAGGTTAAAGACAAAATAAAGCATTTTCACAAATTCAAACATGAGAATAAACAATCAATGAAAAGATATATAACACAAACAAGCAAACAATTAAGCATGGGTTGCCTCCCATGAAGCGCTTTTCTTTATTTATGAGTCTTGTAGCTAGACTCAAAGTCGTGCCCCTACGTGACTTCATTGTCGTTCTTCTTTTCTTCCACTAGGCCTTCATCATAAGGTTGTAGACGTTGTATGCTCACCGTGAATTCTCTTCCAACATCGTCTATTATGATAACGGTTTTATTTTTTAGATTAGTTTCTTTTACCGTATAAGGTCCAAACCATCTTGGCTTATTCCTTCCCCATAATGCTTTTATTCTTGATTTATACAAAAGCACCTTTTCTCCATTCAAAAATTCCTTAGGGTTCTTTTGAGTTTGTGGTATTGTGGTATAGTTATTTCCTAACTTTTATCACGTTTCCACAATGTTGCATTTAACCTTGAACCATGAATTCTCTAAGCCCTTTTTCCCATTCACCATTTTCTTCTTAACGGCATAATTGGAGACTGCAATTCTTATCTTTTACCTTCTCCATAATCTTCAAAGGATATCTCGGGACAATAGGTATCCTAACTTGTCCTTTTCCATTTTGAGTATCATAATCCCTTCACCGCATTTGATGGTTGCCTTAGCGGTGGTCGGGAAAGGTGTCCCTAGGATTAATGGCGGTTTTATCTTCCTCAATGTCTAAAATTGTGAAGTCCACGGATAGACAATATTGGCAACCTCAATTAAGACATCCTCCGCTATTCCTATGGGATAAACATATGAATGATTTGCTAAGGAAAGTCTAAGATTGGTCTTGGTCGGTTCCTCCTTAGTTAACTCATTATAGACCGACAATGACATAATGTTTACATCGGATCCTCGGTCGGCCAAGGCATTAAGGTTCTCTAAGTCACCTATGCTACATGGAATTACAAAGTTCCCGAGATCTCTTGCTTCTTAGTTCTTGGCTTTCTCGAATCGACTCGTACATAGGTCCAATAAGCATGGTGTCATACTCTTCCTCTCTATTTCACCTAAGAGGGCTTTCCTAAGAACATCATTGAACCTAAAGTTTTCACTTGGTTAACGATTGTTTTCTTATTGATCTCATGCTTAAGGTAATGCTTGATGAATTTGGGTTCATCATCATCCGAGTCTCATTCTTATCCTTACTATCTTTCTTTGCTCTCAGCTCCTTCTTCTCAATTGCTCCATCCTCATCGGAGTAATGGAAATGGCGTTAACGAGACAAAGTGGGGTGGCATGCTCATCGTTCCTCACTAGAACCTTCTCGGAATCTTCGTCTTAGTGTACTCTTTCACTAAGTCCATCATCTCCGCCATTTTTTCTCGTGTTTCATCCCTTTGTCCATTGAAGGCTTTTAAGAGGGTGTCGATCTTGGTTGTCATCTCGCTTTGTCGTTGCTTGAAATTGGCTTCAAGTTGCGTCAATCGAGCTTCTTGAGATGACATGAATTTGGACACCATTCCTCAAGACTAGTGGAAGTTCCGGTGTTTGGAGGGTTGTTGTAGGATTTTCCTAAGTTATTTGGCTCGAGCTTAGGAGTCGTAGGAGCTCATTAGGAATTTGGCTTGATCTTCAAGTTCGATCGTCCTACGATTGGAAGGTTGTGAGTCAATGGGGAAAAGAGGCGCTTTATCAGTTTTGGACAACTCACGTGGGTCATTCCAACATTCGTTTTCATAAAGGGCAAGGTCCTCTATTGTACCCCACGATTCTTCCACGGTGAGTTTACTAAGTTTACCACCGACCGCTTGGTCGATGGATTTCTTAGTTGAGAAGTTGACATGATCATAAAAGATTTGAACTAGAAGCCAAAGATCGATGCCGTGATGAGGGACTTTGTGGAGCAAGTCCTTAAATCGAGTCCACGCCTCGTCCAGAGTTTCACCTTGACATTGTTGGAACATCAAGATGTCATTCCTAAGTTTGGCGGTTCTCGGTGGGAAAAATTGGGCGAGGAAGCGAGTGGTGAGATCTTCCCACTTGAGATGGATCCGGCGGGAAGTCGGTCAAGCCAATTACTAGCTTGGTCCCGTGAGAGAATTGGAAGAGACGCAGACGCGTGGTCTCCCGAGTAGTAGCATCAAGGTCGATGGAATCGAAAATTTTAAGGAAATCCCTAAGATGTCGATTAGGATCTTTGAACGAAGTCCATGGAATGCACATCCGTTTTGCACCAACCGGATGGTGTCGGATCGCAGGGCCGTAGTTTGGGCTTGGTCAGGAAGCTCAATGGTGTTCCTATAGCCTTGGTGGCTAGGTCTCGAGTATTCACCAAGAGTACGGTCTCTTGGCGAGTCATTTGGTGGTGGGTTGATGAGTGGTGGTTGGTTATCACCTTCCATGATGAAAAGTGATGGGGTTACGAACAAAGGTCACGAAGAAGGGATAGACTAAGAGGAAGCTAAAATGAGAAAAATTTACTTGATAGGAATAAAGCAAAGAACCTAAGCGAGGTGGACTACTAACTAGCTATTCTATTCCGCAGTGCGCCAAAAACTTGATAACGCTACAGCGTCGTTCGGGGTCAAGGAAACTTCCTTTTCTTGAGCAAGTTTTATAACACCCTAGGCAGTGAACCTAATCGTTGTAGTGTAGTAATTAGGGTAAGCCACGGGTATAGATATCGTTCTCTAAGGGAATAGGAATGCTAGTAAGAAGTTACTACGCTAAGGTTAAGGTTGAGGAAGATTATTTTTGTATTTTTATATTTTATGAAATGGAAAAGTACGAATCTCGGGTATTGGATTTGGGGGGTTGGTATTTCTACCGATTACTCTACTATTATCTAATTATCTAAACTAAGGTTGTGGATAGTCTATGTCTATTGTTTTGTGCTCGTATGATAGTTAAAGATGTGTTTACCTAGATGCTACTACTCCCTAGTTATCTCCTATTGATGGTTGAGTTGTCACGTCCTTATTCTTAACGCGTTGTGTTTTCTAAGGTCATAAGGTGTGCATTCCCTAACTCTTTGAAGTCACCTTTAAGTGTAGTAAACGAAATCCACTAAGTCATTCATAAACTAACTTGAGGTTATCTTTTGGTTTAGTAAACGAAATCCACTAAGTCATTCATAAACTATCAAAGATTGATCAAATGTTAAACACAACGATAGCCTAGTCGCACTCCTAAGCCAATTACAATTAAGATAAGAGACAACCTAACAATAATTAACAACTAGGTTTCATATATCTAAGCAAACACACAAGTAATTTAGCGGACATGGTAAACATGCAAGCATACACACAATCAATCAAACATAGGATAGACATAATGATAAATTGAATATATGGATTAAGATATAATCAACAAACCATTACAAGATGTTTTGGAGTGATGAAACCTTCAAAGTAGTCGGAAAAACACCTATCTAATCCCGGAATCGAGTTAGGGTTTAGAGCCTACAAAAGTGAAGTTATAATGTTCTATTTATAGGCGATTTTACGTCGGCAAGGGTGTGGCGTCACACCTAAAGAGTGACGGCGTCATGACCTTTTTATTTCACCAAACTTTAGATTTTCTCGTTCCGGTCGCGTGGGCTTTTGAATCACCTAAATCCGAGTTCGTATGCAAAAGTTATGGCCAAAACAGTATCAGCTACTTGCGCGCGTGTTTCAACTAGTGACGCCGTCACCTTATGGCCGTGACGCCGTCGCATTCAGTCTCTGACGCCGTCACTTGTAAATAAGTAATTTGGCTACTGAGCCGTCACAAAAGTGCTCCGACGGCATCGCAATTAACACCGACGCCGCCGCATATACATTTCAGACTTTGAGTGTCTCGATTATGACTTTGGCCATTTTCTTCATATATCCGCGCCTTTTCGTCCAAATAAGTGCCATTCCAGCATTTTGCCTTCAAGAGACCTAAAAAGTGAAAAGGAACGATATTAAGTAATAACGGATACAAAAGTGATCAAATAAGGGTTAAAACGACCCCTCAAAATGGTACCTTTTAAAACCTTATCAAGAAAGGTGTCCACGAATTAGTAAGCTGAAACACAAGGGGTATCAAAAGGGTGATCATGAATGTCTTCTTGAAAATGGGTAGTAATATTTATCAATGTTCCGAAAAGTCGGGATCAATGTGAAGTAGGCGATATATGCGGTTGTCGGTGATGTTGTTAAATCGTGGAGTGTTGAGGTCTTTGTCGGGTTGAGCACGAAGAGAGTCGCTTATTCGATCAAGTTCAAGCGAAGTGGTTGAGATGGATAAAAGGACCGATAAGAATCGGGCCTAAAGATTGAACATCGATGAATTGTGAGAATCAAGGAGTGTTTATGTGATATTCAAGATGAGCCTGACCAAGGAGCTTGAATGTGAATTCCCACTCCTAGAAGAGTCCTTGAAGAGTCTTAACCCGAGACAACATATATGGTGTCCCTGATGAGTATCATGGAGTGGGCGAAAAGGGTGTGAGTCAGGTATGATGATTGCAACTCAGAGGATGAAAAAGGGTCATTCAGGTGGAAACTACATCAGGGAGTGTACCCATATATGTAAAAATGTTAATAATTTGTATCTATATATGTAAAAAGGATCATTATGCTGTGGTTAATAATTTGTATCCAGGTTGCAGATTTT
The DNA here is from genome assembly GCA_022545495.1 of Chrysanthemum lavandulifolium. Classification (NCBI taxonomy): domain Eukaryota; kingdom Viridiplantae; phylum Streptophyta; class Magnoliopsida; order Asterales; family Asteraceae; genus Chrysanthemum; species Chrysanthemum lavandulifolium. The sequence goes on from CM040242.1 coordinate 139,020,176, forward strand.
AGTTCACTGGAATTATCACCAGTTCATGGGTGAACTCTTACAGATTTATGCACACACACAGTGCGCATGCGTTCTTTGGGACAAGTGGTTAGTGCCTTGATACATCTTTTTGGGAAATCTATATGTAGGTCTATCTTAATTAAGTATTATCTAATGCAATGCGGCAAGTTTCCAGAAAGTCATTATGAAGTTATTCAATTTTTTACCATACTCTTCGACTCTCTATAAACATACCCTTTGATTGCAGTATTGAACTTTGCAACGAGCTTTTTTTATTTATTTAGTGATGTCTATCATTTAGAATTTTTGCACCAACTGATGTTGTATTATGTCTCTTTGATTAGGTTAAGCTATCAGAAAAATTATCACATGTATAATCTCTGTGCATACATGAAATGATAGTACGAGCTTTCAAGCACGTTAATCACAAACAATTGGTTTTCTAGGTTGGCGTTGAGTTGGTTCTAAAAGATTCTGATATGAACTCTCCTAATCCATTCAAGGAGGACATTATCAGCTTAGTGCCTGTGCATAAGGTGATGAATCACACCATTGCATGATAGTAACAAATCATATTTCATTCGTCATTGTTCATATTGTTTGATATTTCGATTTTGTATCTATTGTAGCAAGCAGCGTGCTCGTCTGCTGATGGCCAGCAACTCCTGGAGTCATCAAAAACAGCTTTGGACAAAGGAAAGCTAGAAGATGCAGTTAGATACGGGACCAAGGTACCAAACTTACATTTGGCTCATGTTCTAAAACAAGCTAATATTGGTTTCCCATTTGTGTTTCATCTTAAGTAACGTTTCAGCAATTCATCAAGTTTTCCACTACATAATAATTAAAGATTATTAACCCCCGAAACCCATTCACACTTACTCACCAAACTCCGACCTCAAAACCCCAGGTCTGAACCCCCAGATCTAATCCCCAAACTGAAATACAAATCTCACTGAACCGGTCTGGTCAACCTTGTCAAGGTGGCATCGTAAATGTTTCTTAAAAGTTGTCTTTCTATGTTTTAGTAAAACTTGGGTTGGTTCGGTGGGTTGTTTTGGGTTGCTTGATGGGTTGGTTGTTGTTGATTCAACGGGTTTGTTCACTTGGGTTGGTTCGATGGGTGGGGTTCGGGTGTATGTTCAATGGATAGGTTCAGTGGGTGTGTTTGTTCGATGCATAGAATATTTAAATTAAATATGATATGTGGGATACTATTCTTTGATGCATATGGCTCAATGGTGTTCCGTCAAGATGCATTGTTGGCACGCCTCGGCTTGGTAATTGTTGACGGTGGTGTAGGATGCAGCGATTGAGGCAGAGGAGACGAGTGGGGAGGATCATTTAGAACGTGCAATTCCATACTTTAGTTAAGTAAACCGAAATGCTGCTTTGAAACATGGCATGCTGTATCACAACAATGCATTACAGTGAATCAAACATAGAGCTATACAGTTACATAAATTTATCAAATTTATGTCTTATGTTTTTGTCGTTGTAGAATGTATGGTTTACGGTCATGGCCACTATTTTGGAAATCGATACCAAAAGACCTTGGTATTTTAAAATGTGTTGTACCCTCGGACGCAAGATATTTGAATAATTTCCACGTATGTAGTGCCAAGAATCAGGTTCACAAACCACACCAAACTGCATGTTCAGTAAAAAATACTACAACCATAATAAAGATACAGACAACAGCTAATCCTCTGAAATGTTGCTATACATACTTACCTTGGTCTGTTTCCTTTTTCATTTACTGTTTTAAAGCAGTCATTTATGACTGAACTGGTAAAATAACAGTCACATGTTTTAGTGACGAAGAAAACTCGTTGGTGACATATTAAAATCAGGTTTTACAGGCATTAGAACATAAAAACCCATAGGAATTACCTTCGGATTTGATTGCATTAGATGGCACAATACATCTGTTCCGGCTACTTTTCGATTCGAGAGAGCACAAAGGAACGACCATATTTCATCCTTGACACAATGATGGAAAGAAGACCGCTCTTATTAATAGCACCGAAGCGATGAAGGGAGCACGCTGGCAACATTGACGACCACCGATGTCTCCCCAATAAAGATTTCGACACGTGAAATACGAAACATCTACACCAACAACAGAGGACCTTTGCCGGGTGCAACTCTCTTCTGGAAATCAAGCAACAAAAGTTCAACCCGTAAAGAACTCTTTAAAGATGAAAAGAAGGCTGTCACGCGCCGAGTGTCAAAATAACGAAGCACCAGGACTAGCAACAATGATGTACATAATATGTTATCTGTGTATATAACATCTTTAGTATCAACTAATCAACTGTACAAGATAAATCATGTTGTGGTGTAATAGGTTAGTGATGATGTATAAAACTACCTATGTATGCACCAAAGACCTATCTAAAGACTATAAAAAAGATACACCAACACCAATTTTCAAGGAATGAAGCATTGGGATCGTGCACGAACAACAACCACGCCTTTGTTACAAACACCGAAACACATATCGTAATGTCTTTGTATATATATGACACCCTCTGCGTATTCTCTACTACTTTGATCATCATGATTTCACTTCGAGTTGTTTAATAACTTATAAATATTGTTTCAAAATAATTTCCAACTATGCTAATTGTTGAGACATACTACGTTAAAAAGAATTCGATGTCGATAACGAATTATCAAAGGTGATGACATGTATTTGGTTATATATCTTATTGCTAAATTGTGTAATCGCATTTTGACACATATGTTATGCATGTGTCAAATTCATAGCGAGGAAAAACAAGAAAATTTTTGGATGCGAGAATAGCACCATTGATATTTGTTATTGTCATGCATTTTCGTTTTCATCACTCATGCAGAGCGTGAAGGAGTTCAAATTGTAAGTTTACTTCTCTTGAAGCAAAATATATCATTCTTCCATAAGTAACTTAAATGCCTCAATGAATATATCCGGTCGTCATATTAAAAGGAATAAATCCGGCATCCTTGAGCGAAATTCATTTTAGCGGACCCTTCCTTGCTAAAGGTTTTAAGATTGGAGTCGTTCTTTGGATTAATCACACTCACGGTGAATACCCTCCCTTTATTTTCTTTTTTTTTCCTTTTTCCAGTTCCATTCTCTTGGTATACTTAAATGAATTATATTCGTATAAATTACGAGGAAGTCATCGCAATTGGAAGAACATTTAGTGGAATGATGGACTATCAGTTGATGGGAAAAAATGGTAGCACTAGGCTTCATGAACATTATTGGTTCTATGACGAGTTGTTATGTGGCCACATGTATAATTATTTAACTCAAAATTGTAACCAAGTAAATTGAAAATCGCAAATCAAGGAACACAGATAGGAGAAGTTCTTGGGAGATCTTGAAACATTGTGATCACGGATCATCAAAGTCACATACTAGAAGATCACAGGTTCACTGCCAATTAGTATACATATGTTTTAGCAAATATAAGCATCGAATCAAACTAAAATTGCAATTTTAGTTACTTCAAATGTGCATATATTGTCTTTTCTTTTCATGTAGAGAAACAAATTTGTGCAATACATGGATAATTATAAGTCCTCTTAGTCACTATATTATCTTTCACTTCATACAGAACTCTCCCCAATTATGCCATAAGGTTTTTAGTCACTTTGGTAATTTGCACAGTTCTAGCCTCCTGCATAGTTAACATGACATCATAAAATCTATATAAACTCATTGATGTCACAAACTCCCAATTTAGATGCTCATTTGTTATGGTCTAAAAGTTTATGGAAATAACTCCTAAAGTATCCAAAAGTCTAAAAGACTAATAAAACTTATCAACTTGATGATGAATGATAGAATGCAACAAGATTAGCATGTCATGTAACAAGAGAGTCTTGCTTTGTTCCAAAAACATAAATTTGGACATAAAAATGAGCGATCATTGTTTTAATTTGATGTCTATATTATTGTTTAAGAAGCTAAGTAAATTTATAAATTGGTGAAATTGTATCTTCATGCTTCACCATTCAAATGTGTTGCATTTAAGGTATTGTCTTCTTAGTCTTGCTTAAATGATAATATATCAATATGCTAAAAGGCGGGCCATCATTTTGATCGAGCGATAATTATTTTCGTTAACTTAAGTTTTTTAACGATATTCATAAGGCTTACTTGCCCTTTGGGCGAGCTATGATTTGATACTTTGTTCTTGCATACCACTTAGAAACGTTTTTTTCAATCATATTCGATAACCGTTTATTTCTTTTCGTTGTCAACGACAATTATAAGTCATGGCCGCCTTCCTTATATATTATTTTCCGTTAACTAATACCTTCCAACGATATGAGTATACATATTGATCAGCTATGTGAAGATATTATAAATATGCATTACATATTGATCAGCTATGTGGTCTACTATGTTAGATTTGATAAGGATCTTTCGATATGTATTATTGAGGCTATTGACAAAATGTGTTCTGATAATGCGAATAACCGAGACAATGTGATTGTTTTATTTGATCAGTATAAAGTTCTTTCCAAATATTTAAATTTGATACCTTTTTCAAGTTGTGCCACATGTGCAGCCTAACACACACGACTCTTTGAACGATGAAACATTTGGCTCAACTGAGTCTAAACAGTGAGTCGGTTGTAATCAATTGCTTCATTTGTGGTAACTTATATTGACGGCCATACAGTTTACATATTGTACTAATTTTGTATGTTAGTCATACAGTTTACATATTGGAGTCAATTGCTTCAATTTTTTTTTTTTTTTTTTTGAACGGCAAAGGAATATATAGATATAAAAAGCGACTAGCAAGATGCTAGAAGCCAAAAAGTACAATACAATCTAGGAATAAAACAAAACAACACATCCTAGAAACTACCCGATGCTTTAACTGCGAAGGCGACAAAAAGGATGAAAAAACTCTTGACAATTACAGCGAACCACGACAAAAAGGAATAAAACAAAACAACACATCCTAGAGTCAATTGCTTCAATTGTTTTATAATATTGTTTGACAATTCTAAAAAATGTATTTCAGTTAACAAAAAAAACAAACAAATAATTATAATATCATGCCATTATTGGTAGCTTCTAGTATATATATATATATATATATATATATATATATATATATATATATATATATATATATATATATAGGATAAAGATCAAATAAAAGACAAATATCCGTAAAAGATTAAAAAAATTTCAACAAAGTTCTCTAAAAATTTCCAAAAATTCCACAATATCGTTATGATGGTGCATGAAAAAGTTGTGAAAAACTTTTTCTAAAAGTGGATATTTTTTCAAAAATAATTATGAAAAAATACGTTTGCAAGCATCAAAATTGGTTTTTGCATCCAACTTCTTTGACTTTTTCATCAAAATAACATTCGCATCTAACTAAAACAAATTGAAATTTTGTGCATCAAAATTTTTTATGATCGAATTGTTTTGTGCATTAAAAAAACGTATCAAAACTCAAAATTATAAAAATGTTTTCACAAAAGTTTTATGCGCCAACATACCCGATCTTGTGGATTTTTTTGAATTTTGGATAATTTTTAAAAATAAAAATCTTTTTATTCTTTTCACGGATATTTGTCTTTTTTTTATTTTCACTTATATATATATATATATATATATATATATATATATATATATATATATATATATATATATATATATATATATATATATATATATATATATATATATATATATATATATATATATATATATATATATATCATATATAAGATTACTTAAAATAAGAAGGAATAAGAAGATCAAATAAGAAGATTACTATAACTAGAACTATAATCCGAGATGCAACGACTAAATTAGATGCATCCCTATAATCTTAGATGCATTATAACGCACCATAGTGTGTTTTCTAGCTTTTAATCGGATGCATATACGTATATTAGATGCATTTCATTATTTCTCTTGTTTTTGTTTCTCTCGACGCAGAAATCATGAAAATCAATTTGCACCATCTATACATCAAATTAACTTTCAAACTCAAGATATTGCATCTATATGAATAGAAATGCATCTAATGCAAGTCGTTGCATCTCAAATGAGTGGTTTTGGTCACTTCTCACCACTTATTTTAATTTACTTATCCATGGATCCTTCACTATATATATATATATATATATATATATATATATATATATATATATATATATATATATATATATATATATATATATATATACATATATATATATATATATATATATATATATATATATATATATATATAGGAAGGTTATTTTCATAACCAAGAAAAATGCGAGAATCATGCGAGAACCACCATCAACCAATCAGATTTTTTGGATATTTAGTTTTAATATTTAATTCAAAAGGGTATTTTGGTAAAACTACTTTTTAATTTTATCTTTATTTTTTTTAACAAAAAACGTATTTTAAATTTAGAATTTATATATATATTTTGAGAAGATTGAGAAGGTTTTTATTTTGAGAAGATTGAGAAGGTTTTTCAAAACGATAGATTTTTAACTCTTGATTCATGTTTTCAAGCGTAAAACTCATTTTAATGTGATTAAAATTCAAAATGTGTAAATTTTTTTTGAATCAATGTTAAAAATCTCTCGATTTTGCGATATATGTAGAATACTGAATCATCTGTACAAATTTAATGAATCATTATCATAACTCGATTTTAAGAATGATTTGTGAATCAAATTTGTGATTTATAGATTCGATTCACCATAAAATGATGTTTACTTGTGAATCAAATCAAAAATATGAATCAATTTGCTCAAACGAAGATTTCTCAATCTTCTCAAAATAAAAACTTTCTCAATGGAACCGAGCCATATATATATATATATATATATATATATATATATATATATATATATATATATATATATATATATATATATATATATATATATATATATATATATATATATATACATGTTTAAAAAATCAATATTTGCACATGTGTTTTGCATTACGTAAAAATCAATATGCATATGTGTTTTGTATTTGCACATGTATCTTTAAAAAATATTACATAAATAAATATTTACAAACAACAAGTGCAAATTAAAAATCATGTCATATACAATTCAAAACAAAAACATTATACACAAATTTACACAAGTGCATTGAATGACAAACATAAATATTTTACATGTATCGTATGCATTTCAAAACAAAAACATTATACACAAATTAAAAATCATGTCATATACAATTCAAATACAAAATTCTAAAAGTAAAGAATAAATGAAATTTTCTTTAATGTATAGCAATGTCTACTAATCTTCTCACAACTTCATGCGCTTGTGTCTTTACTCTTTACTTCTTTATCATAACTATTTTCTCACTAGATAGTATGTACAAAACACATGTGCACTCTTGACATCGCTCATAATGCTCGTACCTGTAATCACAACCAATTAATAAACGAATTATTTAATGATAACATCTAATAAAACACATATGCACAATGTATTTATGACTTGTTCACAAGAGACCATTTTCAGAAATTAGTACATTCTTAAAACACAAAACACAAGTGCACCCTTAAATTAGAACTGAACAAAAAATATCCTTATATCATAAACAAAAACATATATGCACTTTCAATACATTTAAACTCAGAAAATGTATAAGCACATATGCACAGAAAGCATCAAATTCTCCAAAAACTATTAAAACACATATGCACTCTCAATAACACATATGCACACTCCTTTTATTGATATTGTATTAGCCATAAAACCAATTTGTACATATATGCATAATTTAAAACATAAATGCATAACTCTTATCTTGATTTTATACAATCCTAAAACACATATGCACACTCGTTTCATTAACTTAAAACACATATGCAAACAAGAAAGCGAGTGTGAACACCAATTCATTTTTAAGTATGTCATGAACAGCCAGATATGTAGGATTTATCTGCTACTGGTATTTCTAAATAAGAGCCTCTAAATCATAATCGATGACTATCAAAGCCACATGCAGATCCTATTTTATCCCATAGATTAAAATGACCAATTTAATAATATCAAATTATAGTAATACAACCGACCAAAACAATATCCTCAACTTAAAAAATAATAAAACCATACCTTTCAATTTTGTTTACACGTGGACCAAAAGATAAAAGAAACAATTGATCTAATAAGAATAAAGATGCATGTATTAGCCATCAAAACCTTTAATTAAATCAACATATAAACATCCAAACCTTCTATGATCAGTTAACAACCAATAAGGTATTCTATGAACAACAATATAGTAATCAAACTTCAATTTGACAATGGAGGAAATTATAGAAAATGAAAGGCGACGACTATTTGAAGAAGGCGTCATTTTTTTTTCCTTTTTACCTAACACACCGAAGATATTCATCCCTATTATCTAAAATTGTTGAAAGCTCCAAAAAATCATAACTACTACCCAAAAAAATTTCAGATCGAAACACATTTCTTTTCAAATCAAAAGCCAAAAAAATCAGATTAAAAGCCAAAAAGATATCAGATCGAACCAATGATCATATTGAAAACCAGTTTTTTCCAGATCGAACACATATTTCGTTTTTAGATCCGACAGCCCAAAAAAAATAAATTTAAAGCCAAAAAATTTCAGATCGAATCTATGATTAAAAAAATTGATTTACACATATTAAAGTAAAACACCTTACATATTCGTGCAGATTGTGGTGGCGTTGGCAGTTTAGTGGGTGGTTTTTGTGTGTTTATTGTGAAATAAGAAGATAAAGAGAATAAAAAAAAAGAGTGGCTCATGAATGAAAGAGTGTTTTTAGGTTAAAGTGAGATTCCTATATTACCCCTCCATCTTATAAAAATTAATATATGGACTTTAATTTAATTACAATTATGCCACAAGTAATTTTAGCCATTGATCACATATTTTAATGGCTATGGGATCGATTCTTGCAGCTTCCGCGTTTTTTTGTTCGAAAATAACTCTACACTATATATATATATATATATATATATATATATATATATATATATATATATATATATATATATATATATATATATATATATATATATATATATATATATATATATATATATATATATAAATCCGGATCGATTGGTAAGATTTTTAGATCGAAAAGAGTGAGAAACAATCTTGACCATTAATCTCATTAAACCAACTTAAGGGCATGATGGGTATTTAAAATCTCTATTCTCTTTCCTATTAAATTACATTAAAAATATACATAGGATTTTCTTCTTCTAATTTGAATATCAAAAGCTTGACAAAATTACACGGTTGGTCACATGGTTTGCTTCGTGATTACAAGTTTGGTCCTAAGTCATTTAATTACCCACGACACTTATTTTTGAAGCGTTGCACTCTTTTAGTCCCTATTTTGATGGCCGTTAGTGCAGTCCGTTAAGTATTTTTTTTATTAGTCCTTCGTAAATAAATTTTGCACCGTTAGTCCTTATTTTTTAAAATATAGTTTTCCACAGCTAGTCCCTCCGTTAATAATAGTTATCGCCCGATTTTACGCTTTTGTTCGTTGATCGCTCTTTATCCGCTTCCCCGATTTTTATGTTTTTCGTCAGTTTTTCGTTTCGCTTTTATAGTTTTTGTCTGCTTTTCTTACGTTTTATCCGTTTTCTTCGTTTTCGGTTTCATCCGTTTTGTCCGTTTTCTAACATTTTTTTACATTTTATCCGTTTACTGTCGTTTATCTGTTTTCTTTCGCGTTTTGCCCGTTTTTAACCGTTTTGTCCGATTGTTCTTACGTTTTGTCCGTTTTAAATGCGTTTTATCGGTTTTCATCCGTTTTGTCCGTTTTCTTCGCTTTTGTACTATTTCAACATATTGAAATTTTTTCCAAAAATTAAAAAAATTGGAAAAAATTTAAAAAATTGGAAAAAAATTTCCAAAAAAAAATTTGAAAAAATAAAAAATTTCTAATTTCAAAAAATTGAATAAAAAATTTCAAAAAAATTTAAATAAAAAATATTTTTTCAAATATATATTTTTTAAATCTTAAAAAAATGAAATTTTCAATATGTCGAAATACTTTTTGTTTCAAAACTTTTTTCAATATTTTCAAATTTGGACATATTGTAAAAAAAATTCAAAAAAAATTAGAAAAAAATATTTCCAAAAAAATTGAAAAAAAATAAAAAAAATTTCAAATTTCAAAAAAAATTTGAATAAAATTTCAAAAAAAAATTCAAAATTTTTTTGAAATTTTTATTCAAATTTTTTTGAAATTTGAAATTTTTAAATTTTTCAATTTTTTTCGAAATATTTTTCCAATTTTTGGAATTTTTTCTTTTGAAAAAGTTTCAATATGTTGAAATAGTACAAAAACGAAATAAAAACGGAAAAAATGTAAGAAAAACGGATGAAAACCGGTAAAAACGTACGAAAAACGGACAAAACGTAAGAACAATGGACAAAAATGGATGAAAAGGGGCAAAAACGAAAGAAAACAAACAAAACGTAAGAAAAATGGACAAAAATTTAAGAAAAATGTTAGAAAAACGGCCAAAAACGGATGAAAACCGATAAAAACGTAAGAAAAACGGACAAAAACTATAAAAAGCGAAAAGAAACGTATCGAAAAACGTAAAAGCGGATAAAAACGAACAAAATGGACAAAACGTAAAAATCGGGCGATAACTATTATTAACGGATGAGAATCATAAAAACTATATTTTAAAAAATAAGGACTAACGGTTGCAAAATTTATTAACGAATGACTCATGACGCAAAACACTTAACGGACCGCACTAACGGCCATCCAAATTAGGGACTAAAAGAGTGCAACGTTTCAAAAATAGGTATCTGTGAGGTAATTAAAATGACTTAGGGACCAAACTTGTAATACGAGCAAACCACAGGGACCAACCGTGTAATTTTGTCCAAAAGCTTTTATACTCGGATGTGAAAATGGCAAACCGAGTTTATTTTTAATCTTTTTTTCTTTCTTCGATCAAAGCACCAACATTTCAGTTTATATTAAAAAAACCTCTAACCTTGTCATTAGTTATTAAGCGAGTGCCGTAGCGCTGGCAATGGATTTTGCACTCGAAATAAAAATTTTCATGAATAATGTATTTTAATTTATTATGTTCGGGCTCAACCATTGGCGTAGATGCGCTCCGGGCTCGAGCCCGTTTGGTCCGCTACTGCTCGGGTTTAAAGCCTATTTGGTCTGCTTCCGTTCGGGCGAATATTTAGTATAATGCGCTTTATTATTTGTAGTAGTGAAATTTAATGCGAATTGTGTTTAATTTGGTTGTATAATATGCTTGATAATTTGTATTTCTTATGTAAGGGGTGTTTTAATAACTGTATTAATTGTATTTATTGACCAAATGAGGATAAAAATTTCAGCCCAAAATTCTTTCAAAGAATGATGCAGCCCAAAGCAATCATACAACCGTTATATAGCCCACCGTTATATAACTTTATGCCAACTAACTTTGCTCAAGAGAAAGTCCAATCCAATTCTTTTATGATGTCCAATGGCCCACTATCTCATACCCTAATTACACAGTATTTAACACTCACTTATTTACCATTACGCAGTCACTTTTCTTACTTTCTTATCACATACCAAACGCAGTCAAACTCTCTCAACCAAACTCTGAAAAATATTTCCAGCTCAACCAAAGTAAATCATATTCGTCCTTTGTTTTTCTTGATATATTTGAATGACAATAAGAACTACACTCCTTCAATTACTTTCACTTAAAAATAGATCAGAAGTAGTTCTCTTCTTAATACCACTCGAATCAAAACACAGCTCCAAGTTCTTATAAGATTCTCAGGTAGGTGCTATTTACTTGTGTTAAGTGTTTGATCAAATCGAATGTAAAAAGAAAGATGAAACGAATTTGTTTTGTTTTTTCTTTTGATTTTCGTAAATTAGAAAGAATTGTATGCTTCGAAAAGATCAATGACGGATTATTTCTTTGGAGGGCTAAGATCTTAAAGGTCTTTAAAAATCAAAGAAAAAATCTGAGATCTCCTTTTTTTTTGTTGCGTTTTTTGTTCAAAGCGAATGAAAAGAAATAGGAAACTAATGGTTTTGTATTTCTTTTAATGATTCGGATATTAAAAGAAGTACATGCTTCAAAAAGATCTATGATGATAAATCTCTTGTGGTGTTTGTTGTTAGAACGAATCTTAGATTACACAACGAGATGAACTGAGAATGTTTTCGTTTTTCTTTTTGGTTCGAGATCTAATAGTGTATTAATTGACCACTTTAATAGTACTAATGTGGTGTTTTTTTTAATATATGCATTAAAGTGTTGTACACTATGCTTATTTGCTTGTAAGTCTGAAAATTTTGTGTTTTAATGTGTTGTACATCATGCTTTATTACTTGCAAGTCTGAAAGTCTGAAAATTAAATAGGAGAGAGAGTCGTTTGTGCATTATAAGTAGTATAGATTACGTAGCTTTTTTATCTAATGATTCATTTAACTTTTTTGTGATTCAATTGTTTAGTTTAGGTAGTTCAAGAAAAAAAGGAAAAAATGAATTGTTTAGTTTATGGCTCTAGAAAATGTTTACGATTCTCTTTTTATTTTATTTATTTATTTATTTATTTTTTTTGGCTTTTAACGTAATTGCTAACATGGAAATTTATATTCGTATACATAAAGTATTTGTGAAGCATTATCATACTAATATACAATGATTCATTTTTTTTAATTATTGAATCATTAGTATATTAATATTCAATGGTTATGCTAAAAGAACACTTGCTTAATGTTGATTCACTAATCCATATGTGATTCAAAACAACTTTTTTAATGATTCACTAATCTAATCATTTGATATTTACAAATCCTATTTTGATTCATTTACTTGAACATGAGTCAAAACATAAAAACAGAAAATATACCCACTTCATTAAATGATTCACTATCCATAAAATAATTTACGCATAATTCTAAATGGTTTGCTATATATAACTATCATTTAATGATTCAAAACTCAAATTATAATATATTAGTGAACAAAAAGAAAGTATACGAAAACATAAAAAATATATAAATAAATAAATACGAATCATACAGTTGGATAATACTTTTTCTTGCAATATGATGTTGTTTGGGATTCATACTAATATGAATCATAATAACTTAATTGAAAAAAAGAACAACAAATGATTTATTAAATAAAATTATATCGGGAAAAAAACAAATTTAAAATGAATCAAGGAAACAAAAATACGATCGTCTATGTGCGAAAGGTAGACAAATTAGAATTTGGATCAGTTAAACATTTTTAGTCATTAATTGCTATTGATATTAACTGCTATCGATGGGTTCAATTACTATTATACCCATTTCATCATAATAAACAATTTATATAATTAATTAAGATCAAAATAATCAAATGGCTACAATACCAATAAAAGTCTTCTCAATCTTTCAATCTAGAAAAGTCTTTTCACTGAATCATTTTAATTATTCGAAGCTATATATATATATATATATATATATATATATATATATATATATATATATATATATATATATATATATATATATATATATATATATAAAATATATATATATACCCTCTAATGGGTATGATGATATGATTTTATTTTTAGAATTTAGTAGAACAATATATATATATAAAAAGTAATTAAAAGTTCAATATAAACGTGGAATACCTTGTACTTGTCGAGTTCTTCAAGTAGATAGTAAATGTTAGTCTATGTCTTCCCATAAAGTGACCATTAATATCGTGCAAGTTCACACATCATGGTTCTATAAATGTAAACAGGCTTCAATGGCTCCAAGTGGAAGGCCACTTGAGAAAGGAGTTTATGGAGGTGGAGTGGGAAGTGATACTGATAGATGTGGCAGATGGGGATTCTTAATTGATGCATGCAATAACTACCATTCCAACTTACGTACTAAATTTCCCATATTCTTTCATTTTCAAAGAAACTTTGATTGGCTAACCTGAATTTAGTAACGGACATCGTCAAATTCAGCCCAGTGGCAATCCAACTTGACCCCTTCTTCAATATATTATTTATATAATATAATTTAAATCTATATATTATTTATATATAATTTATATAATTTAAGGTATTTGTAATTTAAATCTATATTGTTTGATATAAATTAGAATAAAACTAAAAAAGTTATTTGAATGTAACTAATACTTATAGCTATAGTGTTGATTATTTATTATTTCTTAGAAACAAATCATTATTGTTGATTGATATAAACCATTAAAACAAAAGTATATCGCATAGCACACAATTTCCGCCTTATCTAAGTTTTTGTAAACTTCTTTAAATATAAATGAATCATGTATATATCCTTCTAGGCTCAAAATATATATATCCGACAAACTTATAATTACATATATCCTTTTGTAAACCTTAAAATGATATATATATCCAAATAATTATTTTATATATAATTAAAAGCAAAAAAATCATGATACTTTTAGTTTAAATCTAAATTGTCCATTATACCCTTATCTCTAAATCTAAAATTACCAATCATTATCCTAAATCTGCACATAGTGACTCTTCCCCCTCAACATATAATCACAACATATATTATTAACTCTTGCGGCTTCCCAAATACATGTTTCAGTTATTAAACTTTGATACCTTTTGTTTAATTTGTAAACTTTTTTTATATCTTATGTTTGATTTGTTTGATTGTAAGATTTAATGATCTATGATTGTTTTTCTAATTGGTCTCGTACATTTTTTGTGGCCTGAATGTCTTTGTGGGAATACTTAACTTGCTCTTCCATTGCCTTTTTCATGTTCTTTGATATATTGTTAATTTTAATCTAATTAAAACATGGAACCTTTGCTCTTATTTCGACCACCATTCTCGTTTGTTTAAACATAACGGACTTTGCATCTGCTCTTTGGTCTTTTATTTTGTTTATATGTCTGTAATCATCTCACGAAATTGTTTATATGTTAATGTTAACTGATAAGATGTTAGAGATAGGTAACTAAAAGACAAGGGTATGATGGACTTTTACAATTATAATTATATTCATAATGTATTTTAAGGTTTTAAATACATACATAATAATTATTTGGATATATGTCATATTCAAAATTAAGAATGATATATACACAATTATAAGTTTAGATAGGATATATTTGTAATTATGAAGTT
Organism: Chrysanthemum lavandulifolium; assembly: GCA_022545495.1. Classification (NCBI taxonomy): domain Eukaryota; kingdom Viridiplantae; phylum Streptophyta; class Magnoliopsida; order Asterales; family Asteraceae; genus Chrysanthemum; species Chrysanthemum lavandulifolium. The sequence goes on from CM040242.1 coordinate 139,035,355, forward strand.
TTGCAAGGATATATATGCAATTCCCCCTTAAATATAACGTTGTTTGTTTTATCGTTACCATCTCTGTCGTAATAAAGAACTCTCAACCCTTCTTTGAAAGATAAATGTAATTTAATGAAATGTTGTTTAGTAATCGACATCAATGGAAGAATTTCCAAAATGTAACCTATACTTATACTTGGAATTATATTAAGTATGAACTTATAGCATATTTTGTTAAGTGTATATTTAATCTTATGGTATTTGTCACTTTTAATTTTGATATTGAATAACAAAACAAAAAGAAATATGAGACAAAAATACATACATATATGCATAAATTACATCTAAAAGCCCGATATACATTTGTAAAAATATATCTTATTAGCCCAATATATATAAGTAGGCAACTCCTCTTTCATTTATAGATTATAGAATACCCAAATACGTCATTTAAAAAATAAAGACCCTCGTGACTTGATGGCAAACTCACTTTTGACAACACTTCATACTCCATCTACTTGCACAATTTCTATAACCATGTTGATTAGCTCCTCTTTGTACACACATGCTCCATATTTGGTAACTTTATGTTTCATAACCTGCATAATCACATCCAAACACTCCCATAAAGACTTATACAATACCTTTTTTGGTGTGGGATGAAATTTTTTAGTATATGTTATATCAATTTAAAATTCAATCTTTCTTTGGATAGTCTGATGTAGGAGTTTTGATGCAACTGACATACCTTTTGGAGACTTTCGGCCCATTTGACCCGTTCCTTTTTCTTTAAGTACTATGATCTTACCTTTTCACTTGTTAGAGATAGATCATGACCGAAATCAACCCATTAGGTGTCTGAACAACGTGAAGAAGGATGAATAGCCTTAGGGAGATTGAACTATATCTATTTATTTAGTTATTCTTAAGCAGATACCGGGAAATAAATAAGCAATCCTAAACACCCTTTAAGTCTTATAGATGAACTTGTATCACGAAAGCAACAGATGTGGTAGGTTTGTGGTAGTTTTGAGACAGTTGTCACTCGAGTACACCTTAAGTCTGCATCGTGTTTTACCTGAAAAAGCTTAGTAGGAAGGGTTTTTGATCCACTCATTCCACTTTCTAGATACAAGTCGAGATCAGGCTAAGGCTTTGGATGGAAGGAAACGGAGAATTTGGTTATTTGCCACATCTCTAATTTCATTCTTCATCTCAAAGTTCTCAGGGAACTTCTCCACGTCAAAGTCCACTTGATCAATCATGGCCCCTAAGCAGCGTCTTTTACCCTGTAATTTGAAATGAGGAAGCTATATAAGAACATGCAAGCTGACACACAAGGACACTAATAAAGAAGCATATTTAGATTGTTTTTCGCTTAAAATGATGTAAATCTTGAAATCCTAAAAAGTTCCCAACAGTCCAGATGCAAAATTATTTCACAATAGTAATAAAATTATTTGTTCACAACAGTACACATGAAAATAAGCTACACTTAAGAGGAATTAAGCTAAAAGGGATATTAAAACTACTAAAAGCTTAACAATAAGCTAACTAATGAAGTATACTTAATTTAACTAACTTAAAAACACAAATGGAGCATAAATAAGGTAAAGGAAACACTAATAAGCTAAAAAAGAATGATCCAAGGTTGATGCTGCAACTGCAGCCTAATCAGTGGCAAAAAGGCACTTGTTGTCTTAAAATTAAGCTAGCAATTAACTTTTAGATTCCAATTTAAGGTAAGGCATATGAAATTCATACACCACAGATCTCAAAAGAAAAAGGTTGAATCAAATTTGAAGCTTTTCAAAGGCTTTTAGAGGGCTTGTAAGAGCTGTGATTGAGACAGTTCCTAGAATGCAAAGGCACAAAAGGGGGAACATTCAAGGGTAAAATAAGTTGTCAATAAGCTAATACAAAAAATTATAAAAAATGCAATTAACTATCTAAGCAACTAAATACTAAGCATACCAATTTATGGATCATAGGAGCTTAAAACAAAGAAATTAAAAATCAAAAATAAAAGGGCCGTTGGGAGATTTTTGCATGTGTAGGGCTTGATTATGATGAGGGGGCTGTTTCCAAGGCATCAAAAGCTATCAATAAGCTAGTTCTAAAAATTGTAAAAATTACTAACAACTTGATAAGCAACTAAATAAGAGGCAAGCCAAGTTATATAGCATAAGAGCTTAAAATGAACAAATGAAAAATAAAAAACATAAGCTGATTTGGACATTTTTATGGCAGATTCAATTTTGCAAAATGGGTGAAAATGGGATTTTTGACTAATGAGAGTCTAATACCAGATGTTGGCTAAGTATATGAACCTATATGAAACATATGTAAAGCATGAAAAACAACTAAAACTTTCTTTTGTATTTCAACCACAAATTTCCATCATGTTTTGATTCATGTGCATCGCATCAAATGTTTTAGTAGGTCAAAATTTCTTCTGTACTTCCTACTTTAAATAGGTCAAAATCTAGAAACTATGAGTAATGGTGTCCCTTGCCTTCTAGTCCAATATTTTTGGAATTAATAGATTCGTTCAATAAGTTTCGGCATAAAATAAAAAATTATAAAAATTTCATTAAATGGTGTAATTTTAAACTCCGTCCATCCATAGATTACCTCATTTTTAAGCTATGTGACCGGTTTGATCCGTTTCATGATGTTCGATTAATATATAGAGATGCCACTAACAAATTAGAGGAAAGAGCCGATGAAAAGAGTAAACTTGGAACAAAAATTGAAATACCAAGGAAAAAGTTCATTAGACTTCATAAAGAGAACACACATAACTTGAACAAAGGAAACTTAAATGGTACACATATCAGAAAAGAGTCTAACCTCTCTATCATTACATTTACGCATGTGCGGTTAGATTGATGTGTTTTAAAACCATATTATGACAACTCACAACAACTCATCGCTTGAACAACAACGCACCAAATGGACCTCCATCTCCACATTCTACTCCTTTATATGCTTCTTCAAATGACTTTTGTCGAATTTGTGGTCTCATCCTATACAATTGCTTGACAATAACCAAATACGTGTCATATAATATTTTTTAAGTGTGCGTTGTATATGAATACTCCCTCCAACCTACAAGAATATACAACAATATCTATATAATGATGTCCCAAAATAGCAACAGGTCTTTTATGTAAGATTCTTTTGACATTTCCCTATTTCTGCATTAGCAATCATTAACGGATATAAGTGAGATTGATTGTTTTCCACTACTTTTCTCCACTACCTTAGTAAGGGGCATTGACTTATTGTAAGCATTGAATTATTAGTCAAATATTTATAATGACAAACCTCATAGGATGCTATTTGTGCAGTGATATTCCTTTTGTTAACAGTATATACATCTCATGCCAATACTCTTATTCATATATGCATAATGATGAAATCCAACACCATTTTCCATTTAGGTAGCATCCAAAAACCGGTTCAAACCAATTTGCTAATGACTACCTTGATATGATGAATTATACATGGAAAAGGAAACAAGTATAGACTACTCTTATTTACAACGTTATATAAAGTGATTTCTCCTACAAGATGCAATCTTTATGTTGTACTAATACTTTACTCGATGAAACAAGATCATATTTACACTTAATGAAACCATTTTTTTATTTTTTATTTTTTGGAACCGCAACTAACTCTCTTTAACTGAAACTAAATGATACTTTGCATTAATGATTAAAACTTGGATAAACGAAAACTTAGCTTGAGTTTGATACTTAAAAACAAATTATTACAACTTTTAGTTTAACTAAGATATAATTATACACTACTAACTATCTTCTTTTATGCATGTCCTAAGGCCAATGGGAGTGTTTTGGACTTGAACCCACAACCAGGTGAGTTTCGATTCGGCAAGTTGGGAAGAAGGGATAAGGTGGGCGAAATCTGTTTTTTCATTGGGAAAGAGCAGTATGGCGAGGGGTCAAATGGGTGGCGAGGGGTCACTTGGGTATTTGACAAGTCCAAAGGGTTTATAAAGGGTTTTTAAGGACAAGGACTATTTGTGTAATTTTAGAAAATCAGGACCAATCTGTCACATCCAACAAACTTGGGACCATTTTGTCTCCTACCATCCCGTTTCATTGCATCTGATAATTGAATATCACATGATATGTTTCAAAATGCATATCCAAACACCCTTTAATACCTAACTGACAATGTAGGTACATAAAAACCCTGGATGCTAACTAATTTTTATGGATACTCAATCTGATAGTAATCAGGGCATGGTAAACAGAAGAATAAAATAAGGTTGTATGATAAAGCAATAAGGTGATTGATGAGTGTGTAAATCGAAAATGCTCCTTTTAGAAGTTTTAGAAGTTTCGATTTGACAACTTATAATTTCGACTCAAGCGCAAAACTTCTAAAATGCTCAAAATGCATCAAAATATCGAAAATATTCCAAAATTACATTTTATATGTTTCGATGCAAAATGTTCAAAATCGATGAAAATGAGCAAAGTTTGCACAATTGGCGCTTTCAATTCCTCAACTTTCAAAATTTGTCAAAACTAGTCCCCGAGTCAAAATTTCAAAAGTAAAATCACCAAAGGTCCTTTTTAAATCATAAGTTGTCAAATTTCCTTTGGTGAAAAATATAAAAATTTGAGAAAATTACAAGAATGGTCCTTCAAGTTTCAAAATTGGCGTAATTAGTCCTCGAAAATGTGAAATGGCAAGTTTGGTCCTTGTACTTTGTAAGATTGTCAATTTTGGTCCCTTGAAACCTCTTTGATGAATTGGCAGCCAAGGTCCTTGCAATTTCATAAATGACAACATTGGTCCCTATGTTATTTAACCCATTAAACCCATTTTGGACCCTTACCAATTCTGGACCCCCTATCACTTAACCCAATTTGAACCCCCCTTTATATTATTAGCCTGGTCAAATGTTGGTTTGACTTACACCTACGCGCCAAACTCATCTCTTCCACCTGCTTCTTCTGCCAAAACCCTGCAACACACAACCCCCCTCCTCCAACTCACCTTTCCACTCAACTTGTTCCCTCCAAACACAACCTTCCAAGAAACAATAATTTCTTCCCTCTCCTAACACTCAATCTCACTCACTGTTAAATCCCCATTTTCCCGCCAAAAATATCCAATGGTCAAGATGACCCTAAAGTCATCCAATGGCTTCAAAACCAGCTGGGATTTGCAGAGAGAGAAAAAAGAAGCAATTTGGACTATAAAAAGAGGAAGAAGGAAGCAAGCAAAAGTAGTAGATTTTAGTTTTAATATTTCTTAAATGTCGTTTTTTAGTTAAAAGTTGTAATTTTAGTTCAAATGATGTAATTTAAGTTTCTTTGTGTAACATTCAAGTTAAATCAACATTGTAGGGTATTTTTGAATATCAATCTCAAGTTTTTATTTAAGCTCATATTTTCAAGTCTACTGTTTCAATCTTCAGTTTTAAATTCTATGGTCAGAGTTGTTAGTGGCTTATTTGAAGCTTTAATAAGCTTGTCTAAACTCCTTATAAGCTTTTTATAAGCTACATTTCATTTTCAAGTAACTTTGAATGATGGTCAACGAAAGTCAACTGGGCTCAAATTGGAATGGAAGTTGATAATGGGTGTTGCGTGTTTATTTGGGTTGGAATAGAGTAGGATAGGGTAGTTTTGGATTTGGTTTTGAGCCCCATAAGTCGGACACAGTTGTGAGTTATATTTCTCATTTTCAATTTTAAGTCTAATTGCAGCTTCATGCTCTCTTGTATCTGTGATCATTTGTAGTTTTAATATGTTTAAATAGTTTTAATTAGGGCATGTGAACTCAGTTTGATCATTGAGATTAGCTAGTTTAAAGTTTAGCTCAGTTTTTTATTGCAAAATCAGTTTTTAAAGGGGTGTTTGGATTAGAGCTTTCAACTGTGCTCAAGGGTAGAATATTGTGTTAGATCAGTAGTTTTAGGCTTGGTATAGCTCATTGGGTGCATATCTGTCCTTATTTTGTTTCAGTTTCTCATGAAAGTCAAAATAAGTTTGTCACTGTTCTTGTGATCTTTACTGTTGAAATCAGTAAGCCATAATCACAACATGTAGGTTTAGAAGTTGTTTAACTAGCTTGTTTCAGTTGCATTACATCATGTTTAATCTGCATTAGTTCTATATTGGATCTTAAATTTCACAAAAGTCAAAACTAGCATCTGTTTTCAAAAGTCAACATTTGTCAAAAATCAGTTTTCTTCCAAACTTGCGAAAGAATCGCATGTGTTTTATTTCGCCTAGTTATGGTCTCAATTTTGGTCCATAAGCAGTTTTTAGGTGGTCTACTTATTTCAAGTGTTAGTTTTCATTTTGGTTTGTTGGACTAGTAGTTACATTAGCTTAAAGTTGGTACACATTCTCTGCTTTTTACGCATCACCACTATCACACTTTAGACATTTTTTTTTTGCTTTCTAGTTTCTTCATTGCTAGTCTTCATTAGCTGTAACTTTGGATTTATGATCTCTGCCAGGTGGGCTTAAGATCCATGCTTTTAGTTTTCTATTTGGCTGATTGGATAAGCAGTTTCAACTGCTTAAAGTAGGGTCCCAAATCAGCTTTTGCTTAAGTGGTCAGTTAGCCTAATCCTTGGTAATCTGATCTTTAGCTGTTAGGAGTAGGTGCTATTAGTTGCTTTAGAGTATTTTTGGTATCACTTAGCTTGTGTGGGAGTTTGGTTCACTGTAGTGCTTGTTAGCTTATTTCCAAGTGCTTATTTAGGATCATTAACATAGCAGCCTTCATATTTCCCACATAAGACCATGATTTCATATTTTTTATAGCTTTAGAATATAATTTTAGAATTTCCCTGCAAGTTTCATAATTTTTAGACACTGTTTAGTATTTTTCTTAATTAAAATCAGTTTTTAATCATTTTAAAATACCTTTTATTGCAAATAATTGAGAAAAAGTTCCAAAAAATAATTTTTCAATTTTAATAGTTTAAGATAAATATAAAAAGCATAAAAAATATTTTTCCTTATTTTTCTCCTTTTATTTAGTATTTTTCATAATTTAAATTAGATTTAAATAGTATTAAATTCATAGAAAATAGAAAAATAGTAAGAAAATTATAAAAATAGTTTTGAAAAGTTTCTTTTGATATTTTAGATTTTTCTAAATCTTAATTTTATTTTTCTAGCTTTATTTCCTATTTTCTTGTATTTTAGATAATTATTTAATAGTTAAAAATAGTTTTTAATTAGATAAATAGTTTTAAAAATAATTTTCTTTTTCTATAAATTTTCTTTTATCATTAGGTTTGTAAAAATGTATTTTTCATATTTTTAGGATTTATATTGTATAAGTTTCACTTTTTATTTTATACGTTTACGTTATTTTATTTAAACGTAAGTTTTAAGTTTTAAGTTTTAAACAAACATCATTTTAATTATAGTGATAGCGTTTATTTAATAGATTTTATCTTTTTAATTTCCTTTAATTTGCATTTAAGCCGTTGTAATTTGTTGGCTTTTCCTGTAGTTATAATATCATTCAATCTCCTTTTCCGTTCAAATCTCCCGATCACTATACGTTTGATAATCCATTGCATAGCTCGCTGGGACATAACGACCCGGGGAAACACTATACTCCCCAGATCTTCATTGCATTCGTGCTTAAGCAGTTTTAAGCTGGTTACGGTCCGCCATTCACAAGTGGCGGGCTTGTGTGATTTAGCCTGATGTTCACACACCTCAATTTGGCTCACTAAATCGAGAGGTTTCTCCCGGCTAGACTTTATCTTTACGTTGTGATGCCTTGTGGTTTTTGAAAGATCATGAATATGGTCCATACTATTTCAACCACACCTATTCAGTTCAAAATAGTTTCAATCGCTTGGTTATGATGAAAGTCTGATTATGTGACATTAGCTACCCTCCATCATCTTCAACCTCTACTTTATTGATTTATTTTTTTGGAAGATTATGTGACAATGCCACCGCTACTTCTGACACGTGCTGGCTTGCAAAATTTTAAGAAAAATACAACAATTATAACGTGTCGAAGCACACATGTTTAAACCAATGGTCCATAAACAATACAAATAAAACTTTAGATTTCTGTTAACTTACACTTTTCCGTTATCACTGAACCTGTGAAAGCTCCTGTATCCAGGTTGAAGTATACAATGGGAATCCATAGCCGAAGTACAAAGAAACGCCTTTAGCTAAAGAGAATTTACCTTAATGTTGTAATCGTCTCTCTTAGTTACTTGCTGCAAAAGTTGTTGATTATGAGCTTGGACATCATAATATGCCTGGCCAATAGGCTACAAAAAAGAATTGTCCTAGGTAAATTGCGCGACCAAACACCAACCTGGGCTACAACCATGACCCCGATCACAGATCCCCTGAAAAAGGAAAAAGAAATAGATTAGCTAATATCGCGCAGCGTGAATAAAGAGTGCCTGACCATAAAGATCCTGCAACGGAACACCATTAAATTCATCTAACCAAACATTAGCTTCTGTGTTGAGCACTTTTTGGTATGCAGCAACAAAATTCACAACTTATTAAGACAGATCTCAGACACTGGATAGCCATTTTCGTGTTGCTTTAACAAATAATAGATATTTCTTAAACATTTCTCAATCAGATATGATTATTACAGCTTCAAGCAATAGAAACACATCTAAACAATATATAGTATCCACTGCATCGTGCTTCATTTCAACCGAGTATCAGATTTTCCTATTCAAATTACATATTCATTTTAACAATGTAAATCCAAAACCCCTATGTCACAATTCTCAAATTCGGTCATTTCTTAAATTAAATATGCATCATATTAGTTCATTCATGGCATTTCATTTCACATTTAACGCATAAGTTAATTTTATATTTAATAAACGTTATCGCGTGAGTTATTATTTTAAATATTTAATCCATTACTTTCAAAATGATCCCGATATATTGTCATTTTATACTCACATTAGTTTATAAAACTATATTTTGAGTTTTCCTAGTGTTTTAAATTTATTTTGTATATAAATCGTTAAAGTTATATTATTACGACATTTTTCTTAAAACTACTACGAAAAGTTTTTATATCACTCAAATTTCACAAGGAATGTATTTTACAATTTTATTATCTCATTACATTCTATTTTGATCTATTAAAATTTACTTTTACCTAAAAGTTACCATTTACCTTACAAGTTACATTTAAACTATATTTCACTTACACTTTTTCAACAAATTCTTACAAGTATTTACACTATGCATTTATATAAAAAAAAAAAAAAAGATATTTTAGAGACATTCCTCTAAAAATCCGCCATAGGGATTTTATTAATGGTGGTGGTGGTTCTTTGATTCTTAAAATTACTCAACTTAAAGTCTACACTTCCATCCATTTCACTTCATTCAACTCTCAATAATTCACCTAGGAGCAAAATTTTTTCTCTCTTGTTTCTCATCCATAGACCGCCATCATAAGAGTTAGCAAAGGGATCAAATTTTTTGCTAGCTCAAGTGTTTTAACAATCTAGATAACATTCTTTATAAGGTTTTGAAATAAAACCAAGAGTGTTTAGGATTAACCTTGGTTCTTTGCACCTCATCATATTTACTTGTAAGCATATCATTTACATCATTTTCATGTTTCCTTATCATCTCATATCCATCTCTTCATTTTTGGAGCAAGCATGCATGATTTGTGTTGTTTATACCATTTTCCATGATTTTAGAAGTATATATATATATGGTCATCCTATAATTATCCCCTTGATATATGTTGGTCTTGATGATGATTAGGAACCCATGACACCCTAAGAAGGTGTATGGTAGGATTAGATTAGTTTTGGAGTTGATTTGAAGGGTTTAGAATAGGTTTTGTCCGAGAAAAACTATTTTCGATAAGTATAAATTGTGTTCTGTCCTTGTTTTGATTTTCTGGAAAATCCGACAGTAGGCACGAAATTTTGGCCTTGATATTTAGAAAATATACTTTAAAACGATTCCGTGGCCGCTTGAACGGAATAAAACGGAGTTATAACGAAGAAGTTATGGATTTTTCAAGTTTGACGACTAAATATATAATTTTTCGAAATTTCAGCATACCATTTTTATCTTGTACGAGTCAAAACGAGCCTTAAGCTTCACAAATTATTTCGACTTATCAAAATATAATAGTATACTTTGATACGGCTAAGGATGTATTATGAGAAAACGGATTTGAAACGACAAAGATATGCACGTTTTCATAAAATTGCCGTAACTATTATTTTTCGAAAAACTATATTATTTTTACGATACAAGTGTTACGGTAACTAAAACGACCATGTTGGAGGCTGTTTTTAACTATGATGTGGAACTTTTGGAACGAAATGTCTTCTAGTAAAATCAAGATCACCGAGCATATTTTCTAAAACGATCAACCGTTTGTATAGCGGAGTTGTAATAAATTATTTATGGATGTTTAAACTTGGCGAAACTCACTTTTGAACCATAATTAGCCAAAATCACCATCTTTAACCCTTATTATCGTTATGTTCGAGACCTTTATGACGAAAACTCCTGAACTGAAACTTCTAGATTTCGATACAAACTTTCCAAAACCGTCGAGTTCGTTTCCTAACACTCGACGTACACCATTTTACGACTAGTTTTTCGGAGCCATTTTTGTTACTTTCAAGAAATTTCCGACGACATTGTTTTGCGACGAAAAGTGAAAATTTCACCATAAATCATTACGAAACCATTGTAGGATGACATTTTGACGTAAAAACTTGTAAAGTGATTTTGAAGGGTCAAGACGTCAAAAGAGTATTTTTCGACGAAAAGTATTATTTTCAAAACTCGCAAATGGTATAAATAACATACGAAATGCATGCATAACATTACATTGCAACTCATTACATATCATATCATTCATAATAGGTCCCGGTTAAAGCATCACATTACAATTCGGTGTACTCACTTTTGTCATCACATCTACTCATCAAGTGAGTAATCACATCCCTTTTACCGCTTTTACTATATTTTGGGGTGAATGCATGAACCATACTTGAATTAAATTGAATCTTACTTTTGTGAACTCGAATCAAATCCTTGAACTTAATTAGGAAATTATGACTTATTTGAATTTATTGAACCACACATGTTATGACCTTGACCTAAAGTCTCCCATGTTCTGAGCATCCTTATAAAGTCTCCCATGTTCGAGCATCCTTATAAAGCCTCCTATGTCCGGAGGAATGTCTTTGGGAAGAGGCATTTTCATATCTAAGTCTCCTTGTTCTTTGGGAGCATATCTTTGGGAAGTGGCACCCAGCTTCATATCTTTGGGAAGAGGCACCCAACATAACTTTGGGTAGTGGCACCCAAGATAATTTGGTTTCATCAGAGTATCCCGAATTATTATATTCGTTGTACTATATTATGAACTATTATGACCGCTTATACTTGTAATATTGACTATTAGACATACTACTTGGGTGGCAGTGGGTTGTGAACACACAGTTGCAAGTTTTGTATGGGTGAACTTGAACCGAGTGGATTTACAATGCCTTTGCTTTATGGACCATTTTTTTTCGTCGATCGAAAGCTTTGAATATTTCTTTCGAGTTTTCTTATTTTTTTGCTAAACATGTTTACTCACCAACTATTTTCATAGTTGACCCGCTTTTCTCTCATGCATTTCTGTGATCGTTAGTAAGCTTTTTCTACTGTGTCTTGCATAATGAAGTTTTCACTTGTCACTACAAATCATTATGTAATAGAACGAAATATTTTGGGAACTAAACTTTGTAATATATTTGCCGATGATGGCTAAACTAGTATTGTAATGGTGTACTCTTTCTTTTAAATATTAATGTTGGTATGTTCTATTATCTTGTGCTTATGTTCCTCCTTACACCTGTGTTTCCGCCCCCGAGGGTGTGATGATTGGTACCGAGCCAAAGGTTATAGAGAATGCCGATTTTTCAAAATAAAAATCACGACTATAACCGAAATTTTTTTATTAAACATTGAACATCATCCGAGTTATCTAGTCCTATCGTTGCATCGTTAATCATAAATTATACATAGCCCGATCAACTATGTCTAATTTATGAAGAACCATGCAATGATAAGAGTAGTAGTTTTAAATCATGTTTAGTCGAGTCTTTTGAGTCCGTCACCAAGTTGCATTGGTCGGGTGGGTATGCATGGCATGTTTTACGCTCACGTCTACATTACCGTACCTTGTTCATATCTTCTCTTTTCCATCTTTCGACTTGTTAGACATAGCATGTCTCGTTCTCGACATGTTTCGATCACTATAACACATTACCACCGCTCGCACCTCATCGACTTCGTTAGAATGTCGTTTACTCAACCCGATGTTTTGGTCCTCTGTAGGATCATGGCTGCAAGAAACACACGTTCAGGAGGTAACAACAACGGCAACCCAAACAACAATGACGATCCAAACAACAACGCTGCTGGAATAGCGGATCTACTCACTCAAATTATAACACATCTCGATGCTAGAAGAACCAATGCCGGAGAAGGTACTTCAAACGCTGGTCAAGGATGCAGCTACAAAACTTTCATGACATGTAAGCCAATGGAATTTCATGGTACTGAGGGTGCCATTGGACTGCTAACCTGGTTCGAGAATGTTGAGTCGAAGCTTAGTATCACGAAATGTGCTGAAGGAAATAAGGTTGAGTTCTCTCACGGGTCTACTATAGGGACGAGCTTTGACCGTGGAACAACCAACTACTGGATCGAGGAAGAGGGCTGCAAATGCACTATCTTGGGAAGCATTCAAGAAACTACTAACCGATGAGTACCGCAGAAAAGATGAAGTGCGAACCGGAAGAAGAATTTTGGAACCACTTGATGGTAGGAGTAGAGATCGACAAGTACACGATCCGGTTCCACGAGTTAACTAGGATGGTTCCTCATGGTTTCCACCGCGAGAAGTTGATTGACCGATATATATGGGGATTGATACCGAAATTAGGAGGGATGTCACTGTCGAAACCAACCACTCGCAAGCCACTGTGAGTATGGCGATCGTTTGACAAATGATGTGATCAGTGTCGGAGAACTAACAAAAGCAAACGACAATGGACGAAAGCGACAGGAGGATCACCAGGAAACCGAGACCGTAATCGGCAAAACAAGAGGCGTGAATGACCCGTAACTATGGGGTGATCACCAGAACGCAAAGGATATGCAGTCCACATCCTTTGTGCACTCGATGTAATTATCATCACTTAGGAGATCGCCCAAGGTGCGACAAATGTAGACAGACGGGCCACTTCGCGAAATTGCTCAAACAGAATCGGAAATCAGGATGAGAAAAGCATGTTACGAGTGTGGAAGTCTAGATCACCTTCGCAATACCGCCCAAAGTCGAAAAGAACTCCCAATCAAGGAGGTAATCGTCCAAACTCGGCGTTGGCAATAGAAGGCCCGCAAGATCGAACATTGAAATTCCTCCCGCACGTGGTCGAGCATTCTATCCGGTACCGAGGAAGCCCGCAGCGCGTAACGGGTACATTCCTTTGAACAACTACTTTATTTCATGCAACATGACTTTGGGTGCATAACTTCCTTCCAATCTTTACCACGCTCACGACCTTGATTAATTTGAGACCTATTGATATCGACCTTAGTTGTTATATATTTTGTTGATTTGATTTGAATTGTGTAAGCAAATTCAATATCGGCGAATCTTTCAAAAGACTTCATTCAAGGATGTTGAATCCTATCTTTCTAACAACTTGTTTCCTAGCTTGATCTAGTGACGAGCTCTTGTTTGATGAGTTGCGAAAATCAAGCTAAGAGACAAGTTTATACAAGTCGGTTTAGTTTAATCTCATGACGTTCTTGTTTGATGAGTTGTGAGATTAAATTAGAATCGACTACCTAAAGGTCTTTTGAGAGCTACGTTCGATATTGGGCAAGTTTACCCTATCCAATCTAATCACGGCACGTACTTAGTTGAATGGGGAACACACGCATGGGCATTGATATGATCATTTAGACTATTCGTACGAGCATGAACTTTTAGAACTCTTGTCGAGGTTCGGACCATAGTATCGTTAATTGAATCACGAGGACGTGATTCCGCTGACATGGGAAGAATGTCACAATTCTCAAATTCCGGTCATTTCTTAAATTAAATATGCATCATATTAGTTCATTCATGGCATTTCATTTCACATTTAACGCGTAATTTTTATATTTAATAAACGTTATCGCGTGAGTTATTATTTTAAATATTTAATCCGTTACTTTCAAAAATGATCCCGATATATTTTTATACTCACATTAGTTTATAAAAACTATATTTTGAGTTTTCCTAGTGTTTTAAATTTATTTTGTATATAAATCGTTAAAGTTATATTATTACGACGTTTTTCTTAAAAACTACACGAAAATTTTTATATCACTCAAATTTCACAAGGAATGTATTTTTACAATTTTTATGATCTCATTACATTCTACTTTGGTCTATTGAAAATCTCTTTTACCTAAAAGTTACCATTTACCTTTACTTATACATTTTCCTACACATTTACTTACACTTTTCTTACAAATTGTTACAAGTATTTACACTATGCATAAAAAAAAAAAAAAAAAAAAGTATCATAGAGACATTCCTCCTAAAATCCGGCCATAGGGAGGTGTTATTAATGGTGGTAAGGTTCTTTGATTGTTAAAAGTTATACTCAACTTAAAGTCTACACTTCCATTTATCTTATTCATTCATTTCTCTCATAATTCACCTAGGAGCAAAATATTTTCTCTCTTGTTTCTCATCAACAAACCGCCTTCAAGAGTTAGCAAAGGGATCATCATTTTTTTTTCTCAAGCACAAGTATAACAATCTAGATAATACTCTTTATAAGGTTTTGAAATAAAACCAAGAGTGTTTAGGTTTAACCTTGGTTCTTATCACCTCATCATATTTACTTGTAAGCATATCATTTACATTTTCATGTTTCCTTTTCATTTCATAAGTATCTCTTCATTTTGGAGCAAGCATGCATGATTTGTGTTGTTTATACCATTTTACATGATTTTTAGAAGTATATATATATATGGTCATCCTATAATTATCCCCTTGGTATACTTTGGTCTTGATGATGTTTAGGAACCCATGACACCCTAAGAAGGTGTATGGTAGGATTAGATTAGTTTTGGAGTTGATTTGAAGGGTTTGGAATAGGTTTGGTACGAGAAAAACTATTTTCGATAAGTATAAAATGTGTTCTGTCCTTGTTTTGATTTTCTGGAAAAACCGACAGTAGGCACGAAATTTTGGCCTTGATATTTAGAAAATATACTTTAAAACGAATCCGTGGCCGCTTGAACGGATTAAAACGGAGTTATAACGAAGAAGTTATGAATTTTTCAAGTTTGACGACGAAATATATAATTTTCTGAAATTTCAGCATACCATTTTTATCTTGTACGAGTCAAAAACGAGCCTTAAGCTTCACAAATTATTTCGACTTATCAAAAATATATTAGTATACTTTGATACGAAGCTAAGGATGTATTATACGTAGAAAACGGATTCGAAACGACAAAGATATGCACGTTTTCATAAAATTGCCGTAACTATTATTTTCTGAAAAACTATATTATTTTTACGATACAAGTGTTACGGTAACTAAAACGACCATGTTGGAGGTGTTTTAACTATGATGTGGAACTTTTGGAACGAAATGTCTTCTAGTAAAATCAAGATCACCGAGCATATTTTCAAAACGATCAACCGTTTGTATAGCGGAGTTGTAATAAATTATTTATCGATGTTTAAACTTGGCCGAAACTCACTTTTTACATAACAATTAGCCAAAATCACCATCTTTAACCCTTATTATCGTTATGTTCGAGACCTTTATGACGAAAACTCCTGAACTGAAACTTCTAGATTTCGATACAAACTTTCCAAAACCGTCGAGTTCGTTTCCTAACACTCGACGTACACCATTTTACGACTAGTTTTTCGGAGCCATTTTGTTACTTTCAAGAAATTTCCGACGACATTGTTTTGCGACGAAAAGTGAAAATTTCACCATAAATCATTACGAAACCATTGTAGGATGACATTTTGACGTAAATACTTGTAAAGTGATTTTTGAAGGGTCAAGACGTCAAAAGGGTATTTTTCGACGAAAAGTATTATTTTCAAACTCGCAAATGGTATAAATAACATACGAAATGCATGCATAACATTACATTGCAACTCATTGCATATCATATCATTCATAATAGGTCAGTTTCGGGATTCACGCTACAATTCGGTGTAACCACTTTTGTCATCGCATCTACTCATCAAGTGAGTAATCACATCCCCTTTTTTACCGTTTTACTATATTTTGGGGCTGAATGCATGAACCATACTTGAATTAAATTGATTCTTACTTTTGTGAACTCGAATCAAATCCTTGAACTTAATTAGGAAATTATGACTTATTTGGACTTATTGAACTGTACATGTTATGGCCTTGACCTAAAGTCTCCCATGTTCGGAGCATCACTATAAAGTCTCCCATGTTCGGAGCATCACTATAAAGCCTCCTATGTCCGGAGCGTATGTCTGGGAGTATATCTTTGGGAAGAGGCACCCAGTATATCTTTGGGAAGAGGCACCCAGTATATCTTTGGGAAGAGGCACCCAACATAACTTTGGGTAGTGGTACCCAGTATAATTTGGCTTCATCAGGAGCATCCCTGAATTATTATATACGTGGTACTATATTGTGAACTATTATGACTGCTTATACTTGACTATTAGACATACTACTTGTGGCAGTGGGTTGTGAACACACAGGTTGCAAGTTTTGTATGGGCGGAACTTGGAACTGAGTGGATTTACAATGCCTTTGCTTTGCGGACCATTTTCGTCGACCGAAAGCTTTGAATATTTCTTACGAGTTTTCTTATTTTTTTGCTAAACATGTTTACTCACCAACTATTTTCATAGTTGACCCGTTTTTCTCTCATGCATTTCAGGTGATCGTTAGTAAGCTTTTTCTACCGTGTCTTGCATAATGAAGTTTTCACTTGTCACTACAAATCATTATGTAATAGAACGAAATATTTTGGAACTAAACTTGTAATATATTTTGACGGCTAAACTAGTATTGTAATGGTGTACTCTTTCTTTTAAACTAATGTTGGTATGTTCTATTATCTTGTGGTGTACCTCGTGTTTCCGCCTCCGTGAGGTGTTTCTCGAAGTGGGACCTATGAAGATAATAAATGTTGGATACCATATGTTCTTGTTTAGTTCGGGCATTTCTTTTGTTGCCTTATGTTCCAAAGGGATCCGATACACTCGCAAAAATCAAAAATTCAAGATACGGGAACGGCATAGATACGGCAATAAAAAATATAAAAAAAATTAAAAATATATTAAAGAAAATCAAAATAAATATATGTTGATGTAAATTGTAAACTCCAAAAGTACTACATGTTCCAAAGATAATTAGTTATCAATAACCAAACATATAATCACAAAAGTTGTTAAATCTATGTAGACAAATAAATATTTCATTGTTTAAAAGCAGTTCATTTTTATAAGAAACCACAAAACAAAATAGCAAATGCTACAATCTAGTCTAAATCTTTAATTTGAATTTATTTTTATTCGCGAGGAGCTGGATGAGAAGAAACTCTCACGTCCAGTTCTGTAGTAGAGATGGAATTCAAAACAAACCATCAACTATAACCCCAAAAGAACCAGATTCCGTAAACAACATAGAGGAAGAATGAAGGGAATATCTTATCGAGGTAATACTATTTGTTTTGGTAAATACGCTCTTCAAGCACTTGAACCCGCTTGGATCACATCTAGGCAAATAGAAGCACGTCGACGAGCAATGACACGAAATGCACGTCGCGGTGGAAAAATACACATAAAGAATTTTTTATAAAAAGAATTATAGACCAACTAAATTAGGGGGACAAGATAAATAGTACATCCCATTATGTTACACTTTTCCAGCTATGTAGAAACACATTTCCCAATTCTCATACTTTGACTTCATTACTTTTCTCTCACCTAATGAAGTTTTTTAATATTTTATTACTTCTTCTTGAAAGTCTCCTAAAAACCTTCATCTTCTCCGGCATCGATCTAGTGGCCGGAATTAATATTGTTTTTTTCCTTCTTTGCTTATCCATTTAAACAGCATGGAAATCCAGAAACGACTGGTGAAACGGCATGGAAATCCAGAAACGGCTAGGGAAACGGCAGGGAAACGTTTCGGGGGCGTTTCGGGGCCGTTCCCGTTCCCACCACGTTTCCAAATGGGAACGCTAGCCTAATAGGCGTTTCAGTGCAACACTGGTTGCCACATAGGTGAAACCTTCCCCTTTGGACTAATAGATGAACGTTGGCCCGGAACCATTATCTTGACTTTAGGAATTATACCCGTTGCTGCTTTCTTTTCTTGAGGATAGGCTGAACTACCATCTAACTATGCTACCTCCTAAGCCTAAGTGGTAGGAAGAAAAAGTGGTCAGTTTAAGAGTTACATATGTGTTCAATACATTTTTTATTTATATCAAGTAAACTACATATCAAATTGTAGAGTATAAACCACAATTTTGGGTGCTAAGCGAGGAATTGATACACACTGGTTAGGATTTGGTTGCATATCATTGATTTCCTAGACAAATGAGCATAAATAAGTAAATAGAGCCAATGAAAGAAAGGGGAAAAAAAACTTGCTTAGATGTTGGGAGGTCTCTTGCCTATTTGAATCATCGACATGATGTGCAAGGAAAAGGAACAAAAGCTCAAAAAAGTCTTTCGCCATACTAATAATCCATTGTAAAAGAATCTATAATATACACCCGTATGAAGTATAACCCATTAGATATACCTCAATAAAATTAGCCCATCATAAGTCACAACAACATTCAAAAACTGATTCTGAAAAGGATGTTTTGGAAAAATAAAAAATTCACAAAGAAATATGAAGAAAATTGGCTGCACAAAATATGTATCCAATGTGGTTACCTAGAACGTCATATCATCAGGTGAGCCATCCTATGACACCATGTCGATCATTTGCCGTCTCATATGTAGACTTTCTTTTATACTTTCCAGGGTCCTTTCACAAAGGTGCATCTGCATAACATTACGTTGTCCAAAGTCAGTTACAGAAAGGAACATTTATAAATCGAGAACAAAAAAAAGTTTACATAAAAAACACGAACGAATTTATGCACATAAAATACGCATACAATACTACTCACCATGCGACGTTAAGTGTTCTGCTGTGAGACTTTACTTGCAGTATTAGTTTAGCCACGACGGTCATTCTGAAAAAGACAGATGACTGAGACATTACAGGGCAACTGCTAGTGAGATTTGACCATTTGAATCTTCTGTTTCAGGAGCAACAGTAGTTCTGACTGATGTACCATTACTATGGAGAGTTGGGTCGATCACAAGTTCCCATGTGAACATATGTTGTCGGAGACCTGCAATGAAGAAAACACAGTGGGTATCTCCAATAGAAAAAGAAAATCCAAAGGTGCAAATGAAATCATTATCTGATAACCGCCTAATCGAAAAAATGAATCTGTATACCTTGTTTGGCCCGTGTAGACTGATTGATTGTCTTCTTTGCTAATAAATATCTGAGGCCGAAGAACGATGTTGAACTGAAACAACATATAGGTTCATTATACTCATTTATGAAACATGAATCAGAAACCAAAAGTAAACTTAATACTGATCACCAGATACTGTGATAAACCCAAGTGACAGACCTACGGTAGTAGGCGGTGGTTACCATCGACGCAGAGCCGAGCTTGGCTGTTGGTAGACCGCATCACGTGTTTACGCTTACAAAAATCGTGTAGAAGCTGCCGCGAGACATAAATAAAAAATACACTATATGAGGTATGAGCTTGAACACGGCTGAAAGCGAAATAATAAGCGACAATACAAGATCACAGTATGCGATTACTTACCGCACTTGCGAGGAGTTGGGGCAATGACGGCTACATCAGATTTGTCACAGACCAATGTCAAATACAATAAACAAAACAAAAAGAGAAATGCACATTAGATCGTGAAAGAGAATACCAAACATATGAACACTGATCTACGCTTGCAGCAAGTTGAATAGCATCAGAAACATGGGTTGCACATGCACTTGTTAGCTTCTTAACCCATACAATAGATATGGCCCATGTTTCCAGCTCAATCTTTCCGACCTCGATATGTAAGGAAACAAAAATGTAGCATATATAAAAATTGACATCCATAACTCAAAATCATCTTTCAAAACACACATAAGAAAACATAATGATAAAATACCTTACAAATTTGAACAACCCAAACCTGCAACCTGTGTAAAATACCAAATGTCAAAAAAAATATATATATATATATATATGCTTCAATGTAGCAAAACTAAACAAATTGAAATAGTTTTGTCCTAAAGCATTCATGCACACCCTTACTCATGAGGTTCAAAGAGTATCTCATTAGATTTGTGATTATCAACCCTTGGTTTACAGAGTTCACCTTTCTTCCTGCATTCCAAAAAAATCAAATTACAAATAAAAAACACTATATCAATTACAAACAAAATCAAGGAAATAGAAATCAAAAATCGTACCTTTGGGTCATTGAAAGGGCTTTTGCTAATTCATTCATGTAAAATCAAGTTTATATGTCTAGAATCTCTGCAGAAAGAAAAGCTTGCCTATTAAATGGATTCACTAATCTTCCGAATTATATAATTTAGTATAAAGATGAGAAACAGGAAACCCTATAAAATTACCTTTGTATTAGGCTGTTTTTTTGTGATTCTCCAGTTTAATATAGGGTACTTGGCTTTTAGGGTACATGTAACAAAAACAAAAGAAGATGTTAGATCGTCCTGATATTATGATTAGCAGGAGAAGCAGAAGTTGTCGATTTAGGGTTTTGGGGGTTTTTTGGAAGGGTAGCGAGATTGAATAGAGGTTTAGTCATGTGGCTGTGTTTTTCCTCTTAATGTTACCTTTATAGATTATAAGTTGCAAATTAAATTCAAAATAATGTGTTGGTGCAGTGGTAAAATGTATGGAAAACATATTCACCACCCGGGAATTTTTGGAAAAAATAGCTCCGGAATTTATTTATGAATGCCAAAAGATTGCTAGGTGGCATGTGTTGCTTAGGTGGAATAATGACATGGCATTATGGGATGCCAAGTGGCATTATATGTGGCATGCCTCCTCTTATATATAATGTATATATATATAGAATGAGGTTCATGTGAGATAGTTGTTAAAATGAAATAGTGAGGAAGCCAATAAAATAATGACAAGTGGAATTTATTTAATTTAAGATAATCAGATTTATTAATATAACAAAAGGGCATTTAGGGTATTTCCCATCATCTTGTCTTCACTATTAAAACTATAACCTTGGGAGAAAACTATAACCTAATTGCCGTCTTTTGTAGCCCCTCACATTTTCCCACTCTCTAAAAAGAAAACACAACAACGGCAGCCATCTCCACTATTTTTCCGACGACAGGCTGCGGTTTGTAAAGGAACCTCATCGCGAGAATCACTTATGGTGTTTTCATCCCTCTATACAGTTTTTCGGCTGACTAATAGACGAGGGAGATGATCTCTCAAGCCGGCATTCATCTTTGTTTTATTTGAACTCAATCTGGTCGGAAACATCAAATCAGAAGAACATACCGCCCCCATAATCGGATTCGGAGAACTTACCGCACAAAACTTGTCGGAATCTGGTTTTTAATTATTTTATTTGTGTTTTCAGATTATAGGTATGTATAATCATGTATCGAGGATGTATCAAAGCTAGTATCACTTTTCACTTTATTAATGATGCAATTTTCAGTATATGTTTTTGATCAAAATTTGATGTGGGAAAGCGCAATTTTGTTCACTGTATCAATTTATAAGTCAATCGTGTATCTGTGATGTTAGTTCAAGTTATAAATTGAATTTTTATTTCACGTACAACATTAATGGTCAAAATTAATGCATAGAGTGAATCAATGTACACAGTTCATGATGTATCAATTTATTAAATTACGTTCTCGTTTCGTATATTACATGATGTATCAAATTATTAATTTGAGTGCATCATAAATTTTACTATTAAAAATGGAGCTTGAATGTAAAAATACATTAAATACCGATTGTTCAGCAAATGTCTCATAAAATTGCTTTGACTAAACTACCCATATGGATCTACTTATTTACAATAATGCCACTCCATAATTTCAATCAAAAGATAACACATGTCATCTAAAGAAGACTTCCTACACTTCCTATTATAAGCTACTATACTACGATAACCTCCCTATATATATATATATATATATATATATATATATATATATATATATATATATATATATATATATATATATATATATATTATCTTGAGGCAAATTTCGGTTTATATAAAAAAGATTGTTGAAAGTAAAATATTGTTAAAGTATAACGTTAAAAGTAAATATTGTGAAGTGAATATGAATGAATAGTATTTTGTTTGAAAATGATATTTAAGGAAGAAGGGGTGATACTCGCATCACATTTTTTTATGCATACATCACAATTTGTGCATTGTGCAAATTGTAATGCACAAATTGTGTTGCATGCATTAAAAAGATGTGGTGTATGTATCAATTCTCTTAAGGAAGATATGCATGTTGTGATTGCAAAAAAAATCATTTTGAATATAGTACCAAAACTTGGAAGAATTCCCACCAAGCGATTTTGAAGATATCGAAGCTCCAAATGCTCCAAAACAATCAAGAATGTTTCATCCTTGTTTGTCGAGGAAGAACTTAGCAGCTGTACGTGTGTCCTTGTTTGCTTTGTCTCCATTGGACAATGATCAATAAGGTGGAACAAATGATACTGGTTATTTATGCCAACAGTATCATAAAAAAATGATACGTGTGTATTTAGATTATTCGGTTTGACGATGTTTCGATAGGTTCGCGATTTTTTTTAAGGCATAGATAGGTTTTGGGTATAAGTTTAAGGGTGAAAGCTAAAGGTACGCAACGTATTTTTTCAGAATTACACATCTACGTAATATATTTTGTTAAGGGTCAAAGTTTATTACTTGTACTTTCAAATTTTTTCGATCTAGCTAACATGACCTTGTTGGTAGTAGGTTACCGGTCACCTCATGGCGAAAAATTTGCGATTAGTCCTCTAGGACTAACGACCGTTAACTAGATGATAATCGACCGTTAAAAAAAAATTACTTTTTTTCAAAAATTTTACTTTTTTTTAAATTTAAAGAAGAAAATTTTAAAATTTTACGTTTTTAAAAAAAAATCTTACGTTTAAAAAATAAAAAATTAAATTTAAAAAAATAAAAAAAATTTCGTTTTTTTAAAAAACTTTTCTTTTTTTTTTAAAAAATTTTACGTTTTTTTTAAAATTTTTACGTTTTTTTTTTTTTTTAAAAATTTTGCGTTTTTTTTTTAAAAAATTACATTTTTTAAAAATTTTTAAAAATTAAATTTTTTTTTTTTTTTAAATTTTGATGTTTTTTTATAAAAAATTTTAAAAGTTTTTTTTTTTTTTTTTTTTTTTTTTTTTTTTTATCAAAGCTAGTATCACTTTTCACTTTGATCAAAATTTGATGTGTGAAAGAGCAATTTTGACAAAAAATTTTGCGTTTTTTTTTAAAAAATTACATTTTTTAAAAATTTTAAAAAATTAAATTTTTTAATTTTTTTAATTTTATGTTTTTTATAAAAAATTTAAAAGCTTTTTTTTTTTTTTTTTTTATCAAAGCTAGTATCACTTTTCACTTCTTTTTTTAACGGTCGTTATCATCTAGCTACGGTCGTTAGTCCTAGAGGACTAAGCTAGCAAATTTTTCGCCAAGGTGACCAGTAACCTACTACCGTGGTCATATTAAATTAGATCGAAAAAATTTGAAAGTATGTTAGCTAGCTTTGACCCTTAACAAAATATATTACGTAAATGTGTAATTCTGAAAAAGTACGTTGCGTACATTTAGCTTTCACCCTAAGGTTTAAAGTAGAATATGGTGTGTTCTTCAATATTTTCATTGAAGAGGTTAGAGGTGTGTAATTGCGATGTGTTTTAGGTGTTTGTTCATTATGTGTTAATAGATTTAGGACATACATTTAGCAGTACTAATATTTTGCAATGAAAATAAAATTATCATTGCAACACTGTAGTGTACTAGTGTGCAATTTTCATTGCAAAATGTGTTTGTGAGTTTCATATGATTTTGGAGGGAAAAAGGGAGTATGAAAAGCTTGTATAAACTAGTAGGGGTGGCAATTTTTTACTTACACACGTAACATGACCTGAAATCGACATGAATTTAAACAGGTTAGAGTTGAGCTTAAATAGGTTTGGGTTGCAAATGAGTCGACACAAATAACCTGTTTGAGTTAAAATTCTCAAAACTGATCTCAACCATTTAAAAATATAGCTAAAAAATTAAATATTATATATTAAATATTTAAATTCTCAAAACTGATCTCAACCATTTAAAAATATAGCTAAAAAATTAAATATTATATATTAAATATTTCATACAATTATAAAAAGAAAACACAACTACAACTACTTTGTGTATGTACCTAATGATATACCATCGATTTTTGAAGTTTTATGCTTTGCTTATATATATCGCATTGGCTTTTTTGACATTCATATTCTAAATTTTATTGTGTACTTTTAACATTCAATTCAACTCTTAAGTTGGTCGACACGACTAACCCGTTTAATAAACGTGTTCTATTAAGATTGAACTTCTCGACACGATTAACTAAACATGACGGGTTAGGGTTGAGATATATGAACCCGTCAACTCAAACCTGACACGAATTGACACCCGTGGTTCAAAGGGACCAAGCATTGGGTGAAAACTGTTGATTGAACATAAATTAAAAATATTCGGTTTTTGGTTTGGATATGGTTTTAAAAAAATGAAAATCGAATCGAACCGAAAACCAAATTCACATAAATATATATATTTTATATGAAAAAAATCATTAAAACTCTTTCCTAGTATAAACATAACATCTTTTAAGCTTGATTTTTATTTTTTATTTTTTATTTTTATTTTTTTTGCTAAAATTTATATAATTTAATGAAGAAAATATAAATTGTGTAATTCGGGTCAACCTGAAAATCGAACCGAATTCACATTCGATTTTCAATTCGGTGTAATCCAATTTGAATTCGGTTCAATTCGATTTTAGGTTTTACCCAAAAATTATTTTTTAACCGAACTGATGAACACCCCATTTCGTGTTCGCTTAGGAAATTCAAGCCAACTTTGGAAGGTTACATTACCGGATAACAGCTATATGCATTTCTGATTCATTTACATAATAATGTTTACATGTTGCATATTGTTTGAAAACCTCGATGAGAATTCTAGTCACGTTTCCATAAGCCCGAACTCCTATTATTAAGGATTTGAGCTCTCTCTCGTGCTCGATAAAAACTCTACTTGAACAGGTTTGAGCTCACACAAAAGGTGGAAACTCATAACAAGTGGTTAATACATGTAGCAAGTGAGGGTAACAGAACCATTTACAAATTAAATGGAGTTGCTTTATAAGAAAAATCTAAGCCCATGGTTTTTTAACGTCACAAAATGTAACATCTTGCGTACAAAGACCACAACATTCACGACTTTGTTTTTAACGACCATTTGAGTACATCGTCCAAGCACACTTAAATAAAAAGTTCTTATGGGATATTGGGATCTGCCCGTGAATGGTCATAAAACGCTTGTGTCATTGTAAGACAGAAGTTTACTTATGGGAGATGATACTCACACCATTTTTTTGATACATACACCACATTTGTGCATTACAGTGTTGTACAGTGTGCATTACAATGTTGTACAGTATGGTGTATGTATCAAAATAAATGGTGTGAGTATCAACACCCTTTACTTATGAACCCAAGATCTTCCCAAGCCGCTGGTGATGTGGGTTTCACCTAGGAATGTTCACAAATCAGATAACACCTACAGGAACCGAAAACCAAAACTGAATCGAATCGAATTTGTCAAAATCAAGTCGAACCGAACTAAATATTCAATTTTCGGTTTGGATATAGTTTTGGCAAAATGTGAACCGAACCGAACCGAAAATCAAATTCACACACATATATATATAAGATGAAAAGTTTCAAATTAAGCCACAAAAAATGAGCTTATGAAACATAACGAACTTATATAAGATGAAAAGTTTCAAATTAAGCCACAAAAAATGAGCTTATGAAACATAAGCCTAAAACAAAATAATCCATAAGCCCACTATATAAGCCGAAACAAACACCCCCTAAGTATAACTTTTTTATACCACATAATCAATTTCGATACGCACATTTAAACAACTAGAATGTACATATGCACAAATGTAAACACATATGCACAAATTAAAACATATATACGTATCAAGGTTAAAACCAATGTTTTAAAACCCGGTTGACCCGCCTGTTCAACGGTTGAACAAGAACCGGTTCGAGACCGGATAGGACCGGTTTTTGTATGGTTGAGAACCGGATTGAACCGCCGGTTTTCGTTGACCCGGTTGACCCGGTTTGATAAACCCGGCCGGTCATGACTTTAATCAATTTTTTTTTTTTTTTTTTTTTCAAAAATTAACAAAATGATTAATTGAAAGTTAAAATGATGATAACTAATGTTTGTTAAAATTTTGTAAAATAGTAAATTATAGTTATATATAATCTTATAATCACCAATTAATATAGTTTTACTATAAACCATTTTATAATTTAGAATCCTTGAAAATTTCGCTATATTTTGATAGATGTAGACTTAAAAGCAAAACTTTTTGATATAGTCTCAATCTTTCAGTGGGTTTAATCGAATGTATGAATAAAAACGGATAAATTATTAGATTATGCAATACTACTTATTAAATATAGGAAAAAGTATATATGTATAGAACCGGTTCGACCCCGGTTCAACCGGTTGAACCGGTGACCCGGTGAACCGGCGACTTAACCGGGTCGATAAAAAAACCGGTTTTTAAAACATTGGTTAAAACACATATGCACCCCTTTTAATTAATTTTATATGTGTCATGAAACACATATGCACCAATCAATGAATTATATGTTAACCTTAAAAAAACACATATGCACATTATTTCATTGATTTTTTATACCAACTATAAACCTAACAAATAGCATAATAAATGATAATATGGAAATTTTTTAAGTAATAATAACAAGTTGAAGCACTTTAACAAACGTGGCAATAACCAGTAGCTCAAATATGACCCGAAACAACTCGTTTGGTGTGTACCCCTTTCGCAAATAGCAGACTAGCGTCTGGTCTATTTAGTTTATATAATTTAACCTTAGAAATATATATATGGCCTTAACGAACTGTTTTCTAATGATGATATGAATCAAAATTGCGTGGGTCCAATTTGTCCAAAGAAACTAAATGAACTACTTTGCAAAGATTAAACAGTTATACAAAATCACACCAAGAATGTTGACATATTTAGTATAAATTTGGCAATTGGAAATAAAGAAAATCCTTAATTTTTTGCAATCTTTTTGTGGACCATCACCTGCTACGAGCCTTTGAAACACAAATCTATGGAATAACTAAAGCATCTCTAAGTTCCAAAGTCTATCTCCATACACTCTGTTCTATAACTCAAAATTTCAATCATTTAATTTTCTTTAAAATCACTTTCAAAACAAAAATAATAGAAAAAATTATAAAAAAAATAAATAAATAAAAATGAGACAAGTTAACAAACCTGCTCTTTAATCCTTATAATGTAAATGGCACCAATTTTCCTTATAATGTAAATGACAATATCAAACCCATTCCAAGCAATTAAAATTTTTGACAAACCTGCTTTTTTAATATCTGATCTAGATCCACCATGACAGGAGGCGCACCAAGTCAGAAAGACAAATCACAATCCGACGGCCATCTCATGCGGCCACCACGAGCGCCCCATCACCAACGGTTATACTTGTTTATTTCTGACGATTAATATGGTAGTTTTCAGATCTTGAAGTGTCGGTCGTGAGAATTAAATGAGAAAAATAAACAATTCAATAACCTTTAAGATTATTTTTGGTGATGAAGATACGATGGATGTTTGATAAGGTTGAAGATGTAGTCATTGTGGTCTAATCTTTGGGTTGGTGATGAAGATCATTTTGGTCTGATCTTTGGATTTTTTTTATGATGGAGATTGTTGTGGTGAATGATAAAGGTTAATGGCATGGCTTACGCAAGCACCCCCGCACCTCAATAGCTTTGTATATTTATTTGTGTAGTGTTTTTATATGTATAGTGTATTTAATTGTGTAGTGTTTTTATATGGTATTTATTTTACGTTATGCTTTTTAATTGTGTATTTGTTTCCCGTTAATTAAACAATAATAATAAAACATTAAACAAGTACAACAACAAATGTTTTCAATATTACAACGAAATCTACTCCACATGAAGATTATTAATGTCATCTATAAGCTCATAGAGTATTCTACTCGGCTGACATGCGTGATCAAGCTGGATTTCTTGCCAATTCGGTGATGCCTCCAACGTCTTTATTTTTGCACCGCAACAAATTGTTTTGAGACAATAGCATGTTGATCGTTTTATCTTTAGTTTCGCAGTTTGAGCAATGCGTTGAAGAAGAGCTTGACCAAAGTACTCTTGTTGAAATATTTCCTTCCACATGAAGTATCGACACCCATAGTCTTTAGTCCCAGGTACGTTACATGATGAAGCAGTTATAAGAAAATGTATTCTAAACAAACAAGTTATTGATATATTGGCGCAAATAAGCAAGCGTTTAATTATTTACCTTTGACAAAGGACATGCATAATACTTTAGACCACAAGTTTTGGGCTGTTGGGATGTTCTTTCAATTATAAATCCACGTCGACAACGACACAAGAAAGGATTTTCTTGTTGCATCTGGCCAAAAGAATTTGTATAATTATTCACAACATAAATTAGTAATATCATGGTTCACAAAATTAGAAGCTTCGAATACATAAATAACCAATCTTGTTATAGATTAATAGTTGATACATGATTCACAAAATTACAATATAACTAGAAACTAAGATCAATCACGCCCGAGGCGTAGTCGCTCAATGATCTTGCCATCATCCCACACGAGACTCTAACTCGAAATCGTCTCCTCAAACCGTCAATCTCGCTCGACTAACGTCAGCAGAGGCAATGTAACAAAAGATGAGGAAGAATCGGAGGGCGGTGTATAAAATTGTCCTCATCTGCGGTGGAGATATAGGCGAGAGGAGGCACATAAGATGGAGAAGAAGGCACATAATCTGGACTCTCAACACGGCGGGTGTATTGTTGACACAATGAATGTCCCTCCATCGAATGTCATCCGATTCTGTAACAAAGATGAGGAAGAACCGGGCGAGAGCATAAATCTATAACAAAAGATGACGAGTCGTTTACTATAAATCGATGTCGTCTATACATGTTTTGTCATTTACAATATAATCAAGAATCATCTATACATGTTTTGTCATTTACAATATAATCGATGTCGTCTATACATGTTTTGTCATTTACAATATAAATCAATAATCATTTTCTAAGTCTGTCTAAACATCCTCTGTCGTTGAGTAAACATATGTTCCCATGTCGCGGCCACGACATTTCTAAAAAATCTCCATTGTGGGTGATTATACGGGAGTGGTGAGTTTTCATCAAGAAGCGCAAGAAGAAGTGGCGACACAGTCGTCCCCACACGAAGAATCACAACGGGGAACAATATTTGTGCGGAATTGGGACCACCTTTCAGCGGAAGACACATAACATATTGTGAAAGTGATATACATACAATAGGACGGTTAAGAGCTGTAGCAATAGCCACGCCCGTTTCTGGCATAGTCATCCAGTGACGCCGGGGTGCTGGACCTTCAAACCAATTCATCGAGTTACGTGTAGATGTAAAATAATCACCCGCATTTGCTGTAAACTTCCTCGTTATTGTCTACCTCTTCCACAGCAATAGCTCGAATTACGGGCCACATTTGTTCACGATGACCAAGACCTCGACAAGAGCTCGATAGCCGCAATTTCCATCACCTTCCACGTTAAAGATCCCTAGGATCCGGTCGGAAAAAGGTGGAATTTCGACCATACAATATTCGTTAAAGTCATCTCGAAGCGTATAAGTGGTGTCTTAAGTCGCCTCGCTGGGTCCTTCGTTAGGTCCTTCATTTAAGTGCAGGACGTTAGAAGGCTCTCCACATAAGAAGCGTGTCTCATGATTCTTCATTTAAGTCGGGACTTTTTGGTTTTGTGTAACCTGCGGTGCCTTGTGGGGTTCTTCGTTCAAATCCGGGATATTTGGTTTAGACTTGGATTTGTTGTCCTTTGTGCTCTCGGACGTCCACGATTACTTTCTTTAACAACGAGTTGTTGGGGCGACCACAGTTCAGGGCGTATATACCTCGAGCTGTTTAACATATTTTTTGACAAGCAGCGATGCTTTGGTAAAAACACTTTGGAATTTTTGTACGTCATCTTGACAAGAAAAATATTCAGCTCTTGAGGCCCTTGAGGCTCTTGAGGATATTCGGGCTCATCGAGCACTTGAGTATTTCGGACAACAGGCCGAGGAGCTTAGTGTTCTCAAAATTATCAACCATTTCAAGCGGAATAGGCAATCTCGTATTCGAAAAAAGGAACTAGTTAAAATTATCGGTATTGACGGAAGACTAATTTGATAGGCATAAATTTTAAAATACATACCGTTTGCTTGAAGCCAAAGCGATTCGTGATAGCATGGTAAACCATACACTAACATGAATGATGACCACATGCATGTGGGTCAACATCCGCTTACTTCTGCGAGTATGAGCCGTAAAGCATCCATTGAAACATTATACCGTAATTCGTTAAATAGAGTGCTCTTACAAGCATGCGGTTTTTGATTTTGCTTGTATTCAAAGAGGCTCGATCGCAGTTTCTTGCGTGACTATAATCTTGTCGACCGAACACAACAACGTGTCTAAAATTTGGGATGTGGAGCCCAGTATAACTTCAACGTGTGTTGACTCTCGACTCTACATGTTGTTGTCGGCGAAGCTGCGATATTGATCGGTAATGTACGACACAAACATGCGGTCGTAATCTCGCATGACCGATTCGAAAATACCGCAAAATATCGATAAAACAATGAATTAATAAAGTGAGAAAACAATTGAGTAGTTATTTATTAAATAATAATAATAAAATGTATTAATGGTTGAGTACCCTTTTTGGACCAATAAATCCAGCAGAGGTCTTGATAATAATGCGTGAACACATCTTGATCGGGTTGTAACCATCAAATCCATGTCCATCTAACGGACTCATACTCCTTAACCGAATCGAATACGTATGCGCAATGCTTTAGCACATTTGATTGATATGCCATCGGCGAAGTAATCTGTTAGCGTTTAGGAATTCTTGCGCATGCCCCAAGCAACGCTAAATCTGTCGGTGGCGATAACCCGCGGGTAATATTGTTCTTGTATCACCAACTTAACACGTTCCAACACCCATTTGAAATTTGGCTTTTTCCTTGTCCAAAAGCTAAGCGCCATTGAGAATGTTGTGTTTGTTGTAGTAACTAACAAGCGTAAAGAATGGCAGTTTAAAAAACGTGGTGTTGTATGTGGAGTCCATCAGCATGATATTTGGATATTTTTCCACAAGGCATATGACGTCGGGTGAACAAAAAATATTTCATCCAGCTCATTTGTGTGGTCATTTATCCTAGGGTAATATGTATAACCTTGACGCTGCAAATGTACTAAAAGCAGTTGTATCGGAGTCAAATCACCACGACCATCGCGACGTATCTTTTCTTGTGCATTATACACCGTTTTAATGGTAGACACGTTATTCGGATCGATCTCTTTTAGTGAAGAAAGTATAATTCGTGGTGCTACATCTTTGTTTTGTCATCGCCTCACAAAAACTAACTCACTTTCTTTTAATCGCACGGCTGTGAAAAACCATGGAGCAGTGCGGAAAATTATGATTATGCCTCGGACTTAACCTTCAATATCCAACCATTTTGACGTTTTATAAATTTTGCTAGTAATCTGAATGGGCAATTAATTTTAGCGGTACTAGTCTGCCGTTCAAGTTCATCTTCTAAACCTTCACGTGCAGACATCCCATGTCTAGAACACAAAAATTCGATAGAGTACTTATAGCCCCTATCTGTTTTACTTTTTCCTTTAACAATAAGAAAACCAATCGATTCAGCAGTAGATCGCACCCAATCAGTTAAATCAACTTCAGTACCGAACACCTAAAAAATAAAAAACACAACAACCTTTTTATTAATACAAATTTTTTACAAACTTTTATAAATACTTTTTATTAAATTTTTTTACAAGCTTTTTTATAAATACAAGCTTTTTATAAATACATTTTCTTAAAAAAACTTTAAAAAAAAACGTTTTCTTATAAAAACTTTTAAAAAAACGTTTTATTAACTCTTTTTTTTATAAATAAAACAAAAACGTGTGTGTGTTTTTAGGTGATTGTGTATACGTGTGTGGTTCTAAATGTGTAGACGCGTTTCATTTTGAAACTGTGTGTGCGCACATGGTTTTTTCTGGTCTCAGCCTGTTGATATTCGTTGTTTTTGTCTCTCTCTTCTGGCAAAACTCTCTCTCTCTCTCACCTGGTGGTATTACCACTCTCTCTCTCTAAAAATTGTAGATCTAAAGATTTTAGATCTAAAAACTTTGATCTAACAAGTGTAAAACTTGTTAGATCTTCAATATAGTGATGATAGTGTGTTTGTGGTGATCTTTGTGGTGGTAGTGGTGATGTTGTGATGTTGTGCAATTGTGGTATCGTTTCGTTGTTAATGTTTTAGATCTAAAACTTTTTAGATGCTTCAAGTCTTCGATGTTGAAAATATTATGAGGTTTGTAAAAAAGTTTACCTTTTGATTTTCTTAAAACATTTTAGATCTAAAAACTTTGATCTAACAAGTGTAAAACTTGTTAGATCTTTAATATAGTGATGATAGTGTGTTTGTGGTGATGTTGTGGTGGTAGTGGTGATGTGTGATGTTGTGCGGTTGTGGTATCGTTTCGTTGTTAATGTTTTAGATCTAAAACTTTTTAGATGCTTCTAAGTAATCGATGTTGAAAATATTATGAGGTTTGTAAAAAGTTTACTTTTTGATTTTCTTAAAACATTTTAGATCTAAAACTTTGATCTAACAAGTGTAAAACTTGTTAGATCTTTAATATCTTGATGATATTGTGTTTGTGGTGATGATGTGGTGGTAGTGGTGATGTTGTGGGGTTGTGCGGTTGTGGTATACGTTTCGTTGTTAATGTTTTAGATCTAAAACTTTTTAGATGCTTCTAAGTGTCGATGTTGAAAATATTACGAGGTTTGTAAAAAAGTTTACTTTTGATTTTCTTAAAACATTTTAGATCTAAAACTTTGATCTAACAAGTGTAAAACTTGTTAGATCTTTAATATAGTGATGATATTGTGTTTGTGGTGATCTTGTGGTGGTAGTGGTGATGTTGTGGGGTTGTGCGGTTGTGGTATCGTTTCGTTGTTAATGTTTTTAGATCTAAAACTTTTTTAGATGCTTCTAAATGTCGATGTTGAAAATATTATGAGGTTTGTAAAAAAAGTTTACTTTTTGATTTTCTTAAAACATTTTAGATCTAACAAGTATTATACTTGTTAGATCTTGAATATGGTGATTTTCTTTAAAAAAATGTTTCGTTCTTAAAGTTTTAGGTTTAAAACTTTTTAGATCTAAAAGTTTTCGGATCTAAAACTTTTGTATGTTTGTTTTGCGAGGTTTGCATAGGAGGACTCTTTGTGGGCAAAGCCTACGAAGCACCCCATTTAATCCTAGCCATGGTAATGCTGATTCATTCTTGGATGGTAAAGTGATAATTTTAATTCACTTTGCAACTTTAATGAAAAAAGCGTGTGTTTTGGTCTAAAACATTTCATTCTTGGATGGTAAAGTGACCATTCAAGGTCACTTTGCAACTTTAATGAAATTAACTTGAGCTAAAAAGGCAATGATGATTTTTTTTAACTTAAAGAGTTTTGGCATGGCAAACCGAATTTCTGACCAACATGAGCTAAAAGCTAATAATCGAGCCTATTCGATAAGTTTACCTCTTGTATGTTAAATGGTGAACTAGACATGGTGGAATGTGATGTTGTTGCTTGTGCGGTTGTTGCTTGTTGTTGTTTGTTGTTGTTCTGTACCACTTGTTCTTTGTTGTTGGTTGATTGTTGTTGGTTCTTTGTTGTTGGTTTCTTCTTGTTGTTACGGACCACTTGTTGATGTTGTTGGTTTCTTCTTGTTTGGGAAGTGGACCACTTGTTCTTATTATTGGTTGATTGTTGTTGGTGTTGTTGCTTTTGCACAGGAGTATATGGGGTGCTTGTGTAGGCTTTGCCTTTGAGAATCTTAGTACAATCTTGTGAACTTTTCCTTTGAGAATCTTAGTACATTCTTGTGAACTTTTGCGGTTTGGAATCCTACTTACCACATTCATGTTGGCGTGTAACTTGTGAAACACATGGAACTGCTGAGTCTTGTGCTTGTGCGATTTCAGACTTGTGAGACTTTGTGCGGTTTGAGACTTGTGAGACTTGTGCGGTTGTGAGGCTTGTGCGGTTGTGAGGCTTGTGCGGTTTTGTGAGACTTGTGCGGTTTGTGAGACTTGTGCGGCTTTATGCGGTTCATGTGAGCGGTGACTTTGTGCGATTGTGACTAAAAATTTTCCGGCGATGATGATAAAAACCGAATGGACGGTAAAGTGAGATCAAATCTCACTTTGCAACCTTCGGGTTTGAGCCTAAAAATTTTCCGGCGATGATGATTTTGAGCGAAAAATTTTCCGGCGATGATGAAAACCGAATGGACGGCAAAGTGAGATAAAATCTAACTTTTGCAACCTTGATCGAGCCTCAAAATTTTCCGACTACGGTTTTAAAAAGTTTTAAAGCTGAATTTATAGCATAAAAAACTTGTAAAAACTTGTAAAACCAAAAAACAAACTTGTAAAAAGTTATATAAAACAAAAAAACTTGTAAAAAACTTGTAAAAAATAAGTGGTAAAAAATAAGTTGTAAAAAACTTGCACGGAATCGAGAAACCAATCATTGGATACCAATGATTGGTACCACAAAAACCAAAAAAATGCAAGCACCCCCTACCCATGGGGTGCCTGCATAGGAGGACCCAGGTTAATTAGGTTCTGAGAGGTGAGAGAGAAAGAGGCGACATATGAGATTTTGAGAGGCAGTTAATTGGTTTTGTGAGGATAAATGGTTGGTGGTGGCACTAATTTAGGGTTGGTATGAAATACCAGAATTACCCTTTCAGCTTTATAGATAATGGTTTAATTTTTGAATTTAATTATATTAAAATCAAAATTAATAATAGCCATTGATCAAATATCAAACGGTTCTGATTGGTCAAAAATGATATTGTAAAGTACTGCATCTAATATTAGTACTGCATAGAATACAACACACACACACACACACATATATATATATATATATATATATATATATATATATATATATATATATATATATATATATATATATATATATATATATATATATATATATATATATATATAGTTAGGATCAAATAAGAAGATTACTTAAAATAAGAAGGAATAAGAAGAACTATAATCGCAAATCCGAGATGCACCGACCTAAATTAGATGCATCCCTATAATCTTAGATGCATTATAGCACCATAGTGTGTTTTCTAGCTTTAATCACATGCATATATGTATATTAGATGCATTTCATAATTTCTCTTGTTTTTGTTCCTCTGCGCGTGCGAAATCATGAAAATCAATTTGCACCATCTATACATCAAATTAACTTTGAAACTCAAGATGTTGCATCTATATGAATAGAAATGCATCTAGCAAGTCGTTGCATCTCAAATACGTAGTTTGGTCACTTCTCACCACTTCTTATTTTCACTTCTCTTTGGATCCTACTATATATATATATATATATATATATATATATATATATATATATATATATATATATATATATATATATATATATATATATATATATATATATATATATATATATATATATATATATATATATATATATAGTGTCAAAACTCGTCCGATGGACGGGTATGACTATAGTTTTTATTTTAGGATTTAGTAGAACAAATATATACTAAAAAGTAATTAAAGTTAAATGAAGCGGTTAAGATCTATAATTGACAAACACGGATGACATTCCCAAGTGTAATATTTGTTTCCATTTTTTCTCAAAGAATAAGTAAAACCATTCTATACGTTTTAATTAAGTGTTTCCTTTTTCTTTTCTTTTTTTTTCTTTTTTTTTTTTTTTTTTTTTTTATGTCAACAGATTTTGGCTTCAAAATTGGATGGGGCCATCATTGTTTGGTTCGTCTTTTTCTGTGCAGTGATAAGTCTATTTGCATGACACTTCTATTTATGTATTACTATATTGTTGATCCAGGTTATGTTTTTATTGATCTTTTCATATTCTCCGGTGATGCTTTCGGTACCATGGAAGGATCTTGGCATGATAATGGTATCCGCTCTCAACATGGTTACAACAGTAGCGAGAATAGTAATAGCAGTAGTAGCAACTACTCTACGTTGCACCCTTTGATGTACAACTACTTTGCACAACTACTCTATGTTGCACCCTTTGATATGATGTACATATGAGGAAAAAAAATTCATCCATTCTTTTTTCAACAAATAGCAGACACGTCACTGATAGAGTTCGGGATCCAATCTAGTGTGAACAGAAAATGTGCATAGCTAATCATTACTAAATCGATGGCATTCTAAAAGATCATACTTACCAAGTACTAATAATGTTCAGCTTTACTTGGTGACTTTGTGTTTAACTATTTTATATACTTTATTTTTTAGAGGAAATATTGCGTTTTAGGAACTGTTTATCTATTTAATAAGCAAATCAATAGTTTTGATAAGGACCAACTAAAACACAATATGATATATGCACTATGTTAAATAGCTTATTTTTACGACGTACCTGCCTTTATGAACATGGCTATATGGAACATCGTTATATGTGACACCTAACTTGACATTTTCACATAATCATCATCCAGTAACCTTCATGAGTCATTTTTCCACTACCAAAAGGGCCGATTAAAGTAAGGAATTTACGGGCCAATGCTTCTGCTAAACACTTAAGAAGCATGCTTGTAATCATGTTGTCAGTGTTTGCTGTGAGGCCACCTTGACATAACCGTTGATTCTTGGTGTCCTTGTCCTCATTATCTTTAGACTACATGGAATAAAATAATATATAACAAACATTAAGTCTCTTGATATAACACATAACAACGTATACAACATCAACTTGAATGTAATCATGTGAATAGGAAATAAAATTTAGATATAATAAGCCAATAAGGAAGTATAACCTACTGATGCCCTTGCCAAGTTTTAAAATTTAGCAATCTTTGAGAAATTTTCAATTTTAGTCATTTATCTATAACTAAATATTAAGAAACACGTAGACAACCAATTATATGTTACAACTTCAAGCAACAAAAGCTCATCCATAGATGACTATATAATCACTTTGAATAGGATCATCTAAACACTCCTTTAGATTCATTCTATAGTCAAATTGCCATGTATTTCAAATCTCAAATGCAAGTATGTGTACAAAGAAGGTTCTTTTTAGTTTTTCACTGAAACTTGCAGATTGCTAATGAAGAAGCATCAATGAGTAACTCATATAAGATGATTCGTCCCAAAATTCACCAAGTCTAAAACCAAATTAAATTTAACCATTATGGAGCACCTGAAATTTACTTTATGCGGAGTGAAGTAACTCCAACTATGATCCATCTTGAGCTTTTCCCTCAGTTAAAAATCAAAAGCATGTTCATAACCACAATGTCTAGCACACACCTTTAGGTTTTCCATCATATGCTCCTTCAAACAGCCAACATGGCACTCTTTCTTGCAATGGATGGTACTCTCTAGCACTTCCTACATAGTCATAGGTTATGCGCATCCCCTCTACTTACTCTTAAATCAAACACCAAGGTACCAAATAACATATTATGTATATTTCAAGAATTTTTATTATTAGTGATAAATTCTTATATGTGTTTTATTCATTCTGATGTATGTAACATTGTGTATTCAATGTGATGCATTTTCTTTTAGCTTATAAACAAATAGATTAGAAAAACCAATCGAAACCATAAATCTTTAAAGATTAAAAGTGCTGGCGAAGTTATAGCCACGTACCTTCATAACCTTTCATGTGTATTTTGGATTTGTTTCTTCAATCATTGTAACAGGGTGCTGAGAGGTTGTCGATTGAACAAAGGAAAAAATAGGTTAACCCTAATAAAAACTTCTATAGAAACTAATATGCATATAAGCAAATTAATACTTTCATTTATACAAACAACAGTAATCTATTGTTTTTTCCTTGTTGTCCTTCTCTCGGATACAGAATACTAAAATTTACAAAGTGCAACTGCTCACTAAGCCGCTGTTTTGAATTGCCTTTACAAATATTGTTACATCTCCTATAAGAGGTTTCTTGAAAATTTATCCCAATTACACTTCCACTCATAATTCATATTCTCCATCATATCACATACAATCTAAGGACTCCAAGTAGGGAAGGAGCAGAGATTCTTGATTATCTCTTTGGCTTGTTTACATGACCATGTGCATTTTCTTTGTAATAATTTGTATGATCACAAATTTGGCTAATTTTAATGATCTGATTATATGTCAATGGGGCAAACCATGAAACAAATACAAATGCATTAATAGCGTGACCACCAATCCTAAAATGATAAACCAATAATCTTAATTTTACATTCGTGACAATGCAAGTATATAATCGATTACACATTTAGCAAGGTTGCAAGCACTTGTCGGTGAATTGAGAATTTCATAATAGAACAACGAGAAGTTGAGTGCAAGACCTAGCCTTCTTAATTGGGTGAGTGGAAGCCAAATCTATCACAGCAATATCCTACAGTATAAAAAGGCCATTATCACAAGTTAGTATATCTATAAACACCCAATATTCATGATCAAAATGTACATGAATGATCAAAAAGTATATGTAACAATAATATTGTAATATGGCTCCCATTTGCCCTCTTTTATCGTAATATGAATATTGTGGATCCAAAAATCATATCGGATACATTTTGAAGAGTTGGCTTGCAATATTAATCATTAAACCATATCTAGGTTGTAAAACACTACATTAATCCATCAAATGTTTGAGTAAATATAAAATAAGATTTGAATTCTTAGTAAATCCACTTTTATAATTAAGAATTCAGGTTGTAATTTCTTATACTCAAGCCATGTCTTATTAGTTATTTGCATGTTCATTTATAAATCACGAATCTTTGAAATATGTGAATCGTGTGATGTATCATACCGTGAGAACATCATTTGCTCGACTTTCTTTTTCTAATTGCATCAGAAGCTTTAAAGATAGTGATCACCCTGTACCTTCATAATTATCATAAAGCGGTTGTTAAAATTGGGCAAGAAAATATGTGAATGATGTAACAAAGCGACTCGGATATTAAAATATCATTATGCCCTTCATTCATGTTTACATACCCACCGACATCGTATTTTCATACCGTTAACGGTGGAAGAAAGGACAACCAAATAAGGCCCAATCAAAGACTTGACAAGCTGGCGGTGGAATATTTCAATTAGCTTAAGTGCAATATTTCATTTCAAAAGTTGCAGCAAACTCAAAATTTAAAATCACCAAATCCATTGCAAGTATTGAAGAACCCATATTCGTTGCGGCTATCTGCCTATTTTAGGTAAATATTACAAACCTCTTAAACGTGAACTTGATTGAAGTATCCGTGTGACTTCATGAGCTTATGCTTGGATTCAAACTCGACTTGTCTACAATGGCACTTATATTGCTAGCTGATAACTTCACTGCAGCCAACAAAATATAAATATACATAAATAAATGTTAGTACATCCATGAGCAAATAATCTAATAATCACCAATAAATGACTCTACTTTGCACAAAAGGTCTATCACATCCCCTTATTGAAATCTACGATTAGCGTTACCTTTTAGAATGATGTTTTGAGAATTATGTTGGCCATTACTGACCTCGCTGAACCAACATCGGTCGACACACCTGTTGATTCAGATGTGTGAAAAGGTTTAAAATTGAGGTACGATTATAAATGGTTTCTTCATTTTTCTAGCTGAAATTTTCAAAAAGTGACATTAACATTCTCCAGTTGTGAAAATTTGTACCCATGTGTTATTTATATTACAATATATTACATTTATCCTCCCATAAAAAAATTACTTTGTATTAAATCAATTAAATGTTGCTTCGTATATATGAACATGTGTCATTTCCTTCGATGTGCTTATCCATACCAGATGCAAAGGGTCAAAAAAATTTACCATTCCAATAAGCCACTTTTCCCAACTACAACATGACCTTTAGTTTAACGATTTTCAGCATACTCGTTACATATTTGTGCCCAGCTGTCCCAGAACGTAAAATCAATCTGGTTTTCCTGTAAAAGAAAGTTATCTATATCAGTTGTGAAAAGTGCTCATCTTTGTTTACTATAACAGAAATATAATACTAACTTTGCATCACGAATAACCATAGTCCTTCTTATTTCACTGATCCAATGAGTTAACAGGAACAATGTCGCAATGGCCAAGTGCCGTACCAATAACATCTGCAAAGAGAATTTTATAATGATTGTTAATACATCTATTATGCTATGAAAATATATTATTTTTGAAGTGTATATAAAGGCTCCATACCAACAACACTTGTGTCAAGCAAATAATTAAACGACTCGAGTAAGAAGCTTTTGACATTGTTATCAAAGGGTTCAAGGCAAAGAAAGTGTTACATTTGTAAAATGATATCTTGGACATGTGTGGAAAAGTGGTAATTTGCCATCGTACTATGCTACTCAAAATATGGCATCGGTCATCGAATTGACACAGTTCGGTGGTGTGATTTTATGTTCAACCTATTAAAATAGAAGTTCAATCGAGGAAGTTATTTTACAAGGGGTAACAAAGTATACATGCAATATTACAAATTAACCATACCTAAATAGTTCATAAGCATTATATTACAAAATCTAAGCAAAACACTTGACAAAATCTTTAGTGAATTATTTACAAAGTCTTAAACTCAAACCAAGGTATCGGTAATAATCACCTTTCATCTTCAAGTAAAACACTTTAGATTACTGCGGTGGAAGCGGATGCAACATGATGTGGTCGAGAAGGCCCAAAATCCCATCACAAATTTTGCTCGGTTTAGTCTCGATCTTACTCTGTGCTCCTTCATTACGGAAACATGACCTTCATTACCATGTCTCTCTTCCTTCGCTTTCTTTGAAGAGATGATCCTCCATGAAGCCCTCCTTGCACCAATCACATTTTGTAAGGGACATAATGAAGATTCCTTTCCTCCAATCAACTCCTCGGCATCCACCACCTTGACAACCTTCTCCATGAACTTAACCATTTCCTCATTACCTTCGACCTAATATGCTAATTTGGGCCAGTACACATTGTCTTCATGGGAAACTTCACTTTGCTCCATTTTGAATAATTAAATATACATGGAATGGAATTGCAACATTCACATCTGAAATAATATCATCAACTTGTAATATCTCTCCCTTGTTTATATCATTAATCTGCAGCTATCATCACATAAAACAAATGTGAGATGTGAAATTCTTTCTATAAGTTGAAACGAAAAGTAGGAATTCCTTCTGAAAGTTGAAAGAAATGTGAGATGTGACATTACATACCTCGTGGCTCCTTTCATCTGATTCGTTGATGTTAAAACGCGCACCATCAAATTCAAGGTACTCAAGTGCACCCAAATCAAACCTAGCGAAGATAGGTGTAAACAAATTCCAAAAAATTTTACATCTATATGTGGAGTTCTTTCAACTGATTGAAAGGCGTATGATGACATCAGGATTACTTACACCTATAAACACTCAACAAATATACACATTATAAAGGTGTTACCAAGTCAAATAACTTATGATCATAATTAATTATGTTTGAAATAAACTAAATATACGACTCACATCAAGAGAGTATGCAGTTCCAAAAGCATACCCTAAGAACAAACCCATATTCAAAGGCCAAAAATTAACACTCCATCCTAAGCAAAATCCATAAGAAGCATATCAGCACATGTACCATTAGTATAAAAGTTTGGTCAAAATCATAGTTGTGATCCCTAGTTATTTATATGATGAAGATTTTATTTAACTGTTAACTTGTATCAAAAAAGCATATAACGATGTGAGTAAAATGCCAGTTTTAACAGGAATTTTTTGATGCTAGCACCAAATATGGCTTGTTAACTTTGTCGATCTCGATATCTGAAAGTTGAATTATTCCTACAACATATAAATGGACCAATAAAGTATTGAAGCATATATAAAAATTTAACTATATCATTTGACAATAGCATGCATGTCAAATGAATTTCATTCCAGTGGGCTTGAAGACGATTTATTAGTCTTAGCAACCTCAACTTTCCTATTAGAATCGTCAACTCTCCTAGCTTTAGGAGAATAACCTGTTACGACCCAACATTAAGACATTGTTCAAATATACAAATCCTTACATATATTTTTGCACTCAATAACCATTTATAAACTATATAGAAATATAACCATTTATAAACTATATAGAAATAAATAGTCAAAAACCTTTTAGTTCTTTTCTCTGACATGCATAAAGAACACAAAGAACCATTTATGCATGCTTAGTAATAACCGATCGATAAGTTGCAACTTGCAAGGTAAACATATCATGCATCCAACACACATTATTAGTAATAACTGATCGATAAGTTGCAAAGAACCATTTCGTCATACCAAACCAATATTG
This sequence comes from Chrysanthemum lavandulifolium, assembly GCA_022545495.1. Lineage (NCBI taxonomy): Eukaryota > Viridiplantae > Streptophyta > Magnoliopsida > Asterales > Asteraceae > Chrysanthemum > Chrysanthemum lavandulifolium. Next base: position 139,078,376 of record CM040242.1, read on the forward strand.
ACGGGTCAGACAACATAAAAGTTACTCAAAGATTATTCAAAATGCATAAAGCCTTGTAATTTGTTTATTTAAAAATTAGATGATCCTTATAACAGTACTTTTCTTTGATTATATTAAAAAAAAAATTAATTCTTTATAAATTGAAAAAAAATAGACAAAAGAGTTTTTAAGGGTGAGCGTTACATGTCGCCGATTCATATGACTCATTCTAAACCATTACTTGTTACCCAACCCGCCTATTTTTCATAAACATCTAAGCAAGTGTCATCCGAGTGTAAAAAGCCTTACCATATAGCATCTGGATCATCATTGTTTTCACATAAAGGCGAATCATTTTCTTGTCTATTCAATCTATCTTTATAAATCACCACCCGCCCCCAGCACATGGCCTTTGTCAACTTACACATAGCTGCCACAAAATTTCACACATGAGATGGATAAAAGAAAAGGAGATGACATTTATAACATTTGATTTAAAAGAGCTATTATTAAATATGGCCGATATAGTAAAGAATTAAATAAAATAATTGAGGGCCTGAAGAATTTATGCACCGTACATAAAGCCATATGTGAATACATCTTTATTTTGTAAACTAAAGTATTAAAGATTTATGTTATGTTTACTTTACATTAAATTAGAGGCCAACGTTAAATTTGTAAACAATTGTTTGCATAATCTAAAATTTTCATTCTAAAACAGGGATGATATATGACATATAAATGAGTAGAGGAGGAAAAACTGACTGGTCGGGCGCGTAGGGGAATGGGTTAAAGTGGGTTGGGTAAAGACGGTTAGTCTTATATGGAGGTCAAAATGGGATGAGATGAGCAACCCGCCAATTTTGTGGTACATCTTTTATAATCCGTTCATTATGAAAGTATTAGATAATCTTCAGTATATGAAAAATTTTAGAACATTGCAAGAGTTGGAAACAAGTTAGGCGATGTTTGACTGGTTCAATCATTTTGAGCCATTTCCTTTTCTAGCTAATATTATACAGTAGTACGGTAAACCAACTCCACCCTTGTTTCCATACAAATGAGTTCAGATTTCCACATTCGAAATGGATTAGTGCAAAAGGGTATAGTTCATGTACTCGTCTCTTTATTTTTTTCGTAGAACGAGTGCGATAGTGGGACCATCTAATACTGAAGTTTCCATGACACACACACTTGTTATAATGACACAATAATAGACCCTAACATGAAATAAATTGGGATTTAACTATGGAAAGTATACCTTCCCATATTTGCAAATTTTCCTTCTCTTTTTGTTAAACAGTAGTAGAGACCAAACAAAATAGCCACGGTCGTAAAAGATGGTTGAGCTCTATGAAGTTTTCCACACGAAAGACATATTTGCCTCTTTACATTAAATTATGCTCATCATAAAATCATTGTTAAGTTCACCAAAAGTAGAGAAACAAAGAGAAAAAAAACTCGAAGGGAAAATAGTGTTTGGAAGTATCACATTCAATGTGCCAAGGGACTCTACAACGGGCACAATGAATGGCGTAAAAAATCTTACTCGGTAAAGGCAATCTCTGAGAGCCCATGACAACTGAAATGGCAGGAATATCACTCTCGAGAGCAAATCGTAAGAGGTTTGGAATAGAGGAACAACGGGGTTGTACTCTCAAAAAGGATAAATCTTGGACCCGTGAGAGACTATGAGTTAGTTCATATGAATTCTTATTTGACTAATATTTTGTTAAAAGGAAGTAACCACTCAGCATAAACCTAAAAATCCTTGATTTTTTTTTTATTTTATTTTTTGGAAGGCAAAAAGCAAATTATCTGTAACTTCCTTGATTGATTAAGTTAAATGCAGATCATTAAAATAAAGCATGGAAATTTACCTAAAGTTCTTTCACAAGAGCTACAATTGCATTCAGATTTGCAATAAATTCATAAAAAGATGATGAAAATGGATTGAAAGGTAAAATTGACAAAAACATTTGCATGAATGTGAATATCTTAAGCATAGTTACCTGTCGCTACAATAGCCACGATCCGAAATTGTATCAATGCCTTGTGAACTATGAGCTGGTCCCTGTAAATAGTGAGTCATACAGTGTATCTACCAAAACTGAATACAATCAAAACTCATGAGTAGGGAGCAGGTGGTGGTTTTTTTTTTGTATCTTTTTTTTTTCTGAAGAAAAAGGATCAACCCAGTCTGAATCCTCCTTGACTGTGTTTTCCCATCATAGTTTTTTTTATATGTTGGAATAAACTACATAACTCGTTGCAGGTTGACCCAAGCGGCTGTTTAAATATTATTGCAGCACGCAGTCAAAAACACCAGTTAATAACTGGTGCATGAGGCATAGCCAAACAACCCTTATAGTTGCATATTTGTAGCCAACAGACCCAAACACTGGTTAAAAAGTTGTTACAGCAACCATAACCAGTAATTTGCTCTACCAAGACCGAAACACCATGTATAAGGCTGAACCATAATACAAACTTAAACTCCATTCATTTTTATTAAATGGGTCTAATTATCTTAAAACACATCGGATGGGTCATTTAATTCAAATGGATCAATTTGGTCATTGGATTCTAATGGGTCATATGGGATATTATCTTTGAAATCTGTGAGATGGGTCTTTGTATTTGTATACATTGACTTCAAGTAATGAAATAATCAAAACTTGAGTTTCGGTTTCTAATGATAGAATGATAAAGATGTTGGGCAATTATTAAATAACAAACTCAGAAGTTTGTAAAATAATGATATCGCTAATGGTTATATTACCTTTTTAGCAACTGCATAATCTTAGCAAGGGACCTTAGAGAAGACAACTTAAGATTGCCATTTGACTTTTTAGAATCAAGTGCTTTCACGCTTGGAACTTTGGAAGCAATGTAATCACCGAGGATCTCATGCTTCAGAACTTTCTCTGCATAAGCCATTACTTAATAAGAATGTGGATCTTTCAATCAACAAATGGTAGAGATGATAAATAAGACGGGACTGAAGTTGGGTAACAGATCACGACTAATTCCTTGTGTGGGGTGGGTTGGTTTGAACCAAAACCAAAACAATTCTAGTCTAATTCTGCTATGAACTTTTCTATATAAAACTTGTTTTTTATAATTCTTATACTGTTATATGTAGTCAGAAACATAAGTTTTTGATAGCATTTATAACAAAAAGTAAGAACAGAAAAGAAAGCTTTATGGGATCAGGCGTTAGACCTATTACGACCCAACCTTCAGATTATAAATTTAAAATAAAATCATTAGCCTTACGCTGAAACTTCAGGCTTATCCATTTGCATAGCTTCTGGTGCATCAACATTATCATCATCGGTAGTCTTCGGGTTTGGGCTCGTGTCATTTTCTGCGGACCTATATGGGCAAACATGTACACAATCTGTTCCATGGGGCATGTAATGCAAGGTTGGCAAGATTAATGGGTATGATGACCCATGAAAAAAAAGGTACATCGATGCCAATAACACTAAAACTCACCTTAGCTTATCAGTACCAAAATGCGTTCCTAAAATTCCATGTGTATGTATATTATAAAACATAATTGACTTGAATTACATGCATGTAACTAACAATATTCATATCAACATTCATATAACATTAATATAACATAATAGTTTTAAAAAAAACCTATTGATGGACTAACAACATTAGTACCAATTACTTTAGGATTGTTGTCTTGGTTTCCTTTTCTTATTTTCTTAGCTTGAGTCTTCAATCCTGAATATTATAAAATATAATGAAGTTTAATTACATGAATAAAACTCACAGATAACATAATAATTTTTAAAACAATAACACCAAACTCCATCCTTCTATCAGATATCTGTTAACACAGTAAAAACAATATTTGATATCTTATAACACTATAAAACTAAAAAAACTACAAAACTTTTTACAGTTATAAGTCGATAAAAAAAACTTGTTCAACTGATAAATCGGAAAAAAAGTTAGGGATTACTCACCTGTAAAACTAAGAAGTCGATTAAACTTTTTAGGGATTCTTATGTTTAGGAATAATATATGTGTATTTATACACAAAAAAAAAATAGGTTAAAAATATATATGGTATAATTTTCTTGTAAATAATATATATCTTAATTTTTTTTAATTGTTATCTTCATAATATACATTCCTAAAATACAAATTGCAGAATTTTTTTATAATCTCCTTATTTGTATTGATTTGAAAGATATAAATCAAAAAACAATTTACTCTAGTGGTAAGTTGTTTACAAAAATCATGAATGACCCAAGTTCAACTCCAACAAATATCTTCTTTAGAATGATGACATGGAAATATGACTTGGCATTATGGGATGCCAAGTGACATTTTATGTGGCATGCCTCCTCTTATATATAATGTATAGATATATATATATATATATATGAATACCTATGCATATATATATATATATATATATATATATATATATATATATATATATATATATATATATATATATATATATATATATATATATATATATATATATATATATATATATATATATATATATATAGTGTCAAAACTCGTCCGATGGACGGGTATGACTTATAATTATCGTTGACATATTTTACTATAGCGAAAGAAGACGGGTAAAAATGGCTGAAAAATTGTCCAATGAATAAATTAAGTAACGGTTAATAAATTACAAACATTGTAAAATATTGGCCCACCTCAAATAAAACATGTATACTTACTGACTTCACGTTATTTCTGAGATAAATCATTCCCAATCGAGTGCCAAATGTGTAATTTCACATTAGTTTACATCGATTAATGCAACACAAGCAAAATTCTGACCTTAAAAAACGTGGTCATCATATGGCTTTTCGCTGCCCAATTTGCGATAAAAACTACACATTAGAATTTGTGCTTATAGTTGATACTTTTTTTTTATTTTTTTTGAGGAGGTGCAACCTTGAAGTGGAAATCAAAAAATAATAATAATGATCAACAACAACAATACCCAATCCTTCCGAAAAGTGTGAGTGCAACAAAATAGTAAGCAAAATACTAAAGCCTGGTGACCCAGTACGCAGAGAACCAAAAGTGAGAAAGTAGTAGTTACCTTGCATATGAACCAATACTTTTAAACTTAAACCACCACCCTTTCCATTGCCCTCCCTCATGCACCAAACAATTTCCTTGATGAAAATGGATTTATTCAACAAATTTAAAGAAAAAATTCCACTAAAAGTTTGATAACAATTCAATTGAATACACATTAATTAGAACACAAACAAATCCACTCAAGTGAGTTCTAGTTACCTGTTGACGGGCTTGAAATACTAATAAATTGACGGGCTTGAAATACTAATAAAAAACTCAAGATCACATTTACCTTGGAAGGCCGAACGATTTTGAAAATGTAATTTTGCCTTAGAGGCACATATCTTTTGTATAAACTTATATTTTATCAACTCCCAGTGACATATGCTAACGTAAACAACAATATTAATGGAATTGGTATGATGGGCATTCCTGAGTTAATTGATCCACCCTCAAAAAAATTATAAAAACGTTAACTTTTCACCTAAAGTTGGAGTTTGAATATGAGAGGCTGTTTTTCTAAAATAGTCATGGCTTCATACTAAATTATTTTTTGATTGATCATTGAAATTTAGAAACGTTTTTTTGTGTAAGAAAGCTTTTGGTCTCATTTCATTGATTAAGTTATGCTACATACTGGACCTACTTTATAAATATATATTTAAGAAGACAATACATACATAGTGGGACACACACGCTCAAGCTTCATCTACGCTTTGTTTCTAAAAGTCTAATGAACCCGTTGATTAGGAGGCCTATACTATTATCGATGAATTGCATTGTACATTTCTATCATCACATAGTACACTTTCATGTAGCAGCACAAGATTGATAAAGACATACCTTGAACCACAATAACTCGTTGCATAAGTAGAGATGCTACAGTAGTATGGAATCTCGTTTTCACCGTAGTCAATGCAAATAAATGGAGCATGTTATTGTTATATGTGTCTTCTATTTCGGTTATCCGATCCTATCTCATACAACAGGTTGTAGATTCCTTGATGACGGTGCATAACAGCTATATGAAATAATTTGCTCATCATCATTCTTTTCCTATATTAGATCGGGATAGGCTCGAAGGAGCTCAACTACAAATATGGTGTTTCCCATTTTTGGACTTTTCCCTTCGTCTGAGAGTCTGACGCTATAATGATCTTTAGTAATTCGAGTGCATCTGTATCCTCTTCATGAGCAAATTTCATACTCATAACTGATAGCAACACTCACATAATCAGTTAATGAATTGTACACATCCCAAATGATTTCAAAATAGTTAATTTTTTAATTTTGCTTACTTGAATGGATAATTCTTTTGATCAAATTCTTTTTTACTCTTTGGAAAGCATCAGGCTTTCGAGCCAGAACTCCTATGGACATATCCGTTGAGACATCTGGATGGTCCTTAACAATTTGGAGTGCAACATCTATGGAAGATACGGGAAAAAAGTTTCCAAATACAATGTTTTATGACTACACATATATACTTCCCCGAATAAATACAATTTTTTTTATTCACAAAATACAACTTTCACTACATATGAGAAACCCATTGTTTTTTAATGGACTGATACTTATTCATTATATCATCTTCCAATAAAATAACATCTAAGATAAGGAAAACTATAAGTAAAAGACTATAAATCCGTGAAATTGAATAGTACCATCCAAATCAAAATAGGATATACACCCTCACTTAACTAATCCGGATATCCCATTATGTAAGGCCTCATCCAATCACGTAATGACACGATTTCAAAGAACATACACGATTTGACCATGTAGGTGCCACATCTTTTCCTTCAATCGGCTCTATGATAAAATAGATGTGATAAGGATGATTTACTTTTAAAAATTCACACTCCATAAATTCGAACCATGGAGGTTGTAGGGTTCATTGTCTTAACATGTTAAAAAACATAAAATTTGTTTATATTTGGTAACAAATAAACACTAAAACTAAAGGCATGTATTTACATACCTTGACTTTACGCATTTCGTTTGTGGGTTCGGTGGTGGTGTTCTTGAATGATGTGGTCCCTTAGTGGGGTTGCCCACTCTATTTTGACATGCTTTAAAATTTGCCAATCTTGACCCAAGACCCGACACATTCGTCATGCCTGTAATTACACGATAAACTTGGTGACAACTAATCAATCTAAGATCTTTGTCGTATATTCCTAGCGACGGTCTAATAACTTAGAAAAAAAGAGCTAAACTTGTTATTCGATTACTTTTAAAAGCGGGACGAAAATGTACCCATTTCTCAAAACCATGCCATGTTTGTTTTGGAGTCATTTGCAAGCTACAACAACAATGGAAATCGAAGCAAAACATATATCATAAGTGAGTGTAAAATACATGAAGAATTAGAAAGCGTAGAAGCGAAACACGTACAAAGTATGAGCTAGTATGAGCCTTTACTTTATGAATCGAGATCTCTACGGTCTTCATTCTCAATTGTCATCTACAATAAGCTTAAAAAGAAACAAAGTTTTATAATTGTTAAAAAATGAACATTCATTAATCCACATCTTGTAAACATACACGGTTTCTCTCTATTATGAAACGTAAGCAAAAGTAGTGATGTAAAATACTTAATTAAATTATAATACCAACTTTGTATGCAGCATTAACATATAAATGCAGAAAACTCAGCACGTACCTTTTGCCATTGGCAAACGCAAGAATATTAGAGTAATTCCTTGTAAAGAAATACTTCTTTCCAACTTGTAAAACACTTTAATGGTTTTCTTTTTCTTTCTTACTGTTTTTCCATTCCTTTTTTCCTTTTGCTATTCTTGTTCTAATTTAACCATCACAGTTAAGTGAGATCAAATACCCCTCACCCAGGTTCAAAAGAAAAAAAACACAATTAAAAGTAGGGAACCCGATATATATCTAATTTAACCATTACTCTAACAAAAGTTTTATATATCTTTAATGCGTGTACCAGTGTGTTAGGTTTGTGATCATTTGGCTATTATGTATCATTAAACAAATTAACCTTTTGTTATTTAGAAATTAGGTATAAAAAAGATACCTTAGATGGATGATACTTCAAAGAAAGAGTGTACAGGTGTTCATTCCCAAAGTCATTAAACTTAAAACCATCTGGGCGTATTGTACCTAAAAAAACCACAACTAAACATGCATGTTAAAGAAGCATTTATTCACCACACTTCTAAAATACCCATAATAATTACAGAAGTTGCGAGGCTTCATATAGACTCGATAATAAAATCAATCAAACTCTTATGGATCACAAACCTCAGAAACTGCTTCATCCTTATTAGTGCCTTTGGAGTTCCCCAAAAGGCTCTTCTTTTTGTTTGCTTTTGACTTAGGCAAGTATGTCACCACAGCTGTAGATGGAAATAAGTTTCTTTAGTTATATAATATAGAATATGACTTGTAGTGATGATAATGTAGCTTTAAGTTTAAAAAGGAAGTTTGAATTTGAGTTGATGAGGCACAAAGTATTACGATGTTTCAGTGCAAAGGCCGCCAAAGGCTGGATACTCAGGGTCATTTGGGTCTTCTGGAAACCCTAACGTGCAAAGAAGACATGCGCAAATAGATTGCCATTATGCTTCAAACCCTAAAATTTACGTACACAAAAGCAAGATGGCAGCTTAGAAAATAAAAAACATGGATATCAAACACACTAATTCAAATGAAGGGGAAGCATCGAACACTTTATGAAACATACCTCGGATGGTGATACTTCAAGCATTAACATTGATTCTTTAGCAGACAACAACACCTCTGATGACAAGTGTGTATATGGTTCATGATACGTAGCCTCGTCTAGGCATTTACGTATCCAAAATATCTGCACTCTACTTGAAACTACAAAGAGCATTATCATCACACGCTTGCTCCACTACCACCACCAACAACAACATGACACAAGTGAAGCCAACTGCTGAAGATAACTGAAAGTAAGCCTTAAATTATGTATGGATGCGGGACCCAATAAGTGCAAAGGAGGATGAGGCATCCATGGTTTCCACCTAACGTCCAACATGTAATAATGCCCAAATGAGCAGCTTGTCTACGTACGTCCATCAAAGAAACTAAATTCTAGTCATTCCACTGGGAAAAAGGCTCCCATTTACTTCACGCACCAAATAGTTGCTTAACCGATCTCTGAGAATCTATTGCACCATAACTCTACTGAAGATAATAAGTCGATCTTGCTACTCTAGTCAAGGCAACAACAGAAATGACTAAAATACAACGCACCAACTTTACAAAACAGTTATATTTGTAATTATGATTTAAGAGATTGGATCTAAGTATGAAATGAAGTATTAGAGAAAAGAAGATGTAATTACGGAGATAAGCAATGCGAGGTCTGTCACTTTTGGTCCCTTCCGGCTAGACTTGATGACTTCTGAATCCGTATTGAAAATTAAGAAGCTAATATATGAAGCACTTAGACATCATTGACATGTTTAGGCATCCTAATATCCCTCACTTTTTACCCAGATCACAATAAATCAACATCCTTTTGTATTTCTTTGTCTCTATATTGTAGACTCCAAAGATACGACTCATTCACGAGTTCAACACTAAAGTAATTTGTGTTTAGCCTTAGTCAACAGCATGAAATAAAAGAATGGTAAGAACAAAGAAATGTCCTTACCGAGTTTCAACAACCACTTCATGAGCCAGAGTTGATCCACTTGCGGATTTGCATGGGAAATAAGTTCCTATAACTGAAATGAGAATAGTAACAAATATTTTTGAGTGTCATGTCCAGATAAGATATTTGGCACTTCGGTGCATCAAATTGCGACAAAGACAACAATGCTAAATGTCTCTCACTTCAACTGCTTATCCGAAAATCAGTGAAAAGTAGTACCTTTCTGAAAAATAAAGTTATCTCTCTAAAGAGATGCCATATAATCTCGATGGAATGGTGTTATTTCTATAGCCGAACAAAATTAGAGATATGTTGTGATAGTAGCATGTATAGTACCATAGGTTAGATTTATGGTAAACCGGTATAGGCATAGTTGTATCATCATACGTAACCTGGTTCAACCCAAGATCTTGATCCTTCCACTCTTGTTTGTTCGACCCACCATCGCCAGTATCCCAATCATGGGAGTCGTCATACAAGACCTTATTCAAATCATCACAATCAAGTTTCACCTTTCTTGATCGTGAAGTCTTTTAGTGGCGGTTATTGCTTTGGTCTCTTTTGGCCATTTTGTTTTCCGAGAGTTCGCTTTGTTACGATGCGGTGGAGATGCCGGTAAGTTAGCTTCTTCTTGTAGGTATTGTTGTGGGTGGTGAACGTGTTTGACGTTGCGTGAGATTTGGCAACCTAGTGGACATGATGAGGATGTATTGTTGTTACTATTGCTCATCGAGTTATTTTCAAGTATATTGCAAGGTGGCGATGGCATTGTCACGTTCCATGATTACCTTTGTTTTGTTCTGCAATAGCCGAGTCTCGTTGGAGGAGTGCTATGTCACGCTCAATGAGCTGTCTTTTCGAGACATAGCTAAGTTTCTTTCTTGAATGGCTGCATCCCGTTCACCATTATCGTCATTATTTGCTTCATTGATGGTGGTCTTTGCATTAGCCATGAATAAAAGAAATCATTAAGAACCGGGGAGGTCAAGGTGGGCCGGAAATATGCATGGATATAAGTCGATACGATCACGAGTTGATTTTGTCTCCCATCTTCACGATGATGTCCATTGTCATCCATTTGAAATACGAAAGTTTTAACTTTGTGATATCAAACCTCAGTTGTACAAAAAGCTATGATTCAAACTGGATCTACCTTCAACTGAAAATGGAAGCATGTCACGACTTTTGGAAGATTACAAACAAAAATATGATAACCAAAAAACAAATCTCGGGTGATAGAAAAATTTGCTAATATATAGTTCACTAATGAAAGAATCTTACTGGAGTTTCACCCTTTACAATAGGCAAAGCATACTCAGGATCATCAGGTTCACAAATGTAATCGAAATAGATAATTGTAGAATGTCATAACATGAGTATAACATACTTGTGTATTGTAGAAATTTTGTCTTTTCGGGGGATGCTTATACTCCAACAGAGAACACGGCTCGAAAAAAACTTAATTTTTATTCATTAATCCCATTGAATAACTCCGGCCAATCTATAACAAGGAAAGTATCACAATTTAAAACAATTTTTTCACATCAGTAAATTGAGTATAAAATCTAAATTCTAAAATCATTTATTATTTCCATTTGTACAATCAGACTCGAGACTGCGTAAATTCATATAGTTTCAACCTCACATCATATCCTAACATTACTAATTCAGTAAAATAACGATATGACTAATTGATGTCTGACATAACTATAAAGTGAAAAGCAAAGCACAAAATTTGAATCTTAACTTAATAAGGAGCTCTAAGATAAGTGTATGAAGTATGAACCGGAAGAGCATGACCTCATCAACATATCTTATGCCACAATTTGCTAGTTTTCATCTTGGAATGCTGCAAAAGGATTGCAATTATAAAGTGTATTTATATCTACCTGTGTATGAAAATTTATATAATGTTTAACATAGTACTTTCCGTTTTTTGAGAACTTTCACCATGTTCATGTTTTGCTAGGGCATCAGGCTTCTCATTAGCTGAAGGAATCGTTTGTGTGTGTAGATAAATAGTATCAGCCTTGTCGCAAGGTACCTAAACTTCAACGGATCAGATAAGTAAAACATATAAATTAGCTAAACTGGACTTGGGACAAATGGGGTAGGAATTCAGCCAAAGGGTACTCAATACATAAAATATACTAAAGAATGCTTATAGAAGTCAATATCTATATTGCATTAAAATGTTATTTAATCACTTTACTAATGGATCAATTTGAGCAATGGTTGTCAGCTTGTAATGAGCAAGCCTTTTTATGTTTTTATTAAAGAAAAAGAAAACCTATACTTAAAAGAGCTAAAAACTTCAAAAGAACTATCAAACAATAGCATGGCACTGATTATTATACATTTTGAATACCTTTGTATGGGTCGACTCTGACACTTTCATGAGCAGACGAGGAACACAGAGCGTTCGATGTCCTTTTCGATTTTAAATTAGTGATAATGATATAATTAGTGTTTGGCAAATTCTGATTATATAAAGATCATTTATCCGACCCCTAAACAATCAAATCAGTTATACCAGTACCAACGGGCCCATTTTGTCATTCTCTAATGATACATTTTCAGTAGGATTACTGAGTATGCATATTATTTATGATGGTAGCATTATTATAAGGTTTGAAAACCCCCCTAAATAACCCCTTTTACATCCATTATTATAAGGTTTGAAAAATTGGCTCAATAATCAAAAATGCAAGAATGAGCAAATTACATTGGGTTAGAAACAAAAAGAGGGATATACTAGTGGATAGTGAGAAGAAATGACCGGAAGTCAACTGTGACAATAAGATCGCCATCAGCAGCTGCAGTAGCATTTACCCTTTGAGCAATTGCATCTCTAAATCACTACTTCTGATGTACCTACAATTTGTCATATAATATTTGAGTCACATCATCACACACCATTGTATCCTTCATTCCAAGTACCCAAGTTCCTCATTTCTCTATGTGATCATGTCTCATTAGTGTGTTTTGCTCCTTTGATGTCAAAAAGTAACTTTTGTTTTCACAAGACTCGTACTTTTCTGTTATCAAGATATGTACAATAGATTGACAAAAAGTGTTTGTCATGCACAGTCGTCTTTGGACCGTGTTACAGATGGACCATGTTCCTAATAGTATGATCATGATGGTTTGAAATATTTATTATGCTTGTCTTAAGAATCGCCATATCTCCCGATATAAGGAAATAAAAACTACCTTCATTATTTTGTAGTCTCGCTTGGTTTAATGTTTATGCTTGTCTTAAGAATCGCCATATCGTTGTTGTAAAAGACTAAAAAGCTTCCGGAACAATGCTTGAGTTAATGGTTATGCGAGAAAGAAAGATAAGAACTTTTATGTTTAATTCAAACACGTGACATGCAAGCATTTATCAGCTAAACATATAAACTTAAAATTAATGCTCATAATAAAAGTAATCACGACTTTCCAATAATCGAGAGCGACTCGAGATACTTACATTCAACAATGCGTTTCGAGCATCACTTAGTCTGCGAGTCGGTGATTCTTAATTACCTTAAAAGCTTCATATATTAGGTTTGCTTTGGCCCAATTTTAAGTCAGATTCCACTTTCTCAGGCTGCAAACAATATATAACCAGCGTAATTTAATCAAAACATCCACTTAAATTATTATATATTCATATAAATGCAATCATGTTACCTGACTAAAATGTATATCAATTAAATGAACTTAAAGCTATATAGAATAAAACCTGGATTTCGTCAATGGCAGAATGGAGCAATAGTTGTGAAAAATGGAAAGTAGAAAAGATCAGCATCCTCCTGCAGATGAAATCTTACGACAATTTTCAGAAGCCTTTCTGATTTGGGAGCAATCAAATCCGTCCACAGCCAGTAGTCAACCGAATGCTGCAAGAGAAATTAATATGTAAGATAACATAGAGAGTGTTTGGCATCTTGTTTCAAAAGTGCTTAGGTGCTAAGAAATAATCAGACTTTCCTATAACAGAACAGTCAGAAAAGTCATCTATTTGAATTTGGCAACTTCAGAGTACCTAAGATTTCACATGTAAATGACATTCTATAGTTAGATAACCAACTGTAATAAATGGGCTTGCATGATTGGGGTTTGGGTGTGCTTCTACAGTTTAAGGTTGTACAATCAGATAATGAGCTTGCACTTTCAAACGTTCTAGTAGGTAGTTAGTAGATGTGTAATATATATTTTTAGTATTGTTATATTAGTAACCTGGAGATAACATTGGTAAATTTTTCAAGCTCATCCAAAGTACCATGCACATCATCGACATTAGTAATTATAACGAAAACCTTTGTTAGAATTCTCCTCAGAAGAGTAAATTGAGGTTGGAAACTATTACCAATTGTCCACATTTAATTCTCTACCAAACGGTCTCGAGCAAAGCTCAACTTATCATCCCATTCTGTTGTTCTCCACCATCTATTCTTCATAGAAAACATGATTAGTTCTTGAAATTGTGACTAAAACATAAAATACAATCCAATTAGTTTTCTTATAAGAAAAAGAAAATCAAACATAATGCGCATACCTTGATGTGTGTTTTAGATCTTCTTGGTGAACTGCCTGCACCATGTTAAAGTCCAACTTGGCAAGATCGAGCACCGTGGGGTTCATTCCACTTCTTTTCTATTATGCGTCAATAAACCACTTTGTTTCCACTCGTGCAATCCTACAATGAAGTGGCATATCCAACGCACGACTTGTTAACGACGACAAATATTGGTCACTGATATTCCCTAAACTTGCTTGCAAATATTCTTTTGTGAAATCTCTAGCTTCATCCAATATATTTTCGTCCTCAAAAGAATGATAAGAAGCCTCATAAAGGTTTAGCATACCAAGAGTATCTTCAATCAAGTGTCCCTTGAAATTACCTGTCTGATGATTAATCAAACAATCAATATCAAACACAATGCCAAACACCCTTTAATACCAAAAGATGATGAATTCTCAAGAACAATGTTTGATTAATTATAGTATAGCAAAAAGCTTATTAATTTGTATCACTTCATCAGTAATTCCAATCGTCAATTCAAACACCTAATTTCACAATCACATTATTAATCTCGACATACCCCAAATAAATTATTACCTGTAAATTAAAAATCAAAGACAACTCTTGATGATCGAATTAACGTGCACCTGAATATCACCGTGCAACTTCGACATTGATGAAACATTCTTGGCCAAGCATGTATCGGTCTTTGTAACAGTTGATGCTTCATGCGTATTTATAAAGTTTCATATTGAGTCAATATTGATTTCACAGATAACATTAACAATCATAATCAATAAATGCATACAAACTAATCCATAGCGATCATACAAAAAAAAAAGCGATCGGCTAACAAAATATGATTCGGTTTGACAAAAACAAATTAAGAATTACCTTAACATAGGTAATAGACGTAATACTTTGCTAAAAAAGCCAACCCCAATAGAGCAACATAATCAGTAATGTGGGTTTACTGGATTACAAACAGCTGAACTACATTAAATTATTAGCAATTGGGATATGCGGATAGTTGGTTTCTATTAAAGCAGCAAAATTTTATAAGTTTCATGATGATTGTACATCACATATCACACCTTTTACCCTCCTCGCCAAATCATAAAATTAGACAATACCTTTTATCCTAAAATTTTGTTTAGCAATCTTGAAAACGTAACAATAGACAATACTTATTAATGATTGCAAAAAAAAAAAAAAAAAAAAAAAAAAACACTAACCCTGCTGCTGGCATTGTGATTGAGGCCGGATACTGGAAAATAGAGCAACCTTGATTTCTGTTGAATAATTTAATACAAAACGCTTACAGTTAGACAGTATAAAACATAAGGGGCACAGGACAGGTACCTTAAAATTAGAGGAACGATGTAACAAGTTGTTTCTCGGAATTGAAACCGAAGGCTTTATTGTCATAGTTTTTTTTAATTCCATTAATTAGGTTTTTAGTTTGATAATATTGTGCTTTTGAAATCATCGAATGATTTTGTTGACATGTTTTTCAAAATAAAAGAACGATGAATAGGATAAAGATGGGATGGGTCTTAAAAAGTGGCGAGATTTTTCATTCACAGGGCCTTTTATTAATTTTGTTTTTTAATGTGTATCACAAAAACTAATATGCTCTAGTGGTAGGAGCGTTGGTAATGGTTCCAGAGATTAGAGTTCGAATCTCATTCAAGTCATGGTTTTTTAACAATTAACGAAAAATTGTGCAGTGAGGTGGCATTGTTTGTGCTTAGTGGCATTAATTGTGATGACATGGAAATATGACATGGCATTTTATGTGGCATGCCTCCTCTTATATATAATGTATAAATATATATATATATTATATGCATACAAAAACCATTAAAAATAATTTCCTATTATAAATATAACACTTTTAAGTTTGAAAAAAATATTGCTAAAAAACTATATAATTAAATGAAAATAAAAATATAAATTATGTAATTGGGGTTATTTGTGTCAATCCGAAAATCGAACCGAATTCAAAATTCAGTTTTTGGTTCGATTTACTCCAAAATCAAGTCGGTTCGGTTTCGGTTTTACCCATAATAACTCTGGACTTAGATGTGCTCAAGTGAAAGTAGCACCATCCGTGACCTCTTGGAAAGTTTTCACATGGTCGCCAAAAAAAGTCGTGTACATGCAAGCAAAACAGACAACAATATGATCGTTGTAGGCGTGGTGTTACACAAAGCCACGCCATGAACGTACAAAGTCAACTCAACTACTGCAACATAGCAAAAATGATGGAAGACGTACAAGGGTATATTAACTTCATTTACATAATTTTCTCGTCAACATTGCTGAATATTAGTGACCTACATCGTATTTATATACATTGGTATATAATATGTATCAGCAATGCTTGGACCCAGTGTTTAACATCCTTGCCTCTGGAGACAGAGGTGAAGAGTTCGATCCTTACTCCTTGCAAGGCCGGAGGTCTTTTTCTACCTTTAGTAAAATTGGAAACAACCTTTCTACCTTAGATAGAGGTAGGGCTATTTACATCTCAACCTTCCCATACCCCGTGTAAGACGGTATTGGGACCCATAACCCGTGAAAGACGGAATTGGGAGTTACTTTATTGCTGATCAGCTTCCTTTCATTCGCACTTTGCACGGAAACAATGAAATGCTTCATTCGGCTAAAGTATTCAACTTAGACTAAAACAACCCAGCCTGTGATATAGTCTACTTTACCATGAAGTCTAATTTAATTTCCAACATCTCTCTTTTGCATTGCCGGTGTTACATAAACTATGGTCCTTCTGCCCAGAGAGAATGACCTTAAGCTGGTTTGGTCTTTTGTTAAGTTATCCGAACAAACATAAAAGGGTCTTCAAACAACCCCAAGCCTATTATATATATACATACATGTATTTGCATATGTTTATATTTATACATGTATGGAAATACAATACATACATGCGCATGCGTATCGTGTCTTGTGCATAACACACACACACACAGCACACATATATATATATATATATATATATATATATATATATATATATATATATATATATATATATATATATATATATATATATATATATATATATAGTGAGGATCGGTCGAAATTTTTTTAATTAGATGCGGATGTCTTGGATAGATCTGATGCCTAATTCTAGATATGATCTTGACTTTTTGTAAAAAGTCGAGATCTGCTAATAACTTCAGCTGTGACCGATTGACCAGTAAGCGATTTTTTTTTCCTTTTGAGGAATCCTTACTATTGTTATCTTTTTCATTTTTTATTTTTTGATTTTTACGAGCACTTTTGATTTTTGATTATGAGTCATACAGTGATATTAACGATATTATGAGTTATTGTGATATTATGAAACTATGATATTATAAAATGGTGATATTATAAAACCATTGTGATATTAAAACTTTTTCATGTAAAATGAACCATGATATTAAAAAACATATGATAGTTACTATGATATTAACAATTTTATTAAAAAGCGTATGATGAGTTACGGTGATATTAATGATTATATTGAAAAAGAAAAAAGTTCCGTGATAGTAAAAGGGCAGTGATATTAACATTTTTTATTAAAAATGAATGGTGATATTAATAATATTAGTAAAAAACAAAAGGTAGTGTGATATCGAAAAAAGTTAGTGTGATATTAATGATTTGTATTTAAAAAAGTTTATGTGATATGATCTTGACGGTCAAACGATCTTGACTTTAAAAAGTCAAATCGACCTTAATATCGCAATCATTTTAATCGTGAAAGCGATTTTTGAAATTTTTATGATTCTTAATAATTTATCATTCTCTTTATTTTTTAATTTTTTGATTTTCTAGATTTTTTAAAAATTCTTGTGATATTCCATATTATCCCTCTTAAAGGTCGATCCCCACGATCTCTTCCCTATATATATATATATATATATATATATATATATATATATATATATATATATATATATATATATATATATATATATATATATATATATATATATATATTCTGATATTTATATATATATTATATCTAATCATTCATAAAAATACTGTTAGTAATGATTAGGGGATATGGATGAAAAAAAATCATGACCACAAAAAATAATCGAGGGCCGCGTTTTAGACAAAATTGTGGCCGATTATTCTGATTAATTGTATTAATAATATATTATATATATATATATATATATATATATATATATATATATATATATATATATATATATATATATATATATATTATTTAAATGTGGTATTGGAGTTTAAAATAAAACAATAGGGCAAATAAAATTAAGACAAGTGGCAATTATTTTTATCAAAAGTTAAAACTTAAATTAAATAACTAATAAATACTAAAGGGCATAAAAGGTACTTCAAATATTTCCAACCCCTATTTTCACTCCATCTTATACTAACCACCCAAACCATGGATCTATCTCCCTCTCTCCCAAACAAAAATCAATCGGCTAATTCTCTCCATCTCTAAAAATTCCGACATGCTAAAGACGACCATGGATCCCAAAAGAAATAAAAGATCGCCTCTCGGTTCTCTCTGTGGTAAATACGACACCTTTTACTCACCGTCAGTTACGATGCCAAGGTGATACCACCGCCATTTAAAAATCGCAGGTGTCTTCAACGTGCTCAACAATATCTACCGCCGTCAAACCTGGGTAAGAAACCTTAACCGCCGCCGCGGGGTCTACATCAGCCGTTGTCGTCGCAGGTAAGAAACCCTAGGCGCCACCGCGGGATCTACATCAGCCGCCACTACCGCATGTAAGAAACCTTAACCCTTGCCGCCGCTGCAGTTTTCAGGTCGGGTTTTTGGACATTTTTTTCTTTGCCTTTGAAACTAATGATACCTTATTTTTTTCTAAGATTCCTCATGTTCCAGTCATGGTTTAACATTTGGAGATGTGCATCAATATTATTCATTCGCAGATTTTTATTTTGGAATTGTTATTTGTTGTTCGAAGTTTGAGATTTGTATTATGAATGGCATAGTGTATCAAGTTTATATCAATAAATATGTGTGAGTGTTACTCCGTATTGCAAGTTTTAGATTTGGATGTTAGTGTCTGTAAAGTTCACAAAAATTGTTTAACGTGTGTCACTTTGATATGTATTAGAAATTAATTGTGTCGAAAAACTTAGTTTGTCATTTGAAATGTATCAAGAAATTACGTGTCAAAAATTATAAGATGTCAGTAAAAATATTAGTATATCCGTACTAATGTATCAAAAGATTTAACGTGTCACTAATTATGTATCAAAAAACTTAACATGTTACTAGAAATGCATCACAATAAATGTATCAAAAGATTAAATGTGTCACTAATTAGGTATAAAAAAAACTTAACATGTTACTAGAAATGCATCACAAAAATATAACGCTCATTAAAAATGTATCATGAAATTATTGTCACTAAAAATATATAAAAATATTAGTATGTCACCCGCAAATGTACCCAAAAATGTATTGTTTTTCATCTTTTTATTATATTAGTAATACAAATGTTTCTATATCTTTTTATTATATTAATACAAAAAAAATGTATTGTGTATCAACAAATATGACGTCATTTGGTTTATCGTATCATTTTTTTATATTTAAACAAAATGTTTCTGTATCATTAGTTGTAAATTAGAAAAATGGTTGTTAAGAAAATAATAAAAGTAAATAGGTGCTGAATTAATGGAGATTAAAATGGCTTACCTTTTTTGCCCTTCCTTTTTAGGTAATTAACTAAACTATCATTAATGCATTTTTTCTTTAGTTTAAATGGTTTAGGACATGTGTCACATTAACATTGGTTCCTATTGTTTTTATTTTAAGGTTGGTCATGAAAACGCCATATATATATATCTATATATTATATATAAGAGGCATTTGGCGTTAATGGCCTCGACGCCAATAATTGTTTTCATGCCACATAAGCATTTTGGTCCACTAAGCAATTTATTAATCCACTAAGCAATAGTATATAGTTTCGGATTTAATGTATAAATTATATAAATTTTAATATTTTTTTGTGAAATTTGATTTTATAAAAAATGACAATGGTGAGATTTGAACTTGGGTTGTTTGTAAGAGTAGCATTAATAACTTGTGTTTCTCACTTAGAGCAAGATTATTTTGATAATTATGTTTACATATCATAATTTATAAATGGCTATAATTTTATTGGATGACACAAATTTTATAAAACGTATCTATTCCTTAATTATAGCTTAAATTATATGTTAACCTAATCATATCATTCACTAAATCACAGAAATCCTACTAAAACCCACGACATGAGTCTCCTTCATTTGATTTTTTTCCCATGTATTAATCTTTGTTTCGCCTTTTTTTAGTTTTTTACAGATAAAAAAAGGTATATCTTTTCCCTCAAAACTATGATGATGAATTTGTGTTCATGCATGCTAATATATTGTTTAAAGGGTATATATTGATGAGCATCATTCTCTAGAACTCATCATATACCTAAAAAACCACTACTTTTCAGGAGTACATCAACTCAAGAAAAATCATGCTAGATGAGAACTACAATGCCAAGGTAAAGAGTTTTACTTCTTTTTAGTTTTATATGTGATAAATAAGTAATTGGCATCATAATTGTTTAAAGTAGGATTGTGTTGTTTTGGTTACTTATAATAAATTTATAGTTTTATACATCGAACATAAATTTTAGAGGCTCGGTTTATGTAGTTCTGGATCATGAAGCCAAGGTACAACCAAGGTACTACATATTAACTCATTAGGCGATATAACCAAGGTACTACAGATTACGTCTCTTGCCCTCCTTTTAGGCACGTTTATCTGCATGTATGTGCATATGTTTCCATTGAAAGTCTTAATGGCATTACATTATCTGAATCAGTTTGAATTTTATTGTTACAGGGTCCCATAGTGAGACTACCTCTCGAGTTATGTATGAAGGCCCTACTTATGATTTCAACATTGCTACATGAGAAAAGAAAAGAGCCAACTGGGAATAAAACTAAAAAGAAGAGGGATCCAAGCAAGCCGAAAAGGTCACCAACTGCTTTCTTTTTGTTCGTGTAAGAATATAATTTTGTGTAAATATTTGAAACATGTGTATTTATGGGATTGCTTATTGCTTTTTGATACAGCGTGTAAACAGTTTTTAGAGGATCAGAATCTTAAAGTTTATGAAATAACCAAATAATTATAACTTTGTACAGGTCCTTCTGAAGCTTATCGTTACAATGATCTTTAAGCAAGTGACCCGCTCTGTAACAAGTCCCAGTCTTCTCATCTCTAACCATAAGGTCGGTACATTTATCAACGTGGCAAGAAGCTTTCAAGACCACTTCAGGTTGTTGGTTGAGTTATGAAGGTATTTAAGGAACAAATAATCTTTTATTTATAAAATTCGTAGCTTCTCAATATGTGAAGATAATTATTGAAAATATATCTAATATGTTGGGTACAATGGCTGGTGGAACTGCTTGGAGACGGTTGCTGGAATATACCAATGTTTGAGCTAATCTTTTATAATTATGTGTACAGTTTTACAAGCAAATTCCTAATAATCTATTACTCAGGTGAGAACCAAGTTTTGAAATGATTTTAGTGACGGAATCTGCTGTATATAATGTAGCACTTCACTGAGTTCATGTGTCGAACCTGAAACAGGTGAAGAATGCGTCAGGAAAAGAAAAAAAACATTACGACAAGCTCTGCAGAGTGAATATGTTAAGGGATTTAATGAACGATCTCGAGGGAATACCTAAGGAGGTTAGTTGGCTACTTGGATGTATTTGTGTTCAATGATTTTTTTTACATAGCATAGATACTCAATATTATCACTAATAGTCTGTACATTTCATTCGATTATATTCAAGTTCTGGTTGTTTCTTTTAAAGCTCCATTGTCACTCGTGTGGGTCAATAATTTGTTTCTTAATAAGTTCCAGCTATCACTTGTGCGAGGCAATCATATATACCCCTGAAGTACTCTAAAATAATAATATTTCTCATATCTTTAGATATAACCTATCAACCTTAGATGTACATTATTAGATCTTGTGGGTAGTTAATGACGTTAAAGTTTGGAATGGAGCAAGTGACATTTTCTAAAACTTTCACCACCACCTACAAGAGCAATGAAAGCAAACGGCTGGGAGAAAAAAGCCAAGCGGATGCATACTTGCATACACATATGAATGAATGCAGACTTTACTTGATCGGGAAAATATACATCTTCGAAAGAAAAGCGACCTTGAGCATCTTGTAGCGGAACTACGGATGAGGACCAATAAAGAAATGATGCAAAGCGAACTCGCTAATAGGGCTCGAGATTGAGGAAGTAGTGCACGGATTGAAGGTGCGATCACCGGGTCGTTTGGAGAGATTACGGACATGGCTCGCCAAGAAAATAAAAAAACTTTATCCTTATATATGCCTGTAGTTGCATCCATGGTGATGTGGCAGCTAGCGGAGGATACTACATGGCAATGGAAACACATGCTATAGTCTCTGAAAATCTTACTTTGAGTGGTTCAATTGGTATTGTCAAAAGTATATTACTCTATCATGCACTATCTTTCTTAATTTTTCAGTTAGTTTTTGTTACACGTTCAAATCCTTCCTAAAAGTTTTTAAAATATTAGGCATTGTTAATCAAGAATATGAAACTCAATTCTAAACATTGCTTTTAGACTACTATTGAATATTCAATTTTATTTATTTATTTATTTATTATTATTATTATTATTTTTTCTGTAGGTAAGTTTAATTTGGGCAAACTATATGAAAAGATTGGTTACAACGAGGTAAGAGGGACCTTCATCGAGGGATGTTAATTGCTTGACGATTCTTTTCTCAAAGGTCAAATTAGGTTTTTTCTTTATCACTTTGCATACATGTATGCAGACCAGAGGAAAAGAGACACTTTGTGGAATCTACACATGTTATGTATAAAGAATTTCGGGACAAGGCAGCGAGTTCAAGATCAATGAGTGTATGTGGTTACTCGACGATATGTCTTAAAATATGTAAGCGCTCAATTGTTACACATATAGTAACTAAATGATTAGTCTTTTAATGTAGGTGGATAAAATGGAGGTTGCTCAAGGGAGAGTATGGACTGGAAATGATGCAGCTTCATGAGGTTTAGGTGACACAAACCAAAATAACAACCTTACTAATGAATGTGGAGATTCGGGTAATATCGTATTTCAAACGGGTAAAAAACAAGTTTTGCCAAACATACCATTAGATAAGCATTCCCTTAAACAGTCTTGTGAAGTAGAAAAGAACCACCTAATTTGTAGTCGTGTGGTTGTTTTTCTTCTCATTTTTTTTGCATTTTGCCTAACAGCTGCTATAGAAATAGATAATGACGAGGTTTGTGTTGTAACATTACCGACAACATAATATTATAGTTAATTAGGATTTGAAAACGCTAGGACTTAATGTAGAGTTTGGATTGAGGGAATAATAATGATAAATGCCGAGCAAAGTGATTGTGCATTGTGTTGTGTTTAAGCTTTTGCTACTAGATCGGTAGCTCTCTCTTCTGATTTCATTTTTGAGGTCAAATTGATGCTTTCATGTTCTAAAACTGATACAAGTTATTTTGTATTCCGAGATGACAATTTAGATAAAAATATACTTTCATAACCATGTGTATTACATTTGGAAAAATCTTCCTGAAGATGCTTTCTACGCATTTCTTTCAAAATTCATGACACTTTTGAACATAAATGTGACTACAGATGGTCTGAAAAAGTATGTATTTATGTACCTGGAAGTATTTGACTGATGTTTAGGACTAACTTCTTGCTTCATCCTTTTAGCGCTCATGAAGGTTGATTTTGTTTAAGTAATATGGAATTATGAGTACCTTATAATCTAAATAATATTAGCCTCTCTAAAGTAAATTAAATATTACTTTTGCTTATTTGCTTTTAATTAGGTGTTGGTGCAAGAGATGACATAGACTTATTTGAAAGCCTTGGGGTCCTTCTGTTTTGATCAGTTCATGTGATATTGAAGATGTAAGCATTAAAAATCTGGAAATAAGAACGGAAAAACAAGTAGTCAATTGACCAGGAGGCTAATAAAAAACCTGAATAAGCTTCTCCAGATTGTCCATAAGTGTCTTATCTTCAAATTCCACATACACCATCAAATGTGGTTCAAAACAAGATGATATGATTCCACGGAAATTGAACTGCCATAACAATGGAAACAAGGTTCTACTTACCGCTAAGTTTCAATAGCATTAATATAAGTATGAACAATGCCCTTAAAAGTATGAGACAAGTCCTAAACATAGACTAAATCAACAACAAACCTTACTAGAAAACAGCCAATGATAAGTTATAAATCTAGAAAGGAGCTTTTTTCTGCAATTATGTGGGTATGGATCTCTAATATGCATTAGAAGTAACATCGAAGGTATGTTTATGCGCTTTACTTCTTAAATACTTTGTACTCGAACCTAATTTGGTCTATATTATATGTAGATACAAACAAGAGTCCAAAATTCTCATGTTACTAACTCATATTTTGTGTTTTGTTTGTGGGTACCTTACAGAGGTTAGAGCTTCGGGAAGGAGTAGAAATTGTAGTAGCCACACCTTAAAGATTTATTGATCATTCTGACAAAAAACACGTCTCTCGCACGGTTTGGAGAATCACAGCTGGGCATCATGTTCAAAACCAATAAAACTTCCACTGTATACAGTCTTAACTTATCACATTCAAGTTGCTTTTGAAATGTTTAAAATGATAAACATACATGTTGATTGCCATTTAAAGATATAGTGGGATTGGAGGTTTTAATTGTGTTCTTTCACCTAATGCTTTGTCACTTTGTTTTTTAGTACGTAATATGCGGATAAAACTTTGTTCCAAATCCCATCCATGTTATTGTGGTCCATCCGTCCAAGCGGAACATAAGGGATCCTCACTTCGAGTTTGTACATCAATATACCACGATCTCGCAAGAAACCGTCAAGCTCGATCACAAACCGGGTCACTTGTGAATGACCAGCCGTATGAGACTTAAAATAGCTTAAGCGCAAATGCAATGAAGATCCGAGGAGTATAGTGTTTCCCGGTCGTTATGTCCAATGAGTTGTGCAATGGATTATCAAGCGTTTAGTGATCGGGAAATTTGAACGGAAAAGGATGGATTATGATTACAACTACGAAAAAGCCAACAAATAAAAAGCGGCTTAAATGCAAATTAAAGGAAATTAAAAGATAAAATCTATTAAATAAACGCTATCACTATTTTTACAATGATGTTTTTGTTTTTATGTTTTATAAAGCGAATTAAAATCTACTGACGTACAAATTAAAAGTGAAACTAAATCAATATTAACCCTAAAAATATGAAAATGATATTTTTACAATCCTAATGATGAAAGAAAATATTTGGAAAAAGAAAATTATTTTTATAACTAATATTCTAATTATTATTAATTAAAAATATTTTAACTATTTAATAATTAACCAAAATACAAGAAATTAGGAAACAAAGCTAGAAAAATGAAATTATGAAATGAAAAAGTCTAAAATAACAAACTAGAATTTTCAAAACTATTTTTGTATTTTTCTGATTATTTTTCTATTTTCTACAAATTTAAACTATTTTAATCTAATTAAATTGGTAAAAATACCAAATAAAGGTGGACAAATATGGAAAAATCTTTTTTATGCTTTTGATATTTATCTAAAACTAATAAAATTTAAAAATTATTTTTTGGAGCTTTTTCTCAATTATTTTCAATAAAAGCTAATTAAAAATGATTAAAAACTAATTTAAATTGAGAAAATAGCAAATAAAGACCAAAAATTATGAAATCTTCAGGAAAATTCTAAAATGATATTAAGATTCTATGAAAATGAAAAACTAGCAGCTTATGTATAAAATAAGAAAGATGTAGTGCGATTGAATATCAAAATAAGCTAGAAATTAAGCTAACAAGCTAGATAAGCTACCAAACAGATACTTAAGCTAATGAAGGCTAAAATAAGCTAATAGCAACTACTTATATCTAATCCTAACGGTCTAAAAGCTCGAAACGTTGATCTATACCAACCGCCTATTCTAATCGAGCAGTGAACACCCCTCGATTTAAGCTTATTCAATGACTTATCGGAAGAGCTTGAACCAAAAATAGATAATAGGCCTTATAGACCACCTAGTCGACTACACTTGTGCCAAGTTTCAAGATCTAAAACACCGAAATGAAAACAATGCAATAGTCGCAAATTCGAGAAAAGCGGTTCGACACAACTTTTGACTTCGAAAATAGATTTGAAGTTTGACTATGTTGAGATTTGATCCAAAGTTTTGAACCGAATATGATGTTTAAAAGCTAATGGTGATTATAGCAAGCTAGTTCTACTCATTCTAAAGCTAATGAGCAAATTGCTACTCATCGATTATGATGAAAGATCCTAGATCGGCTTTCGATGATTTTGACTTTTAGAGCTAAGCGCTATATCAAAGACCTCAAATGACTAACAATTACTTACTTAAGCTTGAAACAACTACTCCTAACAGATCTACTAACCTCTATCACAGATTACTAAGCTATGCCAAACACTAATTATACTACTGATATAAGAACATATAACAGATAATGAGCAAATTAAACTAAACAAGCATCATTCTCAGATCAAAAACTACAGATTATGACTAATGAACAGATTTAATCAACAGATCTAATCAATGAAAACAGATATAAGACTTACAAAATTTCCTTAGCCACTATGGCTTGCACTTTGAAGAAACTAGAACCACTAACCTAACCAACCTCTAACCTATTTCAATCCAACTCAGATTCCACCCAATTTCCAAATTTGAATCAACCATTTCCCTGTGCTGCATCATTTTTTACCCGTGTTGACTTTTGTTGACCAAAGTTTAAAGGTGAGTGAAACTAAATTGTGAGCTTATGGAAAGCTTTTATGAGCTTATATGAGCTTGTTTGTAATTGAAATTGAATTTGCTAAAGGTTTTAACAATGAATTTAAAACTTAAAATTTAAACGATGGACAATTCATATGGAAATTGACTTGAACTAAATTTGATACTTAAAGAAAGTTGAAATACACTGAAACTGTTATTTGATACAAAATAAACTTGAAATGCAATTACAAACTAGCTAAGACATGATACTAAGTAAAACGACATACATTATTGAAAAACTAAAACTAACTCCTTCCTTGATGCTTCTCTTGGCCTCTTTATACACCCAAACATCTATCTCTCTCTCCGGACAAATCCCACTAGTAAAATGACCATTGGATGACTGCAAATGATCTTGGCCGTTTAAAGTAATTTTGGCGCCAATTTTGGTTTAACAGTTGTAGCTTGAGTGGGGTTGGTATGGGGTGCATTTAATGATTCCTTGGCTCTTTGTGTTTGGAGGGGGGGGGAAATAGGGGTGATGATGGTTGAGTGTATCAGGTGAGATTGCAGGGCTGGGGAAATGATGGAAATGGTAGCATGTGAGGAGAGAGGGAAGGGTTGAGTCAAACTCAGTTTGACTGGGAATTAAATAACAGGGGGGTCCAAAATTCAGATGGCGAGGTGGGGTTCAAAAATCGTGGCGGTCAAAATAGACATGACAAGTCCAGTGGTGCTAATAATGACAAGGACTTAATATGCAATTTCGAAACTTGAGGACCTGACCATCAAATCTCAAAGTTGCTCAAGGACTGAATTTTACAAGTGCTAATATTACAAGGACCAAAGTTGCCATTTTCACATTTTCCAGGGACCAATTCTGCCAAATTTCAAACTTGGAGGACCATTTTTGTAATTTTCTCAAACTTTTGATATTTTTCACCAAAGGACTAAATTTGACAAGTTATGATTCAAAAAGGACCTTTGATGATTTTTCTTTTGAAATTTTGACTCAGGGACTATTTTTGACAATTTTAGAAACTTGGAGGACTAAAACGCAATTTTGCAAATTTGATATGTTTTCATCCGATTTTGATATTTTGCATTTAAAACACATAAAACAACGATTTGTGATATTTTGATCATTTTGATGTGTTTACGAGTGTGTTTCGAGATGATTTTGCGGTTTATTTTGTACAAAATGATGAGTATTTAGACACTCATCAATCCCACATCGAGATATTGCTAGTCCCTAGCAATGATTTGAGAAAACATAATGGATTTTAATCTCTTTACCAAAGCCATTACTTCGGAGTAGCCAAATGTTTCGGTTCAAGTAAGAACCATGGTACACCGATAACCATGTGATTTTGAGCAAACCACCGACTTTCATGGATTTGATTTTGTCTTTACCGAAGCCGCACCCATACGGACTAGCCAACTCTTAGATAAATTATCAATATTATCTTTGGTGAGTGATTACCAATTATGGTTTTTCCATCGCCTTTACCACAAGCCATAAACTTGCGGGCTAGCCAACTCTTCACTTTTTAGGATATGGTGAAATGAATACCATACAATTTTGGGCAAATTGCAAGTCGTCAACGGATTTGAGATATCTTTACCAAGAGCCGCTTTGCTCTGGATTAGCCAATCCTTTTGTCTTACAAACATGGCGGATCGATAACCAAGATGAGTAAGTGTAGAACACTTACTCCAAAAAATTTTGGCCAAAAGCGGGAATTGGGTAGATAATATATGAAATTGGTGAGAATTCCCCACACTTAGAAATGAATATTGCCCTCAATATTCAAAGTACCGCGGTTATCTTTGAAACAAAGAACGTGAAAGGAAATACTACGGCCATTATTTAGAGAAGATTTTTTTTTTTTTTTTTTTTTTTAACATGTGGGGCATCACCCCACACTAGGTGTGGTACACACGGTGAAAACCCATGTTCACTCTTGTTTTGATTACTGAGTCGCTAGCTTGACTCGACCCAATTCATTGGTTCATGGGAAGCAAAGTGGAAGAAACAATCTCCATCGGACTTTCATTCAAGATGTTTGGATAAACATTGAAGTGCGTGAAAGTTCCACACCGATGAGATATACATAGAACCGGCTCAAGATAATGGTACATGAAAATGCCGGGATCAAAGATAATGTCTTCATTCCCGAAGGAGTGAAGAACAGGAGAAGCCACGGGATAGGTGAAGAAGAGATAGAAAATCATGATAAACATCATGACTAACTCATCTTCATCTATAGGAGGATCCATATTTTCATGAATCTCCTCAGTTAAGCTCAATTGGTCTAGACATATCTCGGGAGTGTCTAGATCAAAGTAGAATTTATCATACTCCGGCGGAGATATGATATGAGTGAGTTCATCTGAGAACTCCATGAAGGTGAATGAATCATATTCAGAATTGATATGAGTGGGTTCACTGGCGAACTCCTCAAAAGTAAATGATTCATGATCAAGGAGAATTATGAGAATGAAAAGTGGTGCGCCACTAATCTTCTCTCCCATATTATCAAAGCAGAGGCTTTCATTTCGGAATAGAATCATCGGAAGAATGTCACTACCCTTAATGGGGTAGGAGATGAAATAGGTTTCTCTTTGAAAGCCTCGATTTTAGAAATGAGAAGACCGACATTCAATAATGTTGCTCAAGAGCTTCATCTTTGATTTCGATGTCGTAAATTCATCATTCTCTTCTAAGCTAACAAGCTCATAAGGTGAATCTTCACATAAATGATGTCTCCACAAGATAGCGAATCATCATCGAATGGAGAACATCTCAACATGATCATTTTGGAAGACAAGAGGAGGAGGATATCACACATGATCAAGAATTCCTGTGACTCTCTTGGGATTGGGACAAGGTTCTCAACACTAGACTTTATGAATTCGTCCGATTCCTTTTAGAGGAGCAAGTGTCGAGATGCTCGTCCCCCATAATAAGAGAGTGAGTGTGAATCTCGGGTGTGATAGCGGTTGTTTGAGATGGAATCTCAAGCTGCTGGAATATCAACCGGCGGGGGTTGAAATATTACTTTTAAAAGGATAAAACCCTCCTCGTCATCATCATACAGGCGGCCTTAAGAAATTGGGAACGTCTTGAGCCGCATGCTCTAGGGCTAATAATTCTTCCTAGATTTGCGGGCCTCTCGCTCTTGACAAGCAATTCTCCTATGGTCTTTTCACCACTCACTTGATTCTTAAAATTACTCATCATATCCTCAGTGTTTTCATTGCGGTTTCAAGATCACAGGAGATTTCATGAGACAACGGCTCGATGGAGTTTGAACCGTATAGTCTTTGTGGAGGTTGGAAATTATCAAACATGTGAGAGTCATGATTGTTACAAGGAAATGGATTCCTGTTTGACAATCGAGTGAAATGGGGACCTCCACAAGATTCACAACATAAAAGCTGTTGAGTGCAGACAGTGAATCATATGGATGTTGGTTATAACCAAAACTCGAGCATCACCGGAAAGCGTTCATAGACAAACGTGTTTCCGGATTGACACTCAAATCCTTGGTGAGACCTCCACAAAATTCACAGTGATAATGTTGATTATATGATGAATAGTCGGTGTGGTGGGTAATTGGAAAAGTTTGAGGAATCGTTAAATGAGTTCGATTAGGATCATAATCAAATGAATTCCTCGAACCACAAAACAAACAACTCCGTTATGAATATCATTACCACATTGTACACATGTACACCAACGATGTGGTGAACCATAAAGAGGCTCACCACAACCGACACAAGGAATAAGCGATTGCATTTGAGAGTTATGAAGAGGAATCGGTTTATTCAAAGAATCATCAAAACCAACATGGTGATCCGAATGACTATCAAGTCTCGAAGAACATTCGAGAAAAATCGGAGGTGGGACAAGTGGTGTGCTCACGAGCTAGCAATTTCCACCACTTCCGTTATGGTCTCCGGTTCTTGAGCGGGTTCATCGGGTTGTGGAGGGTCGGAAAAACTTGGAGAATCATCGAGAGTTATCGGATAATTCGCACTAATAACAATATTTGCTTGCACCCATCCTTCCACATCGCTTGCATAAACAATCCGGATTCTGACAATCGAGCTGATCCTCTTCCATACGGCTTTTGCAGTGGAAACAACGAGGATAATCGATCGTCGCCATGAGAATTAAACATTTAGAGGGTTAAGAAGAGAATCAAATGGTTGAGAGGATACGAAGAATAGAATTAAACGGCAAAAGAGGGTAATAGAAATAGAATCAACGAATAAGAGGAATGAGAAGAGTATTTTTGGTATTTTTGGATAAGAAAATATAAACATATCTGGATGGATGGTATGAACAAAGAGTGAATATCCAAATTACTAATCGCTAAACGTGGGATAATCGGCAAGACTCCCGGCGTGGCGCCAAAAATTTGATCTGCAAGAAACCGTCAAGTCGATCACACAACCGGTCACTTGTGAATGACCAGCCGTATGAGACTTAAAGCGACTTAAGCGCAAATGCAATGAAGATCCGAGGAGTATAGTGTTTCCCGGTCGTTATGTCCCAAATGAGTTGTGCAATGGATTATCAAACGTTTAGTGATCGGAAATTTGAGCGGAAAAGGATCGATTATGATTACAACTACGAAAAAAGCCAACAAATAAAAACGGCTTAAATGCAAATTAAAGGAAATTAAAAAGATAAAATCTATTAAATAAACGCTATCACTATTTTTACAATGATGTTTTTGTTTTTATGTTTTTATAAAACTGAATTAAAAATCTACGCGACGTACAAATTAAAAAGTGAAACTAAATCAATATTAACCCTAAAAATATGAAAATGATATTTTTACAATCCTAATGATGAAAGAAAATATTTGGAAAAAGAAAATTATTTTTATAACTAATATTCTAATTATTATTAATTAAAAACTATTTTTAACTATTTAATAATTAACCAAAATACAAGAAATTAGGAAACAAAGCTAGAAAAATGAAATTATGAAATGGAAAAGTCTAAAATAACAAACTAGAATTTTCAAAACTATTTTTGTATTTTTCTGATTATTTTTCTATTTTCTACAAATTTAAACTATTTTAATCTAATTAAATTGGTAAAAATACCAAATAAAGGTGGACAAATATGGAAAAATCTTTTTTATGCTTTTGATATTTATCTAAAACTAATAAAATTTAAAAATTATTTTTTGGAGCTTTTTCTCAATTATTTTCAATAAAAGCTAATTAA
This sequence comes from Chrysanthemum lavandulifolium, assembly GCA_022545495.1. Lineage (NCBI taxonomy): Eukaryota > Viridiplantae > Streptophyta > Magnoliopsida > Asterales > Asteraceae > Chrysanthemum > Chrysanthemum lavandulifolium. The sequence continues at coordinate 139,110,750 of CM040242.1, forward strand.
AAATGATTAAAAACTAATTTAAATTGAGAAAAATAGCAAATAAAGACCAAAAATTATGAAATCTTCAGGAAAATTCTAAAATGATATTAAGATTCTATGAAAAATGAAAGATGTAGTGCAATTGAATATCAAAATAAGCTAGGAAATTAAGCTAACAAGCTAGATAAGCTACCAAACAGATACTTAAGCTAATGAAGGCTAAAATAAGCTAATAGCAACTACTTATATCTAATCCTAATAGTCTAAAAGCTCAGAACAGTGATCTATACCAACTGCCTATTCTAATCGAGCGGTGAACACCCCTCGATTTAAGCTTATTCAACGACTTATCGGAAGAGCTTGAACCAAAAGCGGATAATAGGCCTTATAGACCACCTAGTGACTACACTTGTGCCAAGTTTCAAGATCTAAAACATCGAAATGAAAACAATGCAATAGGCGCAAATTCGAGAAAACGGTTCGAACACAACTTTTGACTTCGAAAATAGATTTGAAGTTTGACTATGTTGAGATTTGATCCAAAGTTTTGAACCGAATATGATGTTTAAAAGCTAATGGTGATTATAGCAAGCTAGTTCTACTCATTCTAAAGCTAATGAGCAAATTGCTACTCATCGATTATGACGAAAGCAGATCCTAGATCGGTTTCTCAATGATTTTGACTTTTAGAGCTAAAGCGCTATATCAAAGACCTCAAATGACTAACAATTACTTACTTAAGCTTGAAACAACTACTCTAACGGATCTACTAACCTCTATCACAGTTACTAAGCTATGCCAAACACTAATTATACTACGATATAAGAACATATAATGATAATGAGCAAATTAAACTAAACAAGCATCATTCTCGGATCAAAACTACTGATTATGACTAATGAACAGATTTAATCAACAGATCTAATCAATGAAAACAGATATAAGACTTACAAAATTTCCTTAGCCACTATGGCTTGCACTTTGAAGAAACTAGAACCACTAACCTAACCAACCTCTAACCTATTTCAATCCAACTCAGATTCCACCCAATTTCCAAATTTGAATCAACTATTTCCCTGTGCTGCATCATTTTTTACCCGTGTTGACTTTTGTTGACCAAAGTTTAAAGGTGAGTGAAACTAAATTGTGAGCTTATGGAAAGCTTTTATGAGCTTATATGAGCTTGTTTGTAATTGAAATTGAGCTGCTAAAGGTTTTAACAACTGAATTTAAAACTTAAAATTTAAACAGTGGACAATTCATATGGAAATTGACTTGAACTAAATTTGATACTTAAAGAAAGTTGAAATACACTGAGAAACTGTTATTTGATACAAAATAAACTTGAAAATGCAATTACAAACTAGCTAAGACATGATACTAAGTAAAACGACATACATTATTGAAAAACTAAAAACTAACTCCTTCCTTGATGCTTCTCTTGGCCTCTTTATACACCCAAACTGTCTATCTCTCTCCTCTGGACAAATCCCACTAGTAAAAATGACCATTGGATGACTGCAAATGATCTTGGCCGTTTAAAGTAATTTTGGCGCCAATTTTGGTTTAACAGTTGTAGCTTGAGTGGGGTTGGTATGGGGTGCATTTAATGATTCCTTGGCTCTTTGTGTTTGGAGGGGGGGGGGAAATAGGGGTGATGATGGTTGAGTGTATCAGGTGAGATTGCAGGGCTGGGGAAATGATGGAAATGGTAGCATGTGAGGGAGAGAGGGAAGGGTTGAGTCAAACTCAGTTTGACTGGGAATTAAATAACAGGGGGGTCCAAAATTCAGATGGCAGGGGTTCAAAAATCTGTGGCAGGGTCAAAAATAGACATGACAAGTCCAAGTGGTGCTAATAATGACAAGGACTTAATATGCAATTTCTGAAACTTCAGGGACCTGACCTGTCAAATCTCAAAGTTGCTCCAAGGACTGAATTTGACAAGTGCTAATATTACAAGGACCAAAGTTGCCATTTTCACATTTTCCAGGGACCAATTCTGCCAAATTTCAAACTTGGAGGACCATTTTTGTAATTTTCTCAAACTTTTGATATTTTTCACCAAATGACTAAATTTGACAAGTTATGATTCAAAAAGGACCTTTGATGATTTTTCTTTTGAAATTTTGACTCGGGGACTATTTTGACAATTTTAGAAACTTGGGGACTAAAGCGCAATTTTGCAAATTTGATATGTTTTCATCGATTTTGATATTTTGCATTTAAAACACATAAAACAACGATTTGTGATATTTTGATCATTTGATGTGTTTACGAGTGTTTTCGGATGATTTTGCAGTTTATTTTGTACAAAAATGATGAGTATTTAGACACTCATCAACCCCCTCCTTTTACGAATGGTAATCTGCATTTTGTTACTCCGTCTTTAATTTATGTGATATAAATCCGTATTTATTCGGAAATCCATAATATGCATTTAGTTAGTCCATCTTTTAGTTATGTAAAAGAGAGCGTGTTCTTTCTATGTTCATATTTGTACTTCACATTTCCAAATTTATATAATAGTGTATATATACTTACTTAAAGAGCCCATATTTATATTAATCTCTCAAAGAAAACATGAAACTCTTACTTATTTATGCAGTCATGACTCTCATGAGTTTCTCTCATATTCGATAAGTTTATTTCTTTTCGTTCTTAATGCATTCAATAAAAATTTGATACGTGTATATCTTATTTTCCGTTAACTTATTTTTCAAAGCGATAATTTCTCTATAGCAAATTATGTCAACGATAATTATAAGACATCTCGCCCATTAGGTGGACACCATAGTGTGTGTGTATATATATATATATATATATATATATATATATATATATATATATATATATATATATATATATATATATATATATATATATATATATATATATATATATATATATATATATATATATATATATATATGTGTGTGTGTGTGTGTGTGTGTGTGTATGTGTAGCGTTCAATGTAGAACCAGTTTTTTGTACAGAACCAGCCTTTTTACTCATAATAATGCATGATGTACATCATATTTATGCATAATAGCATCTTTGTAAATAATTTGAATTATATAATAATTAAAAATAATCAAGAAGGGCAATTGAGTAATTTGTATTATTCCTTAAAAAATTTCTTAAAAACCATAGGGAATCTACACAAGCACCCCCATTTTCACTTTCCATGCACCCCATAGGGTGGGCCCCCCTATCCGTACGACCCAATGATTTTTATTTTATTTTATTTTTTTATTTTTTTTTGTGTATTTATTTGTTTAAATTCTCTAGAGTTAATTTGTGTAGTGTATTTATTTGTTTAAATTATGTAGTGTTTTAATATGTATAGTGTATTTATTTGTGTAGTGTTTTTATATGTAGAGTATATTTATTTGTGTAGTTTTTTACGTTATGTTTTTTTAATTGTATATTTGTTTTCATTTAATTAAACAATAACAATAAAATTAAACATTATCACATTAAACAAGTACAACAACAAATGCTACTACTACAACGTATTGTTTCTATAAATAGGCATTTTGATATACATTCGACAACTTTTTTTTTTCTTCGTATTTTTCACTTTTTTTTAAAAATTTTTTCGTTTTTTTTACGTTATTGAAATTTTCATTAAAAAATCATATATGATTAAATTTCAGTAACGTAAAAAAGAACAATGGGGGAATCTACACAAGCACCCCTATTTTCACTTTCCATGCACCCCATAGGGTGGCCCCCCTATCCGTACGACCCAATGATTGGTTTTTTTTTTTTTTTTTTTTTTTTTGTTTAAATTGTGTAGTGTATTTATTTGTTTAAATTATGTAGTGTTTTAATATGTATAGTGTATTTATTTGTGTAATATTTTTATATGTAGAGTATATTTATTTGTGTAGTTTTTTACGTTATGTTTTTTTAATTGTATATTTGTTTCCATTTAATTAAACAATAACAATAAAATTAAACATTCTCACATTAAACAAGTACAACAACAAATGCTACTACTACGACGTATTGTTTCTATAAATAGGCACTTTGATATACATTCGACAACTTTTTTTTCCCCGTATTTTTCACTTTTTTTGTTAAATTTTTTTTCGTTTTTTTACGTTATTGAAATTTTCATTAAAAAAAATCATATATGATTAAATTTCAGTAACGTAAAAAAGACGAAAAACGTGAAAAAAACGAATTTTTTTTCTTTTTTCGAAAGTATATCAAAGTCTTGCCTCATAGAAAGATAATTAAATCTTTCGTCATGACAGTGTAAATATTTTCGCTAACAATTAACGGATTAAAGATATTTAAATTATAAAAATATGTGAAATAATAAAATGCTTTTAATCTCGGCCATTGATGGTGAAGATGGGTCCCTTGGTATGTGAGAAAAGTTTGATATGTAAAATAACTCCCCTCATTACAAATTTTTTTTGACATATTATGATTTTTTCAAAATATATTCCGTGAACCAAACCAAAAGACCACTAAGATTTTTATGGTAAATAATAAGTTTTTAAAAAAAAAAAAAAAAAAAAAAAGATTTATATTGAATATGTGATGAAATGTTTCTATACGACATAAATCTATTTTTAGTTAAACTAAACCAAAGCAAATCATAAAAAAAAAAACAAACAAAAAATATGCTTTTCAATCTCCTGTAGGACCCACTTTTGAAATATGTGACACATATGACAGTTTTCTCTTCTGACTTCCTCTGCTCTGCTACTCCCTACAGACCACCAAGTACAAACGCCCTTACATGGGGTGCCTTGATAGCAGGCCCCTTAAATTAAATCTCTCCTAAAAAAATGTTGGACACCACCCTAATGATTCAACTGCCGCCTCTAAAAATTACAACTCTACATAACTGTCCATCTAAATAGGTATGATTAGGTCAAACAAGGAAATAAATTAAACCATCCGTTCTCATGGCAGTTCTATACCACTTTCAAAAAAAAAAAAAAAAAAAAAAAAAACGTCTCCTCTATCTCAGATCTCTCTTTTGTTAATATTACAAGAAGTTTAATGAAGGAAAAAATATGGATGCCACTATCATGTAAGTTTCAATACTCGGTTTTTATTTTTGTATTGATTTTCCACATCAATCTCGATAACAATGCAATCGGCTGCACTTAAGACAAGAAGAAAACCTTAAAACAACTCATCTATTTAATCCACTGTAAGTCCTTTTAATCCTTTAATTCAATTTTAATTGGTTGATGACGTTTAAACTCTATATTGACCGGATATAATATGGATCTAGAGTTGATAAATCGGTTTACTATCTTAATATGATTAATCGAATTAATTGACTTGAATAGTGTTTAGATCTGGTTTAACTTGTCTATGTTTGATGTTTGATGATTAAAGTTGTTGTTTTTTTTATTATGTTTTGTTGTTGACGAGCTATTTAAATTCATTAGTTGATTGTTATTATCGCAATCAATTTTTGTTTATTGATAGACAAGCTGTTGGGATCTATATGAAATGTTACGGTAACAGTTGGTACAATATATCATGTTAAAGTTTTTAATCATATTAAAGTTGTAAGTTCAATTATATTAAATTGGTGTTTCTTCATGTATGTTCTTTTCAATATAGATACAATAATCATTACTTTTTAAATGTAATAATCATTTATGTTCTTTTCAATGTTTAGTTAAATCAAGTGATCACAAAAAGCGCACATATGTTTTCGGAAGACGGCAGCATATGTTACAATGAACTTGAGGAGAAAGTGAAGCGTGCATATATGTTTTAGGAAGGGCACATATGTTTCTAACGAACTCGACGAGAAAGTGAAAGCGTCTGCATATGTTTTAAGTCGTGCATATATGTTATCGAAGCGCGCACATATGTTTTTTATATCAAATTATGTGTATTGTATTTATGTTTTTTCTTTGTTATAAATGTAGAGATTACATTTATATGTTTATGATAAATTGTTAGAGGTTACATGTGTATTTCTATGTTTTTTGTCATAAATTTCGATAATCAAATAATGTACAATTGAAACATATATGTACTTAACATTTTAAGCAAATAAGTTTGACGTCTCAATGCAAGAAACATACGTAAATTTACTATATTTAAGGGAAAAAAACACGTATGCACTTGATTTTTTTAAAAACATGTCTATTGAAATATATGCACTTAGATTTTTTTTGAAAACATGCATGCTGTAAAAATAAAAAAAAAAAAAATCCGAAAATTAAGGGTTAAAAATCGTTTTTAATAAAAAAAAAAATCAAAAATAAAGTAAATATAAGTTTTTACTATTATACCATTTTCAATTAAATAAAAATATTTAATAATACTAAATTCTTATTGGTCCAAAGTGGTTCTGTAAAATTAAAGATAATGGTTCTGCATTGAACGTGACCCATCTCTATATTATATATAACATGAGTCATTTGGCATTAATGCCACTCAATGCCAAATAATCAAATTTAATGCCACATAAGCATTTGTTGTCCAAGTAAGCAATTTTTTTTTTAATTTATTAGAATTTTGATTTTTTTTTCATTTATTAAAATTTCGTTTTTTATTGTTCAAAAATCATGCATATATATATATATATATATATATATATATATATATATATATATATATATAGAGATCAAATAAAAAGACAAATATACGTAAAAAAAATAAAATGATTTTATTTTCAAAAAGTTCTCGAAAAATTAAAAATTTCAAGATCGGGTATGATGGTGCATGAAAAAGTTGTGAAAACTTTTTTTTAAAAGACGATATTTTTTCGAAAAAATTATGAAAAATACGTCACAAGATTAAATCGTTTTTTACGATCAAAATTGATTTTTGACCCAACTTCTTTTCGACTTTTTCATCAAAATAACATTCGATCTAACTAAAAACAAGTTGAAAATTTTGTGATCAAATTTTTTTTGCATCAAAATTCATTTTGTGCATTAAAAAGAAGTATCAAAACTCAAAAGTATAAAAATGTTTTCACAAAAGTTTTATGCACCAACATACCCGATATTGTGGAATTTTTGGAGAATTTTTAAAAAAAAATAAATCTTTTTTTTTTTTACAGATATTTGTCTTTTTATTATAACTTTACAATAGGGTGTGTTATGTATATGTGTAAAAGTATCCTCTATTTATCCTCAGCATAGGTCTCCCATAATATGCGTGTGCAAATGCAAGACAACACAAAGGATGTGCCAATTTGCTAGAATAGGATGTTCGTTGAGATTAGATACGAATCTGTCATAAATTAGCAGACTCCTTATTACATCTACTGAATTTAATAGTACACAGATGCAATCATTTCCTCTTGCATTGACGAAATCTAGGATACTACGAGTATCATGTTTTCAATTTTGCGCACTACGAAAGTGCACGTGTTCACTAAAGGAAATGATGGAAGGTATCACCACCTCTAGGAACTTGTCAATTTCGCTAATTACCATAATAACCTCTATATCAACATTATATATTCAGAAGAAAACATCAAATTATGCACTGTGAAAACTGAAAAGAATATCGAGAATAGATCTCAAATATTTAACCATATCTTGTGAGCATTTCTTAATCAAGCTACTCCATATATAGATCACCATGCACTAAGAGAGTAAACTGAACAAAAATCATTTAACATATATAAACTGCGTCCTCACGAAAGATTACACGGGGACATTATTACAACGCAGAAGTTCTCTGCAAACTGAATAACTATAACCCTTTTCTCAGTAAATTTTCTTAACATGAACACCAAACGTTTCACAATTACTTTATACTGCATCAAGCCCTTCATTTGAAAAATAACAAAATTACCTTTCGACTTCCAAACATCTTCCACCGATATTCTCATCACTCTTCGGTATTATTTTTTTGTTTATTCTTGTTCCCATAAATTAGTCCAGTTTCCTACAATAACAATATATACAACTTCACTTATCTCTCTCTACATGTCTAATATAACAAAGCAGACACAATTCAGAGGTGTTTGGGATTGCTATTTTTTTTCTGCTTATCTGCTTATTTGTAAGCAAGCAGGCTGAGACATGCTTATTTCAAAGTACTTATTGAAAATAAAAGAAAAATCACTGTTACCATCATTTCTAACCTAAAACCATCTCAAATGGCTTAAATTGAGGATTTCTAGAAAAAACGTGGTCTGTTTATACAAAATAAGCAAATCCAAACACTTTTTCCTGAAGCTAATCTTCAGCTTATAAGTGCTTAGGATTGCTTCTTTTTCTTTCTGCTTGATTATCTTCTTACTTTTAAGCAGAGAAGCAGTTTGAAGTGCTCAGATCATCCAAACTGTTTCAGCTTAACCGCCAATTTTGGGGCAAAATAAGCAGGCTGAGACATGCTTACAAAACTTGAACTAATTTTCTACCGTCATTTCTAATCAAAAACCATTATGAATGGCTCAGATCATAAATTTCTAAAAGTTATTGTCCTATTATACAAAATAAGCAAATCCAAACACTATTTCGTAAAGCTAATTTTCAGCTTATTAATAATGAGCAATCCCAAACACCCTCCTAATGAATCAACCACATTTCAAAACACACATCAATACGACTAATTCAGTCCCTTCAGTTAATCTCACCTGAGGATCAGGCACCGGTTTGACCTTCTCGACATATCGATACTTATCCGATGCAGCCGCCAGTGCCGCTCTTTCCTAAACCCCAAAAAACACACAATTCATCACATTTTCAACGCATTTCTTAAAAATTAAAAACAACCCATTATATAAAACATATAAACATCACTACTTCTTATTCCTTTAAGCCTTGTAAAGTTTTAACCACAAAAAACACAAAAGTCAATTATATTTTATAAAAACGAAAAACAACCCATTATATAAAAACAAAAACCCATTACAAAAAACATGAAAAGATGCATACTTTTTGTTCTTTTTTAAGTTCTTGAGCAGGTTTGACCCATAAATAGTAAGCTAGGGTTCCGGCAACAACCCAAGATGCTAAATTTGCTCCGCCACGTAGACCACCAAGTGCGTTCCCAGTGAATGATCGGATGTTTCCGATTGATTTCTTCCAATTTGTTGACATGAATGGTTTTAGGGTTTTGAAGGGAAATTTAGGGTTTTTTTATTGTTTTGATTTGGATTTTTGCCCTCTTTTAAATTTGAGTGAAATAAAAAAAGTGTTTTTCTTTTATTTCTTTGTTGGAATTTATTTCGGGTCGTGTTTTTCTCACATTAGTGTTGTTTACAAAAAAGTTTTTACATTGCGTTCTAAGAAAAAAATTAAAAAAAAAAGTGAAATTACAAAAAAAGTGAAAGTAGAGTAAAGAACACTTTCACTTTAAAAGTGGGATAAAAGTTTTATAAAACAAAATCTTACATTTTTTATTTATTTACTTTCACTTTCACGTCTAACAAAACTTAACAACACCATTAAAGTCACTTTTCTTTTCATTTATCCATTTTACTTAACTTGAGAACATAGTAAAGTGTTGATATAAAAATATAAGTAGATCTAAAATTAGATCTAATTTATTTATTTCATAACAAGTGTAATACATTTTTTTTTGAGTAAATTGCAAAAAATGTTCCTATAATTTCTGATTTTTGCGAGAAATGTTCTCATTTAAAAATAAAATGCAAAAAATGTCCCTAAAATTCCTTTTTTTTATTTTATTATATTTTTCTTTGCAAGAATGGCCCGTTAAAGGTTACTGTAGTTGCAAATTCAGGATTTTGGCTAACGCTCGGTACTAAATCCCGTTAGTTAGTCGTCTCATGCGTTGCACGTGAGGGTAATTTCGTCAATTCATTGTTCGCGCCTTTAACACCCACCTGCTACTACCCTAGGCACGATAATCGATGAGAACATTTTTTTGCAAATAAAATTGGTCGTGTATAACACATTAACACGATCGAATCACACACACAAACACATTCTATCTTTCTTCAATCGATCAAATCACACACCCACAACATACATACCATGGTAGTGGTTTCCCCACTTTGGCATATTCGAACTCCTGAGTTTCCGACCCAAGAGCTTGGTTCTATTTACGGTAAGCTTAAATGTTTTAAGTTGTCATTTGTTTTTCTTATTCGAACATGCGTTACATTGTATGATATGTGATTTTCATACTTTTAAGTTGTTATGTGTTTTTCTAACCAGATTCGAATAGTACACTGTTCACTCTGAAAATCCACCAGAATAGGCTCTTGACAAATCCACCAAACCGAAAATATCGGTTGGGACATATAGCTTATGTTGACCTGATTGATGTTGATTATTTCTGCATTCATGAGTATGTTGGGATGTTAGATGCACTAGGATTAGGGGATGATAGTACTCTGTTCTCACAATTTAGGATCCCTGGGGAATCTTTGGATCATGGGTTGGTCCCACTGATGAGTGTGGAAGATGTCGTGCAAATGTTTAAATATGTGCCTCGGTTTAAGGAAATAGAGGTTTATACTAAAGAAGGTATTTAATCAGTCGAGCAGTATTTGTTGGACATGAGGAATAGTCGTGGTAAGGGTGTCATGATTGGAGATATAGAGGTCGTTAAGGAATGTGAGAAAGCTGGTGATTTATGTTTGCTAGAGTGGCATGGTGCTATTGAAATGGGAAAGGAGGGAAAATGGGGTGATACTTCAACTTATGCTTCATCTAGTGGTTAGATGCAGAGATGATGAGAATTACTGTTTCGTAGATTTGGATGATGATGATCTTGTTATTCCAACACCATGCTCTGATGAAGGGAAGAACAAAATAAGGACAAAAAAGGTTGAGTGGTGAGTACGAGTGATAATATCAAATAGTCCTGAATATTAAGTGTCAATTTCCCCCGATAATGCTTGTAATTTATATCATTTATATGGATTTACGCTTGTTTTCCATTGTTTTCCACTTTCGGTAAATTACGAGCATTGGAGCTAAAGAGACGCGAATTGGAGAATTATCTAAAGATTTATCATAGTATCTTGACTTTGAAGAGTTACTGGCGTAACTCATCTCTCACATTACGCCGTAACTATTGCGTGACTCGGAAAACCAACTTATCGGAAGGTTACGCGTAACTCTCCCCAAAGGCTACTGACGTAACTATATTAGGTCAAATGAGGTTCCACGCACCGATACTACTACCGTAACTATTGCATCAACTACGGCGTAACCAAGTTTATTGAAGACTACGGCGTAACCACTAATAAAGTTACGCCTGTAACTAGCGCATCTAGTGCATAATCTGAAGGAATTGAAGGTTACGGCGTAACTCTTGTTATGGCTCTAGTGCCGAAGGAATTGAAGTAACCCTTGATCCGCCTATAAATACCTCACGAATTCCAGATTTCTAATCATCCCATTCCACACACAACAACCGAGAACGTGGGAAAAAGCTCAAGGTGTCTAGAGGAGCATACGGAGTCTGTCTCAAGGAGAAATCACTCTCCTACGATAAGCATTAGCATTTTATATTTTCTTTACTTTCAATTCATGTATTTCGTACCTTTGAATATTGAATTGGTTTGTATGATTAATATGAGCTGCTAAGCACCTCTTGGTCCAGCCTAGTTATGATTCCTTAACTGCTTTGTTTGCTTTTACATTACTTCCGCACAATTATTTCTAAGTGTATGCATGCATAGTTTATTGGTAGCTACCTTTGGTTCGGTAGTTTTGAATGGCGGTGAGGCCAATTGCCTATGAGATATGACCAAGTGACCCTAGGTGAGCGGATCGAGACGGAAGGGTAAGATATGACCAACCGACGACCTTTCTACTTGTACGATTTGACCAACCGATCACCTACCGTTTGGATGAACTTAAGAATTAGGGGTGAGTGTTTAAGTTGCTAACGCCCGGCACTCACTATTATAAATCTAGCATGTAGCGGTACTTAATGACTCGCTTATGGGACCGGGAACAACATGACTTATGAGGGGACACCGACTTCTCCTGTGGTGGCATCTTTTGTCGATAGGTTAGGCGAATTGACCAAATGTTGTCCGCTCAACTTTGACGCCACCTGAAGTAATTGAAAGTAAGTAGACGTAGACATAACTAGCTAGGAGGATTAACTAGGTTAGCACCACTCTCCTCTATTGATTTACCCTTTACCTTTTATTTGCCTTCATTTGCTATATTCTGCTTTAGTAGTTTAATTAATTAATTCCTTATCGAAACCATTATTAATCTGTGACACCTAGACTTAGTAATAATTCAACACACATAGCTCTTGGGACGACCTCGGCTTTACCGAATACTACACTACACACGACCTGGTACACTGCCCGTTAGTGCACTAGGGTAGACCATAGGTATAACGAGACTTTATAAATATTAAAACCTGGTCAGTAAAACCTGCATCAACGAGTTCAGAAACATCTTTGTTAATACAAATAAACCGTAAAAACGTTTATTAATATTTTGCGATCTCTTTGTGTTTTGTTAATAACAAATATAATGTTATCTTAAGTACAATTATAAGGATACATGTTATTTTTGTAAAGCATTTACATATAGTCACTTAATACAAATTGTTGAAATAAATCATTTGTTGTAATAGTTTATTAGGATGGGTAAAAATCACAACCCATGGATCATATCCATAACCCATGGTATTGACCCATACCCATTTGACTAGATGCATTGCATCTATTAGATACATTGTATCTAATAAAATACCCATGGACCAACCCATGACCCATGACCCATAACCAAAAACCCATAGGCAAAGAGGGCGTCCCACGGATCCCTAGGTTTACACTAGATGGATCCCTTAGGGGGATCCGTGGGATCCGGGAACAAGTGGCAAGTTTGCCTATAAAAGAGAGCCATTTCTTCATTCTAATTCACCCTCTTCTTACTAATTCTCTCATATACTCATTCTCTTCTAACAAAAGATCACTTGATCTAGAGAGTTGTTCTCCTTTCTTTCTTTAGTGATTCTCATTTAGGTCCTTCTAAGGCGAGATCACGAGCATTATACAAGTCATCCAAGCAAGGGTCCTTGATTGATTTGTTCCTCCACAAGATTTATGTAGCAAAGATCTTGTATTTGATATTTCACATAGTTGTTGTGTAATAGTCGTGTTGGTTTGGTCCACCGTGTTACGGACTCGGTATTTAGCTTTGTACCGAAAAGGTGTAAGCAACGTTGTGAAGGCTTCTCCGCCAAGTCAAGGAGTTTGTTGACATAGTGCTTGAACTCTCGAGTAGGTGACTCGGGGAGTGGGAGTAGGCAAGGAAGGTGTCCTTGTAGCCGAACCACTATAAATCGGTTGTGTCATTTCTATCCTTGGTTTACTTTATTTACTTGCATTCTCATTAGATCTATACTTTCTCTTCATCCGTACGATTTCACATAATATCGAATCTAAAGTTTTTGAAACTAACTTAAAATCGGCAAAACTATTCAACCCCCCCTTCTAGTTTTCCACAATTGGCAATCTATGCAACAACCACCACTACTTGAAACTAATGGTTTTATATATTGGAAAAATAGATTCGAAACGTATGTGAAGTCTAAAGATATTGATCTTTGGTACATTATTGTTGAAGGCGATTTTGAGGCTACCTCAAAAGATGATAAAGGAAATTTAGTTAAGATACCTCATGATAAACTAAACGATGACATGAAGAAAAAGCTTTCTAAAAATAGTGAAGCTAAAATGGTTTTATATAATGCTTTACCCAAAAAGGAATTCGAAAGAATTTCTATGCTTAAAACCTTTAAAGAAATTTAGAATTCTTTAGTTGTAACTCATCAAGGTAATCAACAAGTTAAAAATAATAAAATTGATTTATTTGTTCAACAATATGAACAATTTTCAATATCGGATGAGGAAACTATAGATCATTCTTTTGCTAATTTTAATACTATTATTACATCTTTACAAGCATTTGATGAATCTTTTTCTAGCCATAACCATGTTAGGAGATATCTAAGGGCACTTCCATCCAAGTGGAGATCCAAGGTGACGGCAATCGAAGAGTCAAAAGATTTGACAATCCTCACCCTTGATGAACTCATAGGCAACTTAAAAGTCTATGAGCTTGTCCTTGCTAAAGATTCCGAAGCCTCAAAGGTGAAAGAGAAACACAAATCTCTTGCCCTTAAAGCAAAAAAGGCCTCAAGCGATGAAGAGAACTCCTCTTCGGATAGTGACGACGAGGAGTATGCCATGGCGGTAAGGGACTTTAAAAAGTTCTTTAGAAGGAAGGGAAGATACGTCAAACAACCGTATGACAACAAGAAAGGATTCCGGAAAAGCAAAGAGGACGAGAAGCCAAGGGATGATCGGGCTTGCTTTAAATGTGGGGACCCAAACCACTATATTAGTAAGTGTCCCAAACGGGATGATCAAAAGGCATTCGTGAGAAATTTGTCTCATGACAAATGACGAGGTATGTCACGAATACTATAGTAGCTCATCATTAGATGATGACTCATGCATAATGAATATGACAAACTTTGAAAAATTAGCTTAAAAGTAATTAACAAAAACAAGTTTTTTGAAAAATCAAAACCAACGTTTAGATAAGGAAGTCATAGAGTTAAAAGCAAAATTGAAACGTCTAGAAAAGGGTAAAATAGTAAGTGGTGAATGTGAACTTTGGGTTCAACTTTAAACACTAGTTGATCAACTAGATTCTAAGATTGCTAGAAGGAGTACTAATACTTTAGATATGATACTAGATAGTGTTAAAACTGGAAACAACCAAAAGGTTTAGGCATTCAAAGAACTTGATACGTCAACTAGTGAAAACAAAAACACAATTCAGTAAAAGCAATAGAAAAATAGGCCATGTTGTGGCGGATCCCACGGATCTCACAAAAGGGAACCTGCTAGTGTATGTACCGAGGGATCCGTGGGTCTTGAAGCAAGCAAATGGTAATAACATAGCTTCTTCCTCTAGAACTAATTTTGTTATTGTTAATAAGAAGAAACCAACTCATATTACCACTAGACAACCACCCCCAAAATATAATCCAATTTTTGCAAGAAATAAAGCTCCATCTTTTTCAAAACCAAACACATCTAGGAGACCTAATAATGTTTACCCGAGGAGTAACCATCAAATGGGATAGAACCCAAATATGCAAAATGGCTTTCCATTTTAAATCTTTGCACCATGGAATGCATATTCACCTTATCCATACATGTCTAATATGAATGGAATGTTTAACACTAATGGACCCATGAACAATTGGGGACCAAACTTTTGAGTTAATTGTTTTCTTAGGTGTACTTAAAGGTCGACCTAGATCTGGATGAATGGGTCAAGGATAGCGGGTGCACGAGGCACATGACCGGCAATAAAGATCTATTCTCCACATATGAATCCTTCAATGGAGGAAATGTGGTGTTAGAAAATAGCAAAAGTAAAATCATCGGTAAAGGTATGATTTCTAACAAATCTCTAACCATTAACGATGTGTTTCACGTAGAAAACCTAAATTGTAACCTCTTAAGTATAGGACAATATGTGATAAAAGTGCAATGCACTTTTTACCGAAACCGGTAGTAAGATATTAAAAAATGGCATAACCATAGGAAGAGGAATTAGGAAACATGGAGTCTATGTCATTAAAATTGGTAAAGGTATGATTTCTAACAAATCTCTAACCATTAACGATGTGTTTCACGTAGAAAACCTAAATTGTAACCTCTTAAGTATAGGACAAATATGTGATAAAAAGTGCAATGCACTTTTTACCGAAACCGGTAGTAAGAT
Organism: Chrysanthemum lavandulifolium; assembly: GCA_022545495.1. Lineage (NCBI taxonomy): Eukaryota > Viridiplantae > Streptophyta > Magnoliopsida > Asterales > Asteraceae > Chrysanthemum > Chrysanthemum lavandulifolium. The sequence goes on from CM040242.1 coordinate 139,126,436, forward strand.
ATTAAAAAATGGCATAACCATAGGAAGAGGAATTAGGAAACATGGAGTCTATGTCATTAAAATTGGTAATGAACCTAAAGACAAACTTTGTCTTACTTCTATGGATGATACTTCGACCTTATGGCATCGAAGATTGGGTCATGCCAATATGCGACTTCTTCAATCGCTATCATCCAAAGATCTAGTAAGAGATCTACCTAAGTTAAAATATGAACATCACTTTTGTGATGCTTGTAATGTAGGAAAACAACTTCATTCTAGTCACAAAGCTAAAAACATGGTGTCTACAACTAAGTGTCTAGAATTACTACACATGGATTTATTTGGTCCATCCGCTATCCAAAGTTATGGAGGCAACTACTACACTTTGGTCATAGTGGATGATTACTCTAGGTACACATGGACTAAATTCATAAAGAACAAAATGGAAACGTTTAATTATTTTGAAATATTAAGCAAGAAAATCCAAAGACAACTAGGAAGTCCTATAGTGTCTATTAGAACGGATCATGTGTGACAACTCATAATTTCAGGTCATTTCTCAAACTTTGAAAATTTCACTATTCATCTCGCGAAATTACTATTCACCGGTTACTATTCATCATTTTACTATTCATCATTTTTTAAGTCGGTTTGAGACTTTGAGAAGTTATTTCAAAATTTTACTATTCACGAAACACTATTCATTTCCGGAGAAAAATCGTTAATCATGATTCACTATTCATCATTTTTCGTAAACTAGGTTTACGAGTATCAAATTCGTGTAACTGTAATGGTTTAGCTGCGTATTCATGAAACATCATTGAGAACACTTCATATAGACTAGATTTAGTCTACATATCATCAGTAACATCATCATCATATTAGTTCATGCATGGGTTTGCATATTTCATTAACGTATATTTATTTATTAAATAAACGTTATCGCACGATCATTTATTTTGAATATTTGATCCGACACTTCCAACAATTATCCTAATATATTTTTATACTCATTTTAATACTATAAAAATTATATTATTAGTTTACCCGATGTTTTAAATTTATTTTGTATATAAATTGTTATATATATATATTGACAACGGTTTTCGTAAATTCAACTCGATAATTATTTATTCACACAATTCTTGCGAGAAAGCTATTTTTATAATTTTTATGACTTCGATATATTTTATTTTGTTCCGTTAAAATCGATTTCTAGCTAACGCTACACTTAATAATTAATTTTATGTACAAACTACACATTATGTATAACTTAAAATACATTTAGACAACAAAAATACACAACCCTTTTCCCATACTACCCCTTGCCGACCCCCCTTAGTCATCATATTTAGGAAATATCTTGTAGATTAAATGTACACATACACTTAGATGACTAGGCTAAGTCTTATACAAGATATTTTACTAACTAAAAACACATACAATACAGTTATCAAAGGTGAAAAGTGAAAGAAAACTCTCTCATTCCCTCTCTAAAATTCAGCCAAGCAAGAAAACCAAGAAGAAACATAAGTTTTTCAAGAATCAAGTGCTAATCACAACCCTAGTATACTTCTATATAAGGTTTTGAAATAATAACTAGTAAGCTTCTCATAATTTTTATTACACTTTTATAATCTTACTTGAGCTATTTTATCATGTTAGTACAAAAACATGCAAGTATCATATGTATTTATACCACTTTTACTTGTTTTTATTTCATATTATAAGTTTTAATCATCCTATAATTATTCCCATGAAACATATCATTGTTGATGAACTTTAGGAACCCATGAAACCATAAGAAGGTGTATGGTAGGTTTATAATAGTTTTGGTGTTGATTGGAAGGGTTTAGAACAAGTATTACACTAAAAAAATCATTTTCGACAACATATAATTAAGGGCTGTCCATTTTTGTAAAATCTGGAAATTTTGACAGATCATGGATTATTTTGGTTTATAGTTTCATAAAATAGACTTTAAAACGAAACCGTGGTCGCTTGAACCGGTTAAAACGGATTTATAACGAAGAAGTTACGCTATTTTTAAGTTTAACGACGAAAACTAATTTTCTGAAAATATACAAGCTGTCAAGAATTATTTAAGGGGCAAAAATGAGTTTTAAGCATTATCTAAATAAGTCGATTTATCAAAAATATATTAGTATATGTTAACACGAAACTAAGGATATATAAAACGTAGAAAACCAAGCTTTAACGACTATGTTACACGCGTTTTAAATATGGTTATCGTAACTATTTTACACAAGTAATATGATTACATATTTTCTATTAGTCCAAAATGGTTATCATAAGTGACCATGTTTGGAGCCATTTTTCATATCGATAGAGTACTTTTGAGAAAATGATGTCTACAAGTAAAAGTGAGTTCACCTAGCCTATTTTCCAAAATGTTCAACCGTTCGTCAAACGAAGTTATAACGGATAATATACGATCACTCAAACTTTTCCGAAAACTACTCATAAACTATATTTTTTGATTTATCACTAAACGACTATCGTAGAATATCATTTCAACGTAAGTACTTATAAAGTATTTTATAACATGACGAGATGTCATAAACATATATTTCGACGATAAACTTCATTTTCAAAAATGTACAAGTGGTATAGATTACATGTGAATTTGCATGTACGACATTGTTTCATGACTTACATTAGAACATGTCATTCATATTAGGTTGCAGATAGAGATTGCACCTCATTTTAGTGTATCCACTTTTGTCATCATAATCATTGCATCAGGTGAGTCATAGCCCCTACTCTTTTAATACTTTTATTAAACTCTTTGGGGGAGATACATGCTACAACTTTTATCATGATCATAATTGTTTCAAAACCGAATGTTGTACCATATCTATTGTTCTTGATTGTGTGCTATTGTTCTTCGTCGAATTATGAGCTATATCAGTTGACTACTGATACATTGAGTTATGTACTATTGATTATGTGCTATGGTTCTACGTCGAGTTATGTGCTATATCAGTTGACTACTGATACGCCGAGTCGTGTACTATTGTTCTACGTCGAATTATGTGCTATATCAATTAACTATTGATACGTTAAGTTAGGTACTATTATGAACTCATTTGAAGATGTGTGCTTGAACATAAACTATAACATTTTGTGCAATGGGTTGTAAACACACAAGTTGCAAGTTTTGTATGGGCGGAACTTGGAACTGAGTGGATTTGCAATGCCTTTGCTGCATGAACGTTCTTTAAAGGTTTTTCATGACAACACAAACTCTATGAACTCACTCAACCTTTGTGTTGACACTTTTAGCATGTTTTATCTCAGGTATCTAAGGCATACACTTCATGGTATGCATGTGGACTTATCATAGAGTCGTGGTGACGACGCGTCTCACATGGGATTTATGGACTTTAAAAATATCGTTTGGCTTGTATCAAACTTATTTCCGTACATGTTGACTATCATTTGGGACCTATACTTTGTAAACTCTGATTATTTTACTTAATCAAATGATGTATTTTCAAAACGACACTTTAGGTCGCTCAATATAATCAGAATCGTGATGCTATGGCGGTCATCCTCCCGGTATTCCATTCACGCAAAACAAGTAATTTGGGGTGTGATGATTGGCATCGAGCAAGAGTTATAGAAATAGGTTGTATCATTGACCCTAGACTATAACTACATAATCATAGCATCTCATCATTTCATCATAAGTGCATATTCACTATACATGCGGTTTCATACATACATTTTACGGGTTATTTACTTTCATTTCAAATCGATTGTCACATAGATGTCCTCAGATACCCATTCCATTATCCTTTTTTCAGATTCCAACGTGGAGAATGCCTTGTCATTCCCTATCACAATTTTAACATCAGCTGACTCATCACCAATATCATCGGATGCCGAGACAAAACCTTCAAGGAGGGTGAAGTCGCTCTCACTTCTCTGTTTCACCACCAAATCGTCATGTTAGACGTTAATCACACATTAAGTCACTAAACCATCACTCATTTTGAAAAATAACCTCAAACTTATTACCTCATATCACATCTCTTTAGAGCGCTTATTCTTATCATAGGACTTTGCTACGTCTCATCCTTCCTCTTATTTTGAAGAGTTATGGCGCCAAAGAAAGCTGCACCGGATATGACATAAGCTGCTATCCAAAAGTATGTAAAGGATAGTATAGCCGAGGCACTAAGGAAAGAACGAGCAACGGTAGCTGCTGCTGCCGAGGCCGCGGCTGCTGCTGAAGCTGCTGCTACAGGAGCTGCAGGAGGGTCTGGAGTTGGAAATTGTACATACAAGGACTTTAAGAACTGTGATCCCACAAAGTTCAAAGGCACAGAAGGAGCCACTGCTATGATCCGTTGGTTTGAGAAGATGGAGTATGTATTTCTTCTATGCAATTGCTCAGATGACTGCAAGGTGAAGTTCGCCACTGGTACACTCTTAGATGGCGCAATGTCATGGTGGAATTCGTATCTGTGACCTATTGGTATGGAAAATGCTTACAAGCTCACGTGGGATGAATTCAAGAAGTCGGTAACTAAGAAGTATTGTCCACGCATAGAGGTGAAGAAACTAGAAATGTAATTTTATGAGTTAGTGACTATTGGTTATGACATCGAGACTTACATCGAAGGTTTCAAGAGTTGGTCGCTCTTTGTCCAACTATGGTTTCTGACAATGAGAAATTACTGGAAAATTTCATTGGGGGACTTCCACAAAGTATTCAAGGAGATGTAACTTCTTCCGATCCATAAACGATTGAAGAGACTATCAGGATGACTAAAAAACTCATGGCTCAAGTTGTGAAAAGGGAAAACATTATCAAAAATAACCGCAACAACAACAACAACCAAACTAGCAACAACAAAAGGAAATGGGAAAATGACCAGGGAGGTTATAATTATGACAACCAAAACCATAACACTAACCATTATCAACAACATAATAGAAGACAAGAAGTCGCTGTGGTTTATGTTGTCGCACCAACAAAGGAAGAGCTTATATCGAAACTTACCATGATGCAACCAATGAACGCTACATCATGATGGTCCATGTGGTATATGCTTTAGCTGTCACAAAGTGGGACACCTTGCTAAGGACTGCAAGGGCAAGGCCATAATTACATGTTTTGGATGTGGGGAGCAAGGACACTATTGGAACCAATGTCCCCAAAACCAAGATCAACAAGTTGAAGGAGCTCATGGGAAAGCATATATGTTAGAAGGAGGAGAAGCTCACCAGGGTATCAACAACGCGGCAGACTGAAGAAGTTTAGAAACTAACAGTCTTATTTCCTTATGCACTATGTCGTACTAAGTTTATATCTTCCATCGTATTCGGATCTTTATGACTTAAGATATATTACTGTTTGATAAACCACTTGTTGTGAAATATTCTCATCTATCGTACTTTCTTTTCCTATCTGATTCGTTATCACTTACACAAATTTTTACTTCCTTTTACTTTAACTGCCATTTTATAAACGACATGGTTTAAATCTCTTTAAACATTGAGAGTTATAACAACTAAACCAAACGTCACTTTATCGTTCCTTAATTATACACAGCCTAGCTAACTATGTCTAATTCTGGAGGGATCATGTTATGTTGGGACCAGTTATTTATAAATCTTAGTGCAAGCAAAATTTTCACATATTCCTAAAAGTCAAAGTGATACTCATGGGAGATTCTTCCAATATTTTCTCTTTCGCGATGTTTTATACACTCTTAATCATAGATAGCCGTAACGACACTTCTTCATGTCTTCTCTCCTCGTTATTCATCACAAACCCTAAACCTGAGAAACCAACATGGACTGAATTCAGGGACTGAATTCCTTTTTCGGTGGGCGAATGTAACAACTCGTAATTTCAGGTCATTTCTCAAACTTTGAAAATTTCACTATTCATCTCGGGAAATTACTATTCACCGGTTACTATTCATCATTTTTGAAGTCGGTTTGAGTCTTTGAGAAGTTATTTCAAAATTTTACTATTCACAAAACACTATTCATTTCCTGAGAAAAATCGTTAATCATGATTTACTATTCACCATTTTTCGTAAACTAGGTTTACGAGTATCAAATTCGTGTAACTGTAAGGGTTTAGCTGCGTATTCATGAAACATCATTGAGAACACTTCATATAGACTAGAGTTAGTCTACATATCATCAGTAACATCATCATCATATTAGTTCATGCATGGGTTTGCATATTTCATTAACGTATATTTATTTATTAAATAAACGTTATCGCACGATCATTTATTTTGAATATTTGATCCGACACTTCCAACAATTATCCTAATATATTTTTATACTCATTTTAAGACTATAAAAATTATATTATTAGTTTACCCGATGTTTTAAATTTATTTTATATATAAATTGTATATATATATATATATATATATATATATATATATATATATATATATATATATATATATATATAATATAGATAAATATATATATATATATATATATATATATATATTGACAACGGTTTTCGTAAATTCAACTCGATAATTATTTATTCACACAATTCTTGCGAGAAAGGTATTTTTATAATTTTTATGACTTCTATATATTTTATTTTGTTCCGTTAAAATCGATTTCTAGCTAACGCTACACTTAATAATTAATTTTATGTACAAACTACACATTATGTATAACTTAAAATACATTTAGACTACAAAAATACACAACCCTTTTCCCATACTACCCCTTGCCGACCCCCCTAGTCATCATATTTAGGAAATATCTTGTAGATTAAATGTACACATACACTTAGATGACTAGGCTAAGTCTTATACAAGATATTTTACTAACTAAAAAAGAAAACTCTCTCATTCTCTCTCTAAAATTTGGCCAAGCAAGAAAACCAAGAAGAAACACAAGTTTTTAAAGAATCAAGTGCTAATCACAACCCTAGTATACTTCTATATAAGGTTTTGAAATAAAAACCAAGAAGTAATTAGTACCTAGTTACCTTAAACCTCATCATAATAACTAGTAAGCTTCTCATAATTTTTATTACACTTTCATAATCTTACTTGAGCTATTTTATCATGCTAGTACAAAAACATGCAAGTATCATATATATTTATACCACTTTTACTTGTTTTTATTTCATATTATAAGTTTTAATCATCCTATAATTATTCCCATGAAACATATCATTTTTGATGAAGTTTAGGAACCCATGACACCCTAAGAAGGTGTATGGTAGGTTTATAATAGTTTTGGTGTTGATTGGAATGGTTTAGAACAAGTATTACACTAAAAAAAATCATTTTCGACAACATATAACTAAGGGCTGTCCATTTTTGTAAAATATGGAAATTTCTATAGGTCATGGATTATTTTGATTTATATTTTCAGAAAATAGACTTTAAAACGAAACCGTGGTCGCTTGAACGGGTTAAAACGGATTTATAACGAAGAAGTTACACTATTTTTAAGTTTAACGACGAAAACTAATTTTCTGAAAATATACAAGCTGTCAAGAATTATTTAAGGGGCAAAAATGAGTTTTAAGCATTATCTAAATGAGTCGATTTATCAAAAATATATTAGTAT
>CM040242.1:139134113-139278105 GCA_022545495.1 Chrysanthemum lavandulifolium
TTAAACCAAAATTTGAATTTCGTAAAAATTGAACGTTTAGTCTCCTCAAAAATTTAAATTTTACTCAAGATTTCCCGCCAAAAAACTTTTTTTTTTTTTTTTTTTAAACCTTAGGCGTAGAAAGAGCTTAGGCGTAGACCAAAGGAGTTACGAGTAGGATATGGTTACGAGTAGGATATGGTTACGAGTAGGATGTAGTTACGAGTAAGATGTAGTTACGAGTAGGATGTAGTTACGAGTAGGATCTTATGCGTAGGAAGCTTAGGCGTAGGATTCCTTAGGCGTAGGATCTTGGTTTGACACTGCACGCTGAATATCCTGAATCATGACTTTGGGGTTCGGAAGTAGCATTCTGAGCAGAAGTCATAAAGTAGTGATTCCCATTTTGATATCCCATATTCTGATTCAAAATCTGATCCCCTTGATGTCCAACATACTGCCCTGCATATTGCATCTGATTCCCAATAACATCAACCATGTGTCCTTCCTGACTCATATGCATAGATGGTTGAGCAAACTGCGTATTAAACTCTGAAAACCATGTATTGGCGAATCCAAAGAATAGCATTTGTGAAAGCGCTTTGAGACGATCTTTGTCGATTGCCATTGATGAAGGTATGTGATGATAAAGTTGATGTAGGATCGATTCAACGATAAAGGAGTTGTGGTTGATGATGATTAAGCTCGGTTGAGGTGATTACGAAAGTCGTACTCGTAACCTTGGTTCTTAAAAATTTTAGCCCAAAATTTGAAATTCACTATGAAAATCAATTCTAAGGTCGTATGAAAAATTTGAGTTATGACAATTTTGACGCCAAATTTGACCCGAAAAATTTGAATTTAGGCCCAAAAATTTGAATTTTTGACCAAAATTTTCACAGTTAAACCAAAATTTGAATTTCGCGTAAAAATTGAACGTTTAGTCTCCTCAAAAATTTAAATTTTACTCAAGATTTCCCGCCAAAAAACTTTTTTTTTTTTTTTTTAAACCTTAGGCGTAGAAAGAGCTTAGGCGTAGACCAAAGGAGTTACGAGTAGGATATGGTTACGAGTAGGATATGGTTACGAGTAGGATGTAGTTACGAGTAAGATGTAGTTACGAGTAGGATGTAGTTACGAGTAGGATCTTATGCGTAGGAAGCTTAGGCGTAGGATTCCTTAGGCGTAGGATCTTGGTTTGACACTGCACGCTGAATATCCTGAATCATGACTTTGGGGTTCGGAAGTAGCATTCTGAGCAGAAGTCATAAAGTAGTGATTCCCATTTTGATATCCCATATTCTGATTCAAAATCGATCCCTTGATGTCCAACATATCGCCTCGCATATTGCATCGATTCCCAATAACATCAACCATGTGTCCTTCCCGACTCATATGCATAGATGGTTGAGCAAGCTGCGTATTAAACTCGAAAACCATGTATTGGCGAATCCGGCAATAGCATTTGTGAAAGCGCTTTTGAGACGATCTTTGTCGATTGCCATTGATGAAGGTATGTGATGATAAAGTTGATGTAGGATCGATTCAACGATAAAGGAGTTGTGGTTGATGATGATTAAGCTCGGTTGAGGTGATTACGAAAGTCGTACTCAGAACCTTGGTTCTTAAAAATTTTAAGCCCAAAATTTGAAATTCACTATGAAAATCAATTCTAAGGTCGTATGAAAAATTTGAGTTATGACAATTTTGACGCCAAATTTGACCCGAAAATTTGAATTTAGGCCCAAAATTTGAATTTTGACCAAAATTTTCACAGTTAAACCAAAATTTGAATTTCGCGTAAAAATTGAACGTTTAGTCTCCTCAAAAATTTAAATTTTACTCAAGATTTCCCGCCAAAAACTTTTTTTTTTTTTTTTTTTTAAACCTTAGGCGTAGAAAGAGCTTAGGCGTAGACCAAAGGAGTTACGAGTAGGATATGGTTACGAGTAGGATATGGTTACGAGTAGGATGTAGTTACGAGTAAGATGTAGTTACGAGTAGGATGTAGTTACGAGTAGGATCTTATGCGTAGGAAGCTTAGGCGTAGGATTCCTTAGGCGTAGGATCTTGGTTTGACACTGCACGCTGAATATCCTGAATCATGACTTTGGGGTTCGGAAGTAGCATTCTGAGCAGAAGTCATAAAGTAGTGATTCCCATTTTGATATCCCATATTACGATTCAAAATCGATCCCCTTGATGTCCAACATCTTGCCTCGCATATTGCATCGATTCCCAATAACATCAACCATGTGTCCTTCCCGACTCATATGCATAGATGGTTGAGCAAGCTGCGTATTAAACTCGAAAACCATGTATTGGCGAATCCAAAGAATAGCATTTGTGAAAGCGCTTTGAGACGATCTTTGTCGATTGCCATTGATGAAGGTATGTGATGATAAAGTTGATGTAGGATCGATTCAACGATAAAGGAGTTGTGGTTGATGATGATTAAGCTCGGTTGAGGTGATTACGAAAGTCGTACTCAGAACCTTGGTTCTTAAAAATTTTCGCCCAAAATTTGAAATTCACTATGAAAATCAATTCTAAGGTCGTATGAAAAATTTGAGTTATGACAATTTTGACGCCAAATTTGACCCAAAATTTGAATTTAGGCCCAAAATTTGAATTTTGACCAAAATTTTCACAGCTTAAACCAAAATTTGAATTTCGTAAAATTGAACGTTTAGTCTCCTCAAAATTTAAATTTTACTCAAGATTTCCGCCAAAAACTTTTTTTTTTTTTTTTTTAAACCTTAGGCGTAGAAAGAGCTTAGCGTAGACCAAAGGAGTTCTGAGTAGGATATGGTTACGAGTAGGATATGGTTACGAGTAGGATGTAGTTCTGAGTAAGATGTAGTTACGAGTAGGATGTAGTTACGAGTAGGATCTTATCGTAGGAAGCTTAGGCGTAGGATTCCTTAGGCGTAGGATCTTTTGACAACTATGAAAACGCGAGCCTTTACACGCACAATACCAAGCTTCAAACAAACACAAACACTCCTAAACCATTGTTAGGCGATTGATACCAATTGTTATTCCCCTTTTATCACATAAACCTTATCACAATAACAACCTTACCACACAAACACCCACGTTATACAAACAGTAGGCGTAGAGAAAGATTAAGAATACAACTTGGTGACTTGATGTATAATTCGTGTATGTATTTAGAGAGGTAGAGAGAAGAAAATGAAAACAATAAGATGTTATATTGCTTCAAAGGAAAAACACACACACACACACTCAATCACACCCCTCAAATGACATACTTGAGGGTATTTATAGTAAGAGAGATGATGCCTTAAGGCTTGGCCATGGGCCTTGAGATGGACTTGGATTGGGCTTGGGTTTCACGAACTAGACAAGGCTAGCTTAACATAACTTATGCCCAATTAGCTTAGCCCAATCCCCGAGCCCGTTGACTATTCTATCATGATATCTAACACACATTACAAAGTTCCTAATCGTGAATGACCATCACTTCTAATAAAAATAATCAAGGCTAACAGTTACTATGTTGATTCATGATGTACATATACTCAATCACTTGTTTTAATTCACATATTGTCATAAAAGTAACAAACTAGTAAACTAGTCATATTCTACACATGTGAGACCATTAAAAACAGTAATATAAGGACTTTCTAACTTACATAATATGGTAGACAAGATAAAAAGGTAAACATAGCAATTTGAATCACCCGAAACGGACAAACGAGTCAAAAGTTATAAGGAAAAGAAGTTAGCGAAACCTAAACGCCAGAACTACCATGTACAAGTTTCGCTTACCTGTTTTTAAAAGTGATACTTGGTCCGAATCATCAAAAAGTTAAACACGAAAGTTGTCCGGAACGACGCTTTCCTTCAATGTCAAAGAAGCTCGGCCTTGAAAACGATAAATAGGCCAAAATCTTTCAAAAGCAACTGCCGTAAATATAGTCTCATAACTATACTTTTGTCACAACTAAAAGCAAACCAAGAGGCCTAATGGCCATAAGCCAAGACCACGGCTACGGCTAAGGTCAAAGCTAAGTCTCAAGACCATGGTAGTCAAGACCAAAGTCACGGCCATGGCTAAAGCCTTAAGGCTTGTTTGCCCAAGACCGTTAACTATGGTAATTATATTTATGAAACAACGAGAACTTGTAAGAACTAGATAGTTATTAAAACATGATAAACTTTATGTTATAACAATCTTCACCAAAACATATGTTGTATTTACTAAGTGCTACAATAGTAGGGAGCTTCATGTGAGGGTTTTATTTGAGAAAACGATCGACGAGTTCTTTGATTTACGAATTAAAGTGTCCTAGCTCCTAACGCCATCGCATGACCTCCGAATTATGATGGCCCGAACGGTAGTACGATATCTATAAACTAAATACGCTTTCACATATTAAAGATCTTTCTATAAACATCATATGATAATTGACTACATCATGATCAACATAGGAATATATATATATATATATATATATATATATATATATATATATATATATATATATATATATATATATATATATATATATATATATATATATATATATATATATATATATATATATATATATATATATATATATATATATATATATATAGGATGGTTTATGTTTTCTTAAACATTATTCCAAACTTAAGTCGCAACATTTCATTTCTAGGTCAGCACGTGTAGGAGTTTTCCGACTTATCCATCATCCGTTAAAGTACTTAACATCATTTACACTACGGTGAGTTCATGGCCCCACTTTCTATTACTTAATTGTTTTACAAACCCTGGGGAGATACATGCTTTATTTTAAACCGAACACATTGCTTTCAAATTCTATACTTATTTGATTATTTTACTTGCACTAAGTTACCGTGATTTGCCAATCTTAAGTCCCTAAATCATGAATCATTAATCACAAGTGAAGTGAGCGCGAATATTGTGGATAGATCTATCGGGATTGACGAATCCCGTTTGTTTAACCAGGATCCGGTAAACAAACGCACTCTATTTGAAGATCCATAGGTTTAATGGCAAATTTTACCTACTTGGGGCATCGGTTACTATTATATGACAGCAAGTTAACGCCTTGGTTGCATGATGCTTAGTGAATAATAACTGTTTTGTTTTCAAAACATTGGTGTGAGTCTAATTAACTCACACTATCAACATAATGTGTTCAACCATTTAACAAACTCTATGAATTTCACTCAACCTTTGTGTTGATAGTTTTAAGCATGTATTTCAGGTCCATAATGTCGGAAGTTGGCACGGAAGGGCAAGGACAGGATCAAGAAGGCTATAAATAATTTATCATTCACAAAACATCAAAGACTTATATTGATGTATTTTGTAAACAATGGAACCAAGCGGGACCTATTTTGTAAACTCGATATATTTGAATGATAAAGCTTTCTTAAACGACTCCTTTAGAGATCGTTTTCTATTATTATATTGTTGTGCCATGAAGTAACACCCAGTTTGAATTCATTAGATCTCGAAATTGGGGTGTTACATGAGAAACATGCAAAACCTTTTTTATTGGAGCTGGAATTGTGTTTGTGATTTTATGGAAAGTATTACATATATTGGCTAAGGTTTAGTATCCCATTCATAAACCGTTAATTTTCCTGCGAGAGGTTATCTCGGGGAAGCGCAAGTGTTATAGATAGATCGTGAGTGACTACCCCGTATGGACTTTGGATGCCCAACTTGCCAGAATGTATATCTGGACATTGGTTGTCCAACTTTCCGGGACGTATATCCAGACATTCGATGCTCCAACTTGCCATAACGTATAGCATGTTAGATTGTACGAGTGTTTTGGGATAATGCCTTATGACCTACTTTGCGGATACTCGTTTTGATATTGTGAGTTAAGTAGTGTACGCGTATGCTAAATTTGACTTCTTCGTGAACAATTATTTACACTTAGAAAACCTTGTGGTCCACATCACTATGTTACTTAAAGGTAAACATTGTTTTCACAACATTGTGGGGGGACAAAATGGTCTCAAAGCTCTCTTTTGAACTCGTTATGCTTTTATGCAAACCTATGAACTCACCAACCTCGTGTTGACACTTTTAGCATGTATTTTCAGGTTTATAAGGCGATAGCTTACTTTTGGAGGCGTTTGGCAATGACATGGCATGGTTATGGGAACAAGATACTCTGATTGTTATTGGGACCGTTCAAATTATTTTATTGGGCCTTATTTTTGCACCATTTTTTATTTGTGTAAAATTAAATCCTTTTGAAATAGAGTATTTTTATATAATGATAAAAAAAAACGTTTAGATAACACACACCTCATAACCCATGAAGTAGGTGTGTGTTATCTAAATCTCTTGCGAGACTTTCTCTTCTTCTTTCTCGTTTCTCTCTTTAACATAAAGTGCCAACACCCACTTTATCTCTCTAAGATTAATAAGTAGACATAAAATTTTGGGAACAACAATTAATCATGAAATAAGGGTTTAAGTTTTGATTATAAATGTGTTATTGTTTTATTTTTTGATTTATGGTTCTTTTCACCTCATCTTGGTGCTTGTCGAAGCTTAATCTAGTAATGATTAGAGTGTACACTTTTCATTACTCAAGGTTCCAAACCTCCGGTGAGTGAGTATAAACGATTATGTATATGATCAAGGGGTTATTTTTTTCTTTTTTTTTTTTTTTTTTTTTTATACCTTGCTTTGACATAAATGAAAGGCTAATGATTTGCACACTCAAAAAAATTATTTACACACTCAAGGTACAAGCAGTTGAAGTAGAATGTTTAATACTATACAAGTATTTATTGCAGAGATGGAGTATCCCAATCAATCCCTAAAGTATGCAAATCAATTCCCTACATTAAAGAGTGTAATCGTCTTCAAATAATACAATGCACTATTGTACATGGGAGGTCTAGATTTTTATTTATTTATTTATTTTACTTATTTATTTGTTTCTTTTTTGTCACCATGATTTCTGACTTTTTGGCCGATTAATCTACTTGTTTGAACCATATGCCACAAAGACTAAACCGTGAAAGTTCTCCTTTCAAGAGGTTGGTGTGGCCACCTTCAAGGTTGTTTCTGGCTGAGAGAATTAAACTTTAGACCTCATATATTTTAAAGTGATAGTCACAAGCCCTTTTACCACTAAACCACCTTTAAGTGGCTCTATAATATTATTTGGCTCGATCATACATCTTTGTAAGAACCAGACCTAAATAATTAGAAATTTTGTTTTTTTTACATTAGTTGTATGAAATATTCTCTGTAAAACAAATTAATATAGTGATATAACTCAGTTATCTATTAAAGATTGATAATTAAAACGATGTAGTTAAAGTAAACGACCATACTGATGAAATAAAAACTGAGGACATAGACGAAGGCGGGAATAATTTACTGGGTAGATAAAATATGAAACAAGATGAGGCAATGGCATAAGTACAAGTTGTTGAGGAAGAAAAAACGCTTGCGGAAGAAGAAGAAGAACCAATGGCGGAAAATGAGGAAAAAGTTAACAACGATGATCTTGAGAAAAACAACGAGGATGAAACCATGGTTAAAGACTTGGAGAAAGAGTTGATACCAATATGGAAACGGATGGTGAAGAAGAAAATGCCAAGAAGCGGAAATGGAAATTGTGGGAGAAGAAGAAAAAGGTCAAGAAGTGGAAATTGAGACAGAACTGGTGTCGCCTAAAATGGTAGCGCAAGGAAATCGAAAACAGGAAAAAGCGACCCTAAATTCACCTGCAACACCTAGAAAGATAATTGAAAAGGATTTTTGTTTTATAGTTTGGGCTTCGTATATGGACCTTTACGTTTAACATGGGGTTCCAATTTGACCAATTTATAATAAAAGTAACAGGAACACAAACATTGGGTCAATTCCTATTATGACTTCTATTTTAGTCTTGGAGAAGTTAGAGATACAAAACATTCCATAAATTCTTTTAATTTGCTTCAGATTATTCAAAATTTAGACTTTTGATCTTTGTTTTCGATTATATGTATGTTCTAGCAATATGGAATCTCAAACTATGAGCATGCATTGTATCTTTTGATATTAAATGTGGTATTAATGTGTTTTGTTTATTACTAATAGGGTACATGCGTGACATGACGACAAATACATTGTAATTAAAACTTCGAGTGAGGACATATAATATTGTAGGAAAAAAAATTGGACGGGTGCTATGAGTAAAAAGAATATCAAGGATTGATTTTTAATACATTGTTTGAGTCACATCACTTATTACTATTGTATATATAAGTAATTCAATATAATACAATGAGATTTGATTTTGCAGTAGGGTAACGCAATAATAAGATAATCAGTTTTTTAGTGTCTCATGTCTCTTTACCCACTTGTTTTCCTGTTTTCTTCTTCATCTTCAAGTAAGGTTTCTTTTGCATGTGCTTTAATTATCTATTTATTCATTTGCTATTTTCTTGTCGGGCTATTTTGGTAAATAGGATAAGACGTCATAACCACGTTTTACAAAAGCATGGGCTAAGTAACTTTTTGATTTCCGCGCTTTGAAGTTCTACAAACGCAAATAATTGATTATCAAAAGTCGTTTGTCAAATACAACAAACGGATTAATTGTGTTTTTGAATCGTGATAATCAAATAATCTAGTCCCAATTGCAATTCCAACCACCCCTTAGTAGAAAGCTTTGCTATATATCATTACTTTGAAAATGATAATACATTTCTGTGTTATATTGGTTTGTGTAATAAGCTTTGACAAGCACCAAGATGAGGTGAAAAGAACCATAAATCAAAAAATAAAACAATAACATTTTTTTACGTTTCGTATTGTATTATTATTTGGATTAATAAAATTTAGTTTATTTGAAAAAAAAAAAAAAGTAAAAAAAATTGTGGGTGAGTGAGGCCTAAATGGGAGAAAATGGCATGCATGTACGGCTGTACGGGTGTTTTGAAGTGTGAGTTTTAAAAATGGTGATGTTGAGTTAAGTGAGCGATGCTGATTCTTTTAGAGCAGTGGGCATGAGACATGGTTAACACGCCAAATGCAAAAAATATGAATGGTTGGCACGCTAAACCCATACCATGCAACACGCCAACCACAAGCCAAATGTGTTTGAGTTGGTTCAGTAGCTCACGCCAATATTTTTTTTTTTTTAAGCGAGTATTTTTAATAAGGTATTTTGTGAGACCCAATAACATGTTAGTGTGTGTTATGAGGGAAGGTGTTTTAATTATTGGTGAGTTTTTAAGATTTGTATGATGTGACGCTAATGTGACATACCAATAACATGTTAACGATTCCTCTCAAACCTTGTGCTCTTAAGTATACCAATTAGGCCAATCAAGGTTGACCAGTAGATTTTTATATGTATTTGATTGATTGTTCATAGTGTATAGCAATTTTTTTTTCTTTCTAAAATTGTAGCCTCGGGTGTTGCAAGTCTTTTTCGCCTCGACGCCTAAACTTCGACCCCTTCTGCCACTTGAATGACTTTTTAAAACCATGATCAACCGTGACAAATCTATACTAACTAATAAAACAGAGTTTTTCTGCCCTCTCTTCATCAATTTTTTCTAAAAATAACATTGCCTATAATTGTGCCACATGGCATAAAAGAATGCTAAATGAGAAATTTGGAAAAACCCATCTCAGTTTATAAATAATTACGTATTGTATCACATCTAAAATTCTGGTCATAGAAAAACTTCCTTCTTGACACTTTCTTTTTTTTATTATTAATTTTTTTTTGTCCTTATTAACACTTCCTTTTTTAACAAACGCTTACCTTTGAAAATTTTGGTCAGCCCTTTTAAGGAAATGCACATATTATTTGTGAGAAGTATTTTACTATCATGCATTGCACAAAACTTAACATAATCCAAATAATGTATTTGATCATCTTTGTATGCATGTATATATTATTCGTGACATTTGCAATCCTGTGTTTAAGGTCATTCAAATTATCTATTTGCACACAAATTTCTATGGTCGCATCAGGTAGTCTCAGAATCTTAAAAGGCGAGGGCCGAGGCGAATGGAAAAAAATAGGCCTCAAAATTCAAGTACACCATAAAATTGTTATCGATTATAGCGTATGGTGTCGTTCGTTTAATATCGATGTTTTAATCTTTCATCTTTCTTAGTAATATTGTTAAGAAAATTTGGACCTCAAGTTCTAACGATCAAATTTCATTTCAAGTCGATAATCGATTTTGGTACTTATCTGAGTTGGGCAGCAAACTGGCGCCACCCCAGAAACCGCGACCCAGGTGCATATAACAGCTTATTTTTCTTTTATAAATTTTCTATTATAATGGAACTACGCTCGAACGTTATATCGGATTCTTTTGCTACACAGTTTAGTAAGTTTTTGAATGCGAGTGATGATCACAATCACTTGATTATGATAACATTTTTCAAACTATATTTAAGGTCATTCAAAGCTATCAATATTATTAATAATTGTTAACCCAATATTTTATGACTAATTTAATTTTTTTTGCTTATCTTATCTTCCTCGACAAGTTGTCCTGTTTTGCCCATACCGAATTCTGCTTCAAAATCATTCAATGCGTTTCAAAACTTAAAAAAAAAAAAAAAAAAAAAATTAAAAATAAAAAATAAATAAAAATCTTTCGTTTCAAATTGAACACTAAATCAAAATTTAGATTAACTATGCATTGAACTGATTCTAAAAATTTCTAATTTGTAGATTATTTGAGGTTTAAATGATGAGAATTGCTAATGTTTTGTAAAAGAAAATATCTCATTATATTGAAATTTTGTTCTATTATTATTATTATTATTATTATTATTATTATTATTATTATTATTATTTTTTAATATCTGCATCTCTTTCATAAATTTTGTGCATTTTTTGTCTCAGTCAGAGTGAACCTTTTTTTTTTTTTTTTTTTTTTTTTTATGATTTCATGTTTTTATCTCACTAATTGTGGAGCATCGAAGGGCGTTACGGCTCAAGTAAAACGGCCAACAAATCATCAAGGTAACAAACTATTATGAACTCATATTCAATTGAGTGATTGCTTCTTCAACAAATCGGCCAACAAGAATTTGTCTTCCTAGCCTTTCAGAATTAGTGAGCATCACGGGTGCTATAGCTCCAACCAAATGGCCAATAAATTATCAAGGTAACAAACTATTATGAACTCATCTTCTAAAGTTAATTGTTTTGTATTCGTGTTAGTGTTGTGCAACAGTTCGGTCAAGAAGAATTTGGTCCTCCCCACCTCTCATGATTGGGGAGCATCACGGGTGATACGGCTCCAACAAAATGGCCAACAGATAATCAAGGTAACTTATGAACCCCATATTATCAATTAATTGTTTCTTATACTTATGGTATTTTAAAATTTAATTTATATTTGACATTTTTAATGTATCAATCATTTATTTTCTTTATCATCTATATTATTCTCTACAGGACACTATGATTTACTTTTTATTCATTTTTTGTAAATTGCCTACATTACATATGTGTTTTTGTGTGAGTAATGCATATTTTGTTGACGCTCTTACATGCATATACATTGAAACAACATGTTACTTTTATATTATTCGTCTTCGTAGTAATCAAAGTCATGCAACTACATATACTCGATTAGTTGCAGCGGCTTAAGGTTGAGACACATAAAAAGGAATCACTCAAGTTATCGAGAATTCATATATAACAAGTTGCGTTTCCGCAAAAACTAGAAACGGACAACATAAAATATATGCATTTTTAAGTTTTTACTTTAATTTGTTTTACAATTATTTCGTAATTGGTTGAATTATCTTTATGTTATCGTTTCCAAAATTATATTTGTATCTGTCTAATTTATTATAGAAAATTCATGTAGAGATGGTTAATACAAAAATTTTACTTTGGCTCTTAAATTGTTCAATACTAATGATATACGTGAGATTGCCAAATTCAATAATGATGAGTTTTGTCACTTCATCATGCAACTTTTATAGCATCTTGGGTTATTCCACTAACAGTTTTTACATTATTATGCTAAATAATGGGGCTGATGCATGTCTCTCAGTACCGTTGTAATAATAATTGAGAATATCCACTTAAGGTGAGTTCCTAAAGGCTAAAGCTATACAATGTCAAGTGTATACAATTTTAAAGGGCTATACATATTGTTCTATATTGACTTTTCAACAAACAACATTATAATATAAACATATTTGTACATTAAAAACATTTCAAAGTTTTTTGTTGTGTCAAACATTGCAGGTTTGCTGTTAGCGAGCTTGGTAAGCATGGCTGTTGCATATGGCGCCATCCAATAACGTCAACTAATGGCACCAGCCCGACACCCCTCTTTGCGCCACAAGGGTTGGTGTCGTCAGGATTAGCCCACGTCGTGAGTATTTTTTTGTATTTGTGGTTTATTGGGTTATGTGTTGCCCAAAAGATGTTTTATAACATCAGAAATTGAAGGGGAATGTTTTGTGTAAAGTTATAGGTTTTTTTGTTATAGAAAAAGTGCTGAAGTGACAACATTTTTACCCATGACACCATGGGTACCTGGTGCTCTTAACCCATTAGGTGGTTCAAGTTTCTATTGTTTATATTCAAGCTAATGGTAGTTGATGTTATATTCCAGCCGCCCACTAAGTGGTTCGTGCTTCTATTGTTTACATTCAAGCTAAGGTAGTTGGTGCTATATTTCGGTCTTCGTATGCTAGAAATATGATTATATGAACTTTATCCTTTTTGAATCCTAATAATATTTTCTTTTTGTCAGGCTCTGGCTTATGTTACTGTTACTGATGACAACAGAACGCCTCAAAAGCGTAGAAAATGTACTTCAACCAGTCCACTCTAAATATGTTTGGCTAGGAAACATGGTGGCAAATAGGTTGTGATGAATGGAGTAAGAATCTAAAATCAACAAGAAATTGCTTGACTCTCCTCCTTTGGACTACTTTTGTGTCGTTGAGTTTTGTTTGAGTAAGTTGATGTGGTTGAACCGGCGCGGCACTGTAAGGTTGTCAAGATCGGGATCCTACCAAGGATCGTTTTCGTCTTTGCAAGATCGTGATCGTAAGATCGGATCGGGATCTTAAGATCCTACTCTAATGTTATTTCTTAATAGTTTATGTAATTTTATACAAATATACAAATTCTAATACATTATAACCATAAAATACTATGAATGTTTCATATAAATGTTGTTCTAAATTATGATTATAAAATGTTTATACAGATTAACATGTTGTTTTTTGAATTCTACAAACAAACAACCCATAAATTTGTAGTTTTTTAGTTTGTAATTCGAGAAAAGTAAGATCGGATCGCATTAGATCGTAAGATCGTATGGTTAAGATCGGGATCCTACAATATCTTAAGCCTGCAAAGATCCTATGTAGGATCCGGATCGTTTTTGCTTTGCAGTATCGTAAAATCGTAAGATCCTAAGATCAGGATCGGGATCCTGACAACTATTTTAACCGCTTAGCAACCGTATTATATGTTACTTTAAGTTTATTTTAAGACATTGGTTCTATGCTCACTATGTGTCATACGAATATTTTTGGATCTATGTTTCTTGGTTACTCTTGGTGAATTAATATCATATCCTAATTCATTTTATGTTTGTGTTGACTC
The DNA here is from genome assembly GCA_022545495.1 of Chrysanthemum lavandulifolium. NCBI lineage: Eukaryota > Viridiplantae > Streptophyta > Magnoliopsida > Asterales > Asteraceae > Chrysanthemum > Chrysanthemum lavandulifolium. Next base: position 139,147,709 of record CM040242.1, read on the forward strand.
TTCGAATGGAATGATACCACCTTTTTGAGCTTTCGTTTCTTTAGTATATATTATTATTTAATGTAGCTTTTCAGCTTATATGCACTTATTGAAAGAAAATATATGAATAAACATAATATTAGAAGGAATAAAGAGTAAAGGTAGATTAATAAATAAAGTGTCTCTTTCTTAAGTAAATGATGTATCTCTTATATCTTTTATGTCAAAACATATATTAGTATCCCAAACTTGGCAAACAAGATCTTTTAGTACCCTAAACTTTTAAGAGTGCATAATGGTACACCCGAACTTTGCAAACTGAAATTACTACTACCCTATACTAAATTAACTCCATAAATTATTATTTATTTTTTTTCTAAAAATCAATTTACTAAAGCCTAATGCAATATATATGAGTTATAGTTAAACTTAGAATCACCAATCATATCTTATTTAACATTGATTTAATTTAATTTTTCTTTTAACAAATATAATATTATATTTAGTTATTGAAAATTGATATATATTTAAAATAATACTTTATAAAAAATGAATCTACTGCACTACTTTTGATATTTAAATATATATATATTATATAATAAGTATTTGTATCAAATATTTTTGAGACCATAACAATTTTAACTATTTATTTTTTCATATGCATATGTTAAATTAAAAATTGCAAAAACTCATATATAATTGGTTATAAATTGATCTAAAAATTATTTGTAACAAACATTTAATAATATAATATAAAGATATATTAAGAGTAATGCATGAAGAATATGGTAGAAATAGATACTACATATATATTCTAAATAATTAATTAAAACATTATGCTATTAAATTTTAAAAATTGAAAGATAATTAAATTTTATGAAAAAATATATATTTACCTAGCCAAAGTTTTACTATAAATTATTTATTAAAAAAACTTCACTAAATTAACTTTTAGAAAGAAAAGAACAACAATTAATTGTTGAGTTAATTAGTATAGGATAGTAAAAATTTAACTTTGTCAAGTTTAGGGTATCATTCTGCACCTTTAAAAGTTCAGGATACTAAAAGATTCAGTTTGACAAGTTCGAGGTACTAATATGTGTTTTGGCCTAAATTTTGATTTTGCTTTATTGTTTTCAACGGATGCTAATTCCCCATACAAACTATTTGGTCACTTTGTTTTTAGTCGTCATTTGCAAATTATTTATTGTTAATACCCGAGATGTTTTGTTCTCATATTACATCACTTATTATGGATGACTAACAACATATTGTGTTTCAAATCATACCCATTTAAGGTTGATATCTTTATTATTTCCCTATTATTGTTAGAACTTTAGTTATTATACACGAATATGAAGGTTGGTGTAACTTTGGTTGTCAAATTTTGTAAAAAAAAGGGTTATCGACAAATTCATCTACAAGTTTTGTGTTCAACAACAAATCAAAAAGGACAACTTGAGATACTACCATATGTTTTTCATACTTTATGTTCGTTTTGCATAATTATACAATTTGTTGTGATGTTCTTATGTTTCATTACAAGCATGCCCTTATGTTCACTCGACATACTCATTTGTATTGTTCTTTCATTTTATTGCATAACATATCAACATTATTTATATATATTTTTATTATGTTTTATTAAAATACCCGTGAATTTCACGGGTCTTTTAGCTAGTATCTCATAAAACGCGCAACCATGCCAAAGAACACATGGATATACTTCATGCATAACTTTCAAATGATTTTAGCAGACAGAAAAACCCTTCAAATGTTCAAAGACCGACACTTCTGTTTCGTAAGCAAATAACTTGTATAACTCATAATCCACACCTTCCCTGATGTCTACACAAATTAACAAAAGGGCAAGAACACCACCCTCATTATTCTATCTCAAAATACACCCCCAAAAAGAAACACAATTGCAGTTACCAAACACATAACGTGGGCACAGGTTCAAAACTGGCGCAAGGAATTTAACTGTTTGGGGAAAATGGTCAGCATGGCTCAAGAGATCACTTCACATGTTGTGGTCTTTACAGCTATTTTCAACTTCGACTATATGCCAGAACCGGAGTCTTTAAATTAGAGGCGGTTTTATAATTTACTCAACTAAGATGTGACTGCTACCATATCCCGGTTTGATCTATTGTATTTCATGTGGCTCTTAACTAGCTGCCCAGCTGAAATAGCCGACATCAAAGACAGTTCACCAGCCAAAACTGAACCTGCTACTATTGTTGCCAAAAGCCTTGCATTTGATCCTGGCGACTCTTTGCTTGCACCCTTCACTCCAAGTAGGTTCAAGCAAGCCGATTGCGATGCTAGTTGGGTTCCACCTCCCACTGTACCAACCTGCAAGAAACACAAAATACCATTAGAACATAATGACCATTCCCTCCTGTCCCATGATAATTGCAAAATTTCTCTTTAAGCATTTCAATGTATTCTAGGTGACTTTAGATGTGTTCTTCAAACAGTTTCCAAATTAACAAATTCTTACAGTTTTACCCATTTGACCCGTTAAAGGCAATAACAAAACCCAAATTGACCCGTTCACCCATGGTTTATGAAATCAATAAATCAATAGACATGCTATAGAAAGTAAGAAATTGTGGAATGGTGAATAACCTCAATGGCAGGCATGGTGACAGATACGTGTAAGTCTTTTCCACTGTTGACAGCCTCCATCATAGTAATACAGTGAGAACTCTCAATGTTTTGGGCAGGGTCCTGACCAGTGGCTATGAAGATGGCCGAAACAACATTGGCAGCATGAGCATTAAAACCTCCAAGAGAACCTGCAATAGCTGAACCAGCAAGGTTCTTAAGCATGTTAAGCTCTACAAGGGCAGGGACTGTAGTTTTTAGCACCTTCTTCACCACCTCCTCAGTGATGACCGACTCACAAACAACAGACTTCCCACGCCCTTCAATCCAATTCACAGCTGCAGGCTTTTTGTCCGAGCAAAAGTTCCCTTATTAATTAACAAATACATGTCACAACCACATAATCAACAGTTCAGAAAAATGAATCTTTACTAAAACATAGAAGTTTAGAACAATCACGGACTCACCAGATATACCAATCACATCCATGTCTGGAAAATCAATTTGAAGAAAATCCAAAACATTTTGGACGCCTTTAGACACCATATTCATCCCCATGGCATCACCAGTGCTGCAAGTAAATCTGATATATAGATTTTTGCCAGCAACTGAACATTGAATACTTTGAAGCCTAGCAAATCTGCTCGATCTGATATAACAGAACATAAATTTTAATCAATTGGAACTATATGTATGGTCACTAAAAACACAAAACAAATGAAGTGATAAAATAACCATGACGTGACGCAAAAAAACAAAGTAAACATCTCACATCATATACTAGCATTTAAAATACCATGCTATTGAAATCATGTCAATATCATACAAATAAGTCCAACAATACATGAATCAAAGAATTTGTCATTTCCTACATAAGTAGGCAAGGTCATCACAAAAATTAATGCTAATTTCAAAACTAAACTTGGCGGGAAATAAAGGGTTTTATGGCACTGTTTCAAGCAATTTTAGTTGTCGACAGTGACTGACATATAATTTCCCACCTAAAAACATTTTCTTCACCATTAACCAACCACAATTCAAATAAAAACACATGAACAAGCATCTTACTTATTGAAAATGATGCTCAACGTATCGAAATTAATCGGATCCTCCAAGAAAAACTTAAGACAAGCAGCCCTTGCCACACTCCCAAACCTCACAACAGGCGCTCTACTCATCCCATCTTTCAACAAAACCGCAGTGGCCCCACCCGACAAACAAATCGCCTTACACCCTCTATTAGTACTTGCAACCAAACACCCTTCCGTAGTAGCCATGGGCACCATAAACTCCCCACCATTCAACAACAACGGTCCCACTACTCCCACAGGCACTTGCACATATCCAATAGGCATTTCACAGCACTGCCCCAATATCGCCTCGTAATCAAATCCTTCAAACCCTAACCCTAACACCTTCTTCCCACACTTCCTCACCACGGCCTCGCGCCTTATCGCAGCGGCTCTACGACAATCACCTAGCTTCTCCTCGAGAGAATACGACGATATCGAACCATCAACAACATATTTGACAATCTCCTCATCTGATAACGTAGGGTCTAACTTACGGGCTGTAACCACCTTATGGTGGTGTAAATTAGGGGGGTTTGGTGATGAGATGACGTCATCATCGGCAAAAGTGACGTCATCAAATTTAGAAATAAAAGATTGAACAAAAGTGATACCAAAGAAGCCTAAGAGATAAATAAAGGAGGCAATAAGTGAGGCAATAGCGATGAGTTCGGTGACGGTGATGACGTGTAAAGGAGTAGATGAACGGATTTTATCACGCCAGCGGTGAAGAAGGAAATAAGCAACGGAGAAGAATAAAGTGAAGAATATTCCGTTAGTTAGGTATAATGGTAACGGTAATGCGTCTGAAGCTTTTGGAGTTGGTTTCTTACGGTGGTTGGAGGGTGGTCGGAGGTGCATGGTTTGTTAGGGTTAGACGACGGATATATGGTGGTTTTTAAGGGTGTGTAAAATAATGTGATTTTTAGATGTGATTGGATTCTTGGTTAAGTTTTGTTGTTTTAGTTTCATGTCAGATATGTGGAAAACCATCCGTTTTAATAGCGGTGTCATTTCTGACTAAATTATGATTGGATAATTTATTGAATATTTGCGTAACATTATTTTTTTCCTCTAATAAATGTGACAATATTGCTAAACCTCCTAAAAAAACCCAAATAAAAAAGCCTTTTATTGTATGTCCCTATTTGTAAGGCCTAATTTTTTCTATTGAAGGTCTTGAATTTGATGAGGTTTTTATTCGGTAATTATAGTTCTATTGATTACTTTTGTTGAGTGTATTTTAATTACAGGATAGGAAGAGAAAATGTGAGTATTAGAAGTTTTTCTATGAAGATTTACCAAGTGATTATTATAACAACTTGCTATTTAATTGCATACAAAAACCAAGAAAAAGAACCAAAAGAATGAGATGCACAAATATATGGATTAAGATCCTCTCAGTTGTGGACAACTTGAATCAAGTTAGGTTATTGTGAGCCATTAGATTTGATCCAATGGTTAAAATCAAAAGAAGTTGTTGATTTGAATTTGGATCAAATTGGATCAATCCATAATTACACAACTTGACTCAAGTTGTATAACACAACTTGAGAGGATCTTGCTCTCAAATATATTGATGTTCTAACAATGGAGAAGACAACACTTGATGAAGAGTTGACTTGCATAAATCAAAATTAAAGTTGTATGACAAAATGTAAAACTGTAATATAAAGTGTATGACAATGCAAGAACACATGATGTTGTATCAGCAATATAAAGTTACTGAAAAACTTAATAGAATTAGTGCAGAAAATGTAACACAAAAGAATGCACATAAATAGAAATAGCCTATTAACTACCTAATCTAACTCCATAACATTTGTTTGTGAGCTTCATTCACCATGAACCTGTTTTGACAATTTTCTTTGTAGAATTCTTTGACTTGGTAACCTTTTGGTTGCTTGTTTGATATCTCATTTGCAATACATTTGTTGCTTGACTTAGTAGAACCACTTGTGAAGGAAAGACAGTTTAGTTTTACTTGCAAATGCATTTGTTTGACTCCTAGCAATGAGGCGTGAGGCGCCCGTCATGTTGCGGCGGGGTTGTTCGACGCGGGGTTTTGATATTGTTTCGTGGCGTATTGTCGTTTGATGTATTTATTTATGGTGACTATGTACATTTGCGATCGTCGGATATTTCCTTTTTAAGACAAATGTTTGGCTTTTTATTAAAAAAATCGCTAAGTATTTGGTTGATATTTTGTAAATATAGTTTGTTTCTTTTAATATATATATATATATATATATATATATATATATATATATATATATATATATAGAGAGAGAGAGAGAGAGAGGATCGAATAAGAAGATTCTTAAAATAAGAATGAATAAGAAGAACTATAACCGCAAATCAGATACACCGACCTAAATTAGATGCATCCCTATAATCTTAGATGCATTATAACGCACCATAGTCTGCTTTCTTTTTAATCGATGCAAATACATATATTAGATGCATTTCACGATTTCTCTTGTTTTTGTTCTCTACACGCTCCAAAATCATGAAAATCAATTTGCAACATTTATACATCAAATTAACTTTCAAACTCAAGATGTTGCATCTATATGAATAGAAAGCATCTAATGCAAGTCGTTGCATCTCAAATCGTGGTTTGGTCACTTCTCACCACTTCTTATTTTAATTTACTTCACCTGGATCCATACTCTCTCTCTCTATATATATATATATATATATATATATATATATATATATATATATATATATATATATATATATATATATATATATATATATATATATATATATATATATATATATATATATATATATATGCATACATTGGCATTAATGTCACCTCAATGCCAAATAATCAAATTTCATACCACATAAGCATTTTTGTCCAACTAAGCAATGTTTTTATCCATCTAATTATTAATATTTAATTTTCTGATTTAATGTATGAATTTTCGGATTTTTGAAGGTATTATTTATAAAATTCGTTTTTAGTAAAAAATGTGCATGGTGAGATTCGAACTTGGGTTGTTTGTAGGATTAATATAAATAACTTGTTTGTTTACCACTTAGGCAACAAGTTATTTTGGTAATTATGTTGCATACTATCTATACTACATAAAATGGAAAAACAGTCAAAGTGGAAAAGTGAAAAAGTGAAGTGGTCAAATGAGAGAGAGAGACATATGTAAAGGCATATTTAATACACTCTTATCACAACTCACTCAAAAACACATTCAAAATGCTCTTCTCTTCCACACATCTCATCAACCACCATCACATCTCATCAACCACCATCCTCACCACCACAAAACCCCTCCACCACCGGACCACTACACCACCGCACCACTCTACCATCGCATATCGTTAATTGTCGGCCGCTAGGAACCGCTGCCGCCAGGCGCAGGTACTCGCCTAGTAATATATAAATGGCAATAATTTTATTAGAATCATATAGTAAATACAATTTATCTACAAAAAATTTATTAAGTAATTATCTTTTTTAAAACTTATTATACATATCTTTTCCTTAAATATATATTATCTTTTCTTAATATCATTCGGTTCAACCATTTTTTTTTCAAAACTCTAATATCATTGTTTACAGGTTCCAAACAATTTACCGGTTGTTTATGTTTACAGGTAACATGCATGATACAATAATGGACACCACAATAACAACAATGGTGGGTGCTTAAATTTTACAGTGGCATGCTAACCCAATTCACAATATAAGTTTTCTTCAAACCCTAATTCAATTGCATGTTATGTTTGTTGATTGGTTTTGTCAATTTTTTGCAGGTTTTTAAAGGATTCAATTGAATCTGGTTATACCCTTTTAAGATTACGTTTTCATTTTAATATATGTACAATCAGTTAGTGTAGGAAATTAGTATTAACTTGAGTAATATTACAATATTTCAGGTGTATACTTACTGCCAAAGATGACATGATATCTAAAGTTTGTTTTTTGTTTTGGTTAATAGGAGTTCAAGGGCTACGTGTTCAAGATCATGGGAGGGTGTGACAAGCAAGGTTTCCCTATGAAGCAGGGAGTGTTGACTCCAGGACGTGTTCGTCTTTTGCTTGTCCGAGGTTTGTGAACTGAAATCTTTAATATGTTTTCTTTATATTATCTAATAATTGTTGATATGTTTTACTATATTAAGTAATCGAACTCTAATTATTTCTTGTTTTCGGTACCCCTTGCTTGTGGGTTATGGAAGGCGAATGGTGAGCCAAGAAGAAGTCTTCGTGGGTGCATCGTCATCGAGACCTCTCGGTCTTGAACTTGGTCATTGTCAAGAAGGGTGACAATGACTTTCCGGATTAACCGATGTTGAGAAGCCAAGGATGAGAGGTCCCAAGAGAGCTTCCAAGATCCGAAGCTTTTTAACCTTTCCAAGGAAGATGATGTCAGGAAGTAAGTCAACACCTACAAACACACTTTCACCAACAAGGTGGTTAGTACCTCATGATCATATATGTTTGTTTCATATATATTCAATGGGATATTAGATCATGGCTTTAAAACTATTTGATTTTAGTATATCAAGGTGCAGATACAATTAATTTGTTTGTAACAGCTTCTTATGTAAAGTATATAAAGTTACGTATAAAATGGTTTTAGGTTTTTAACTTGATTTATTTAATTGGTGTTTCTTTAGTTATTCTTATTGATTTGTCCATACGGGATAAGGCAATTTATATCTCTATTGGAGTAAATTTGTTGAAATTGTAGTTTTAAGAGACATCTTTTAACGACGCCGATTGGAAATCATTTGAATGTGTTTACGGAAAGGAAGTCAACAAAGCCCCTAAGATCCAGTTTGGTGACACCATTGACCTATGAAAGGAAGAGGGCTAGAATTGCCGAGCAAGAAGAAGAGAATTGCCAAGGCTAAGTCGAGGCGTGAGAATACCGAAGCTTCTTGCTAGCGGTTGAAAGAACAAAGAGAAAAGCGAGTGAGCTTGGCAAAGAAGAGGTCCGGACTTTCGGCTTCTAAGCCATCCATTCTTGCTAAGAGTCCGCTTGGTATGTACTTTGGTTTTGGGAGTTGTTCTTGATGGTACTCGATAATGAATGACACATTAGTTTTGTTACCTTTTGATTTATACTCATCTTGGTGATCTTCGGACCTTGACCGGTAGATCACTCATTATTTTGACCTGTTATTACTTGTGCACTTAGCCTTTTTATCATTCGTCAGATTTAGATATACTATATCATGTGGTTATGTTTCTTCCATTCCAACTAAGCGTAGTGATTTACGAAACTTGGTATACATGTAAGGTGTGATTACTTGAAATAAGATAATCCACAAGGACTCTCAATCATGTAAAATAAGCAATTACTTTCGCGTTCATGATGACCATATCATCAAGATCTTAAAAGGTAAAAGATCTCCTTTTCATATGTAGCTATTAAAAATGGAGACATTACGAGATACTAGCTTACATTTAGATGCAATTGCTAAGCTTTTGATTAATGATGTCATCACCATAAAATCTTTGGTATAGCTCTTTTCGCTTTTTGTAACTACTACACGGTCTTTACGAGTTTTATATGTAAAGTTCAGGTTTTCCTAAAAGAACAAAAATAATGCTTTTGCTTTTTAGATCCGGTAACTTGTGTTTCCATATAATTATTTCAAAATACTCACTTTATGTTACTATCTTCATACGCACTATTTCCTATAGGCCTTATTCATATAGCATGCAGGGGATGTTTGTTTAACGTTATTTGATTTCGTCTTAGACACTTGCTTATTCTCGGACCAATAAACTTATGTAGATTGCACGTGAGCCAATTGAAAAGACCGAAACTCATTTGTGTGCACCGATCAAAGGCCATCCGAATATCTTGCATTTTGTGCCATCATCAAAATCCGTTGTATTTTTTAAAGGTTAAAAACCCGTGTTTCGTCAAGTGGTGTGGCTGATTTCTCAATCTTTACGTGGTTTAGCTCGCTCTCTTGCCAAGTAAGTTCTTAAAACCACATATGATTCTTTACAAGTGAATTAACCGTTAATTTGAATTTTATGTTTTTTTGCTGTTATTATTTTGTAGTTCTGCAAGTGATTGGAGAGGGATTTCAAAGAACTATGTACCATCAAGAACCCCGACTTAAGTTGCTAGCCATGCCCAAAACTGTGAGTTGATTATTCAAAGTGTTATATATAAAAATTCATTGTTTCCGATTGTAATCAGTTTACTTTATTTTGTAGGATATTAATTACTGGAGGACGTTTGTGGCAGAATACTATTCTCCACGTGCTAAGCAAAGATGGTCCCTTTCCACTCATAACAATGTTGGGCATCACCCTTTAGGTGTATTCCTCCATGCAAATTCAGTAAGTGCTTTCATTTTTTACGAACCCATAGTCGGCTTTTTGATGACTACCAATTATCTAAAAAGTGACAGATTTCTTTTTTAGTATCTTTTTTTTAGGTAGTGAGCCAATGATTTTGAAGTTTATACGCGACTTTTCTCTTTGAAGTAAAGGTGAATTTTGATTAAATCGAATTATCTATTTTTCTACTTTTTCCAGGGACACCGAGTGATAATGCAATGCTAATCCTGTGGTACCGTTGCTTGCTCTAGATCCATCATGTATGTTTTTGTTTGCGTAGAGGTAGGATACATCTTAGTTTGCAAAACAGGAAATGGAAGGATTAATAGCATCCTTTTAAAAGATGGTACAAAGTGTACATTGAGTATTGGATTTACTGCAGTGGAAATAGCTAGGAGCCAGTCTAAGAAAGAACAAAATCAGAGGTATAATATATATCTTGCCACAAACATTTTCTTTGTTTTAAATAGTAAAGTTGTACAATGTTAGGTTTGTTGATTCTCATTTGCAATTCCCTAGATTTTCTCCAACAAGCAAAATCTTTATGTTCATTGAACAAATCGCAATACTGACTTAATTTTATTTTAGCTTAGTGTGGTTAAGTTGATTCAAGCTCTGTTAAATGAACAAATCACAAATGGGTCTATATTTTGAACGAGGATACTTTGTTAAATCGCATTTTATTATTGTTTTGGTAAGTAGTGATTCAGAAAACTATATTGGTTATACTTTCAGGAAGTTGAGATGCAGAAAGTTATACTCGATCAAAGGTATGATATGTTCATTTTATGTTGTGTTCATCATCATAATATTCATGCAAATATAAGTATAAAGAGATTTATTGAGTGTAGACACATGTCTATGAAGTGTACTTCTCGAGATCCCCCTTTTTACTAACTAATTATTGATTCTCAGCACACATGTACAACTAAATCACATTAGTCAATTTGCCTTTGATGCCAGTAAACCTTCTAAGCGTATCCACTGAAAACTTAGGAACTTCTTTCAACTGCTATAGGATTTATTTAACTTTTAATGAATCAGACTCAACCTTCCCCGGCTTTCCCAAGTCTTGACAATTTTAATTGCTTGACACCAACATTAGAGTATACTGGTTTTAAATGCCACTCACACCACCTTTTCTTTAAGCTGCCCCACCTGCATCCACATGACCACATCCCTTTTACCCATCTTTTCACCCTAATCTGATTATAATGTGGTAAATCAGTTTCAGTCTACCCAAATGGCAATAGCTAATTTTATGCGACTCCAAATCGCAATAATTAGATAATCACTTTTACAGAATTCATGGAAATGCTCAGTACCATAGAGATCTGGCGAAGGCATTTGATCTCAAAAGTCAAATTCTATCTTCTTTTAGTAAGTTCAAATCATAATTTCCCGTGTTCTGAGATGATAGGGTAGTTCAAAATGCAAATCAGTTTAAAGTATATATCGTACTTTCAACAATGCCATCTTATATTCCTGGTGGATCCTCGAGTGGTTCAACCGTTTCTATTGCAGCATGGCTTCTTTATTTTTCTGTAGGTACTTTTCTTTATTTGTAGATTAAAGTGACAAAAAATGGAATGACCTATGGTTTGCTGCTAATGACCTATGGTTTGTTGATTTATTTTTCTGCTGTTTACTTTTCCGGAGCTATTGTCCGTGTCTGTTTGAGTGATTGCGTATCCATACCTGTAAATTCTCTTAAGAAGTCTTTAGAGGTTCATTCTTTGCTCTTACTGCAGGTGGGATTGGTTTCGGATTATGACTTATTAGCTCTGGATTCTGTATCAGGTAAGTTATTACTCGGAATGCCAAATTAATGTTTAAAAGACATGTAGCACTTGAATTGTTTTAATTCGTGTACTGATGATGCTAATGTATTTATATCGGTCGCGCATTTGTATATGGTATTATGGTTCAACTATACACCTTCTTAGTTTTCCTACTTGAACCTCTCAGATGATGGTGGTATTAGCTATTTGTTTAATCAGAGGTTTAAAGTGCGTTTAGTTGCAAAAAATGTCCAAAGAAGGACTGCAGCGGACTGACAAGAGAATTGGTCTCATGAATGAAATTTTAGCAGCCATGGACACTGGTAAGCCTTTGCACATCATAATTTTCTTTTTATAAGTACATTATTACCTTTTAGTTATAGCGTTGGAGTTGATAATCTTTTATTTAAGGTTTTTAGTTTGATACGGGTTGGGACGGTATGATAATAGTAAAGACAGTTTAACTTTTTTGTTGGACATAAAAGGAATGTGTTAATTAGAGGCGGTATTATAGGCACATTTACTTATAAATGGGTCAATATGGTTGATGTTTTATCTCAAAAGGGTCAAATGAAATAGTTGATTGAACTGCGTCTAATGGTCAAAATTTGCCCGTAGTGTTTTAAATGCATATTATTTCTGTAATCGTTTTATTATAATAGTTGGATTTTAGTGTGAGAGAGATAAAGCACTATTACATCTCTCGAACAATATAGCGTTGGACAATCCTAATTGAAACACTAATTATAAACAATAAAAAAAACTACTAAGTAACAAGTAGAATGCTAATTGTAGCGATATGCTATCCTTTAAGTTCAGTATTGCGGTGGTTGTTTATTTATAGTAAAGGAAAGAGGGAGCCATAGTTTGTGTCCAAGTGGGCTCACAACTAAATTAGTAGTGTACAATATGAAAGTAGGTTGTTATTATGCTTGGTTAACTATCATTTTTTACGCATTTTTAGGTACAAACATAAGATAATAATTTTTTAATTTTAGTGTTCAATTGAGACTGATTATGTGACTAATTTTTAGTCAAATAGTTAGTTTTAATACTGAAATAGCTATAACAAAACAGTTCTCACTATAAAAGTGTAAATTTTTATACACTAATGGTCAAACACTCAATTATCTGATTACTACCAAACACTCTTATCTCTAAACTTAGTTTCCTGATGGATTTATCAGGTGGGTGATCCAGATATTGACTACAAAATCTTGGAAAGGCCCAAAACCACAATAGAAAAGACCAACGATCCAAGTCAACACCATACATCCAGGCTCAGACATTGTAGCTGAGACTTCAGTAAGTGGGACAATTCGAAGTTGGTTCTATGTGATTTTACATGGAATATTTTGAGCAAACAGTTAGGGTGATGAGGTGGATTTGGCTACTGAGGATTCTGAAAGAACAAAGTCAAAGGTCAATGATGATATAAACGAGTCGGATAGTGGGGAGGTATGTTGCTAAAACGTTCAAGTGAATTCCTATTTTTGTATAGGTAATCCAATAAATATGCCATAGGTACAATAGGTAAATGTACAAAATAAACTCATGATCTGTGTGTATTTAATATGACAACTTATACTTGTGGTATAAATTTATTTGAATAGTATAATGATTAAGGATTTACGATATGCTGATGCAAAACATGATTCTAATGCAAGTTCATATAAACTGTCACCCACTTCAGAAAAAGTACATGTTGAAACACTCAAGAGACTATATAGAAGACCAAATCGCCCACTGTAAGTAAACCTTCTCATGCATTACACGTTTTATAAGCAATTTCTGTAGAACAATTAGGGGCTGAATCTATTTCTGTGATACCATATTTCGCTGTTTAATACATCTCCACCAAGAGTAGCAATCTAGGTGAGCAGAATTCAGATGTATAAAGACGGCGTGTATCCAAGATATCTATATTGTTTACCAACCATAAGCACATCGATATTATGGTTGCAACTTCATCGACAGTCTTATAAGTAGAATGGAACTTTATAGAAATGTCTATGAAACAACAAAAGAGACAACCTTAAGGCGAACGACAAGGATGGAAAGAAATCCATTGAAATTAATAAGGGTTTGTTATCCTTCTTTTTTCAATTCATGCATTCCGTAAAATAGTTGACGGGTTCATGATGAAAAAATAGCTATCCACCTTTGCCTATAAGACGTATGTCTCAAAAAACTTGTGACAGTATTAGGAAACAACGACATAGCATTGTTGATGGTGATGAAATCCCGCCGCCGATTAAAAACTTTAAAGGCATGAGATTTCCGGACCCTTTTTTGAAAAAGTTGAAAGAAAAAGGAATAGTACAACCGACACCTATTCAAATTCATTCTCTGCGGTTATGCGAAACTAAGAACGTAAAGGGAAATACTACGGCCATTATTAGAAGATTTTTTTTTTTTTTTTTTTTTTTTTGAAAAACCTTTGTACAACAATGAGGCAACTCCCACACTAGGGTGGTAGAAAGTAGAAAGAAGTCGAAATGGTGAAAACCCATATAGAGTGCTCTGTTTTTTATTACCGAGTCGCTAGCTTGACTCGATCCCGCATTCATTGGTTCATGGGAAAGTTTGTAGATCCGGGACAACCAAGGATGGTATGTCCCTCCAAAATAGTGCTTGATCTATGTCCATTCACCTTGAAGTTTGGCCCGTCGGTTTGAGATAACTCGGCGGTGCCATATGGAAAAACTTTGGCAATGGTGAATGGACCGGTCCAACGGGTCTTAAGTTTCCGAGAAGATTTTAATCTAGAATTGAAAAGAAGGACTCGGTCACCAACGTTGAAAACGCGGTTCTTAATCTTTGAGTCATGGATCTTCTTTGTCTTTCCTTGTAAATCAACGAGTTCGTGAGGCGATCACGGAGTTCATTTAATTCATTGAGTTGAACTTTTGGTGATCACCCGCGGACTTAAGATCAAAATTGGTATGCTTCAAGGCCCAATAGGCTTTGTGCTCGAGCTCGATCGGGAGATGACACGCCTTTCCATACACAAGCTTGTAAGGAGTACACCGATGGGTGTTTTGAAAGCGATACGGAAGGCCCAAAGTGCATCTTCAAGTTTGTCCGACCAAGAGGCACGGTTTTCACCTACGGTCCTCTCCAAGATTCTTTTCAAACCACGATTGAAACTTCCACTTGCCCACTAGTTTGGGGTGATACACAGTAGAAAGACGGTGAGTGACACGATGCTTAAGCATGACTTTTGCGAATTGGTCGTTGCAAAGTGCGTGCATCGATCACTAATGATGGCACGGGGTTCCGAACGGGTAAAGAGACTTGAAATTTCACAACTACTCGGGCGTCGTTGGTAGGGGCGCTCGCTTCCACCCATTTAGACAAGTAATCGACCGCCACGGTATATACTTGTTCCCTCGAGAAGGCGGAACGGACCCATAAAATCGATGCCCCATACGTCAAAGATCTCGCACACTTGAATGGCATTTGAGGCATTTCATCTCTTTTAGAGATGTTGCTATGACGTTGGCAAGAGTCGCAAGATTTGACGAGGTCATGGGCATCTTTGTAAATCGTGGGCCAATAGAAACCGAGTCAAACACCTTTTAGCGGTGTAGTTCGGGCCATGATGTCCCCTGGGTCCATTATGACAAGCCTTGAGAATTTCATCGGCTTCTGGCCGTGAACACACCGTCGGATGACTTGATCCGCACAAACCTTAAACAAGTAGGGTCGTCCCGTAGTAATGCTTAACATCTTTGAAAAATTTGTTCTTTGTTGGGACGACATTCCTTTCACAACAAAGTTACCCGCATGATAGTTTGCAAAGTCGGCAAACCATGGGTACTCAATTTTCATGATGAGATACCACATTAAGAGTCTCGAGAGGAAACGTTTCATTTATTTCCTTTTTCTCGAGCACACCTTGATGTGGATTTTCAAAACGAGAGATGATCACCGCTGGGTTCTCCGCTCCTTTTTATCACGGATGATGATATCAAATTCTTGTAGGAGGAGAACCCATCGAGCAATCTCGGCTTTGCATCTTGCTTAGCAAAAGATATTTGAGAGCCGAGTGATCCGTATACACTATGCTTTTGGACAAGATCAAGTATGGTCGAAACTTCTCGAAGCATACACCACGGCTAGTAATTCTTTCTCCGTCGTGAGTGTAATGTGCTTGAGCTTCGGTCAAAGTTTTGCTAGCATAATGTATAGGCTGGAAATGTTTTGATTTTCGTTGCCAAACGGCACCTATGGCGAAATCGCTTGCATCGCATATAAGCTCAAATGGTAATTCCCAATCGGGCAACTAGAATTGGTGCTTGGTGAGCTTCTTCTTAAGAATTTGAAAAGCTTCAACGCACTCATTAGAGAAGATGAAAGGAGTGTCTTTCTCAAGAAGTCGGGTCATAGGCGAGATATTTTCGAAAAGTCTTGAATGAAGCGACGATAGAATCCGGCATGACCAAGAAACTTCTAACTCCTTTGACGGTTGTGGGAGGAGGTAATTTGAAATGACATCGACTTTAGCTTTGTCAACCTCAATCCGCTCTTAGAAATCTTATGGCCAAGGACAATTCCTTCCTTAACCATAAAGTGACATTTCTCCCAATTTAGACTAAGATTCGTGTTTTCACAACGTTCAAGCATCTTGTCCAAATGGGAGACATGTTGGAAAGAATCCCAAAGACCGAAAAATCATCCATAAAGACTTCCATAGTCTTTTCGATCATGTCATGGAAAATGGCCATCATACACCTTTGGAGCGTCTCGAGCATTACACAAGCCAAAAGGCATGCGTCGGTAAGCAAATGTTCCATAAGGACACGTGAATGTGGTCTTTCTTGATCTTAATGGGTCAATGGAATTTGAAGTAACCCGAGAAACCATCGAGAAAACAATAGTATTCGCTTCCGCTAATCTCTCAAGCATTTGATCCATAAAAGGTAATGGAAAGTGGTCTTTACGGGTGGCTTCATTTAACTTTCGATAGTCAATGCAAACACGCCATCCCGTAACCAATCGGTGGGAATCAACTCGTTTCATCATTTTCAACAACGGTAATGCCACCTTTTGGGCACACAATGAGCGGGCTAACCCAAGGACTATCCGAGATGGGGTAAATCAATCCGCATCGAGGAGTTTTATGACTTCCGCTTTGATAACCTCATGAATTTTAGGATTCACCCTTCTTTGGTGTTGAACCGCGGTTTGAAGTCATCTTCCATGAGAATTTTGTGAGTACAAAATCTCGGTCAATACCCTTGATGTCGGAAAGGTTCCAAGCGATGGCTCGCTTGCGTGACTTCAAAACCTTTATGAGAGCGGATTTTTCATCCTCACTCAAGTCCTTAGCAATAATGACGGGTGATTTATTGTCACCTTCCAAAAATGCATACTCGAGATGAGGTGGTAAGTCCTTAAGTTCGACCTCGGGAGGATCATTAGATTTTTCAATCGTTTTGATTTCCTCTTTATGAAGTTCTTGAGGAGGGAGGGAAGAAGGATCTTCATTGAGTAACCTCTCGATGAGAAGTATATCTCCCTCAATATCGATGGGGCGTGATCTATTTCCATGGAGCAGAATCACTAGCCAAGTATGCTTCAATCTCTTCCAAATGAAGTCACTTCCCCAAACGGAGTGAGGGAGGGAAGAGAGAGCAACAATAGGATCAACCAAGTGGGATTGCCACTCGAGAATCCAAGAATTTCTTGAGAATACTCTCCGACACAATGTCAAGGACATCAATTTTGTTGATGTAATTGTCTTCATAATTGGGGAGTATTTCGTAACTTGATTGAGATTGAAAGTAACGGCTTCCTTGTTCACCCTCAAAGTGATTTCCCTTCATCAACATCGATCAATGCACGACCCGTTTTAAGAAGCACCTCCCAAGGATGAGGGGTACTCGGGATCGGCATCAAATTCGACAACAACAAAGTCGGTGGGAAATGAAACTTGCCTACTTTCACAAATACATCCTCGGCTATACCTAGCGGACGAGAACTTGTACGGTCCATAGCTCGAGGATCATACATGTAGGTGTAAGCGGAGGTAATGAAAGCTTTTCCACATGGAGTGTGGCATCAAGTTAATGCTAGCGCCAAGATCGGCAAGGCGGAGCATTGAACTATGCCTTGAAAATCACATGGGATGAGAAATTTTCCGGGTCTCCTAACTTTTCGGAAGCTTTTAAGGATAACCGCCGAACAATTTTCATTCAAAGAAGTTTTAGCCATTTCGAAATCTTTTCTTTGTTATTCAACAAATTCTTGATTGTTGGACCGAACTTTGGCATTAGAAGAAGAAGCGTCATGAAACTAATCTCAAGTGCAAATCTTGAAAGATTTGGATAAGCTTCTCCATTTGTTGACTAGTTTTATCACGGAGCTTTTGGTCATTAAGCCTTGAAGGATAAGGAAGTGAAGGCTTAGGAATGGTCATCGGAACAACGGGTTCGGAATTGGAGGTAAGACCTCCGGAGGTTGGACTTGTGCGGTGCCCGTGGGCTTGAGTTATGCACCTTGTCCTTTGATACCTCGGGGTCTCGTTCCACATCCCTCACCGGAGAAGGATTAGGCATCGAGGGTCCCTCATAAGATTTACCACTTGGTGGCAATAGCATTCAATTCACCTTTTGGGTTGGGAATGGTATTACTCGGAAGAGCACCCAACTTGAAGCTGATTCTTTTGGCTCATGAGACTAGCAATCATGCTTTCAATCTTGCTATGAGATTGATCAATTTTGTTACTAGTAGTTCTAAGCTCGGGTGAAATCATTCTTCAAAGTGGTAATTTGATTTTGCATGGACACCATCTTAGCTTCATTGCTTTTGATGTAATTAGCAATGTCAATGGAAGCTTGAGGAGGTTGGACATGCGTTATCTTGAGGAGCTTGGAATCGGTTTTGATTGAAATTTCCTTGATTTTGAAAACCTTGATTTTGATTTTGAAAATTCGATTCGCTCGATTTTGATTGAACTGATTATTTCTATTTTGCACATTTTGATTGTTCGATTTTGATTAAACCCGGTGGTCCAAGGAAATTGTTAGAACGATAGTGAGAAGGTTTCGGTCCCTCTGCGGTTGGTAGGAATTACCTCCGTATTGTAGGAACCGAGCGGCATAAACGCTCTCTTGAGTGAAGCCACCGGAGGCTGGACACTCAAAATAAGGGTGTGGACCACCACAAGTTTCACAACTCTTGTTTCGACATTCACTTGTTGATTGTTATTATTGTGACTCAATTTTAGTACGGCGATGGATATTTCTTCAATCTTTTGGTTAGAGTCGTGAATTCCGAAGATGGAAGGTGGTAGATCTCCTTGACTCACTCCTCTCGGTGAGGAATCCCAATAATTGTGGTGGGCGGTCATGTTTTCAATGAGATCGTAGCACTCTTGAATCGCCTTTTCATAAAGGTACCACCGGCGTGACGATTAATCGTGTCACGATGTCTCAATGTTAACCCGTTATAGAACGTATCTATTTTGGTGACAAGCAACATGTTGTGGTTTGGACATCGATCAATCGAAAGCTTATAGCGTTCCATGCCTCAAATAAGGACTCATCGGGATCTTGCTTAAAATTATCGATTTCATTCCGTAGTTTCGTCACCATCGACGGTGGAAAATATTTCGCCAAGAATTTGGAGACCATTTCATCGAAACTATGGATTGAGTTCTTGGGAAGACGATCAAACCATGCGGTGGCATGAAGCGTCAAGGAATATGGAAAGAGGTATAAGCGAAGGGCGTCATCGGTGACCCCATTTTGCTTCATACTTTGGGTGACGGTGAGAAATTTGTCGAGATGCTTGTTGGCATCGTCACCCGGTGATCCGTGAAATTGGCAAAAACTTTGGACTTGTTGAATCATGTGATGCTTAAGTCCAAAATCCGTAACCTCGATGTTGACCGGGCAATTGGACCGCCCGTCCCATCCATCGTGGGTTGGCAAAGCTCCTCCATCGTTCGGAGATCGGGAGCTTGATTTTGTGGCCAGTTTGTTGGACTTGAGGTCCGTTCCCTAGGTTGTGTGTCATTGTGATTTGTTCGACATGCGTATCTCGGCATGCGTTTGCTTGGTTACTGATTCGTCTCTGAGCTTGAGGCGAGTGCGCATGCACTTCAAAAACAACACTTTCAATTAAAACAAGACCGAGGCAAAACAACGGTGAACTTAAACCAATAATCCCACGTGAAATGATCACTTCTATAAGTAAAACGCACAAAGGAGCGGAGAAAGCGAGGTCGTGTGAAGCTTATTAAAACCCGTCTCTTTTCACCGCAATTTAATGTCGGGCCGTCCTTATACCCCTCACACGGTTTGTTAAACCGATAAAAGTAAACCAAAACACGAGCGACACAAAGGCAAGTTTTAAATCTTTTGTTCGGGAACTTATAATGATAACACCTCGATTAAGAATGTTATATTGATTGTGTCTTCTATTTATTTAAAACAACAAGGAAAATCTTTTGTATTTTAATCTTTTACATATATATACAAAGAAAAGAAAATATTTTTGTATTTTTGTATTTTTAAAACAATAACTTCACGAAGAAGGTTCTTCAAGTCACTAATCGCAAAACTTCACGATATTGTCGCAACACACCTCCCGGCGTGCGCGTAAAATTTGATTCGTTGTGAAGTGAGTGTGAGAAAACACAAATATCAACAATACCAAATTAACCGTAAAATTCGACAAATCAACCCTTTAGGAAAAGGTCAACGTGCCAAACCTCACGGGTGTGATAAAAGTGATACCGGAAGTGATTTCCCGGTCGTGTCCCAACGAGGTGTGAATGGAAGGATTCGTTGAGTTTCGTGATTTGAACTTGAATTGGTTTTAAAGATTTTGGATTTGATTACTAATTCTACAAATTAATGAACGGAAAGTAATTAAGGCAAGGAACCTAATAAACTAAAATTAAACTATCACTAAACCTAAGAAATGATAAAACGAAGCTATACTAAGTCCTAGGGTGCAAAAGCAAAAAGCGTAAAAACGGAAAACAACCCGAGCCATAAGCGTAAAATTATGAAATTTAAGGGCTACGGTGTGAAACCAATTTTCCTACGATCTATTTGACTAAAAATGATTTAAGGAAAAAGCGGAATATTTTTGACTTTTAAATTAATTATTACGAATTAAAAACGATTAAACACTAATTAAATGATTAAAATACTAAACTAATATAGAAAAATCGAAAATTTGCGAAAATTACTTTAAGTTATGCCGATTATGGAAAAATAAGAAAGCTAGAGGTCACTATTCAAAATAAGCTCGAAATAAGCTCAAAAGAGCTTAAAGTGAAAGTCGCTAAGGAAGCCTTATGTATTTATTGTTGGAAAGAATAATCGATAAAAGTCCCAAGGCGCGATGGTTAAGCGTGTGTGTTGTGAGGAGAGTGACCTGGGTTCGAATCCCACAGGTGACTCTTTTTTGCAAACAATTTTTTTCTTTGATTTTTCTTTTTGAGACTTGAAGAGTACCAAGTAATAAGCAAGGTTTGTGAAAACACTTTATGAAATAACCTCAGAATAAGCAGTTAGAAACTGCTTATTCCAACAGTGGGTAAAAAAACAAACAAGCACTCCTTTTTCTTCTTTTTGACAGATTACTAACCAAACACTTTTTTTTTTGTTGACTATCTTTTTGAAACTTGATTAAGAGATGAAAATAAGCACTTGTTTCTAAAGTCTTGATTAGAGGAAAGCTGGAATAAGAGGAAATAAGCTAATGGGAACAGAGATAAGCAGTTGAGACTGCCTACTTGCAGCAGTCCACACAGGACTCAACCAAACACCCTTTTCAGTTAAATTAAGCCAAATATTGAACCATAAAAAGCTGTTGAGATTTTGAGTTAAGCTAACATGTAAACTAAGTGTCCAAGGTAGACCAAAGGGACATCTAGCAAGAGTTTAAACACAGGAAATAAGCAATTGGTACAAGAGCTATACTAAGGGGAATCCTAATAAACTACTAGATAAAGTGAGCAAAGCAAAGGCTTAAACAAGCTCCTAATAAGCAAAAAGGGCACTAATCCTAGACTAACTTAACTAATCAAGTCCTAAAAGATCTAAAAGAGCAGATCACAAATACTGATAAGCAAAGAAATAGATGAAAGTGACTGTGCCACTTGGTTCTCGCAGTGCAAATGGATGGAGGCTTCTTTCAAGCTTGTTTAAAACTTGAAGATGAGCTTCAAGTCTAGTACAATCTGCAAAACAAAAGTTAGGCTAGTGGAGATTCAAATGAGACAAAGTGGAACCCAAAATAAGTCATTTTTCGGTTTGAAATTAAGCTCATATCGACTTGTGGTTTGGCTTATTCATCGACAGAACCAACAGTGTGATTGGACAATTTTTGAGTCAGATCTAAACTTAAGCTTAAACTATCCTTGATCCAAATAAAATGAAGGTAAAGTGAGATGGTTAGATAAAGATGCAAGACAAACACATTTTATAAAACCTGGACTTCAAATCATGTATCAAATAAGCTCATGAACATGAACCCATATTACTGTTCTGTGCAGCTTAGAGAAAACAGGAAACACCTTTTTTTAACTTAATACTTGTACAACTTTTCAATCAACTTACAAGCATGTAAATAAGACTTTGTGAACTTAAAATGAGTTTGACTACATTGGTCAAAGTGGGTAAAAACCACTTTGACCCATTCAACCAACTTAATCCAAACACTCTTTTACAAATGTTTTGACCCCGTTTTTTCTTCTGAAAGTAAGTAACAACCAAAAAAACTTAAGTAAAGCAAACTTTAACTAGAAATTGAAGAAGACAAGATTCAAAGAACTTTTCATTAATTAAAAACATACATTACAACATAAGAAGAAAAACTAAGTTTTTAAAACTGAAAACTAGGGGTGCCTTTTCTTGGCTTACATTAGCTCCTATTTATACTACTAAACTAAGTCTTCAACTCTTGAGCTTCTCTTGATGTGTTTCTTCTGTGAGGCCAGGCAACCAAGGACCAATCTTTGTGCTTCTTTCCTTAAATCTCGACCATTGATCAATTAGGTACATATGAGAAGATCATCTAAGCCGTCCACTGAACCCTTTTGAAGCTGGGATTGCCATGGTGGCATGTCTTGGGGAAGGTGGAACAAGATAGTGGGTTGGGGAGTTGTGATGTTTCTGGGTAAAAGCTAGGGCTTCTGGGTATTGTGAAGTGGAGGGAACAAGGGCACAGGAAAACGTTTTTTTATTATTTTTCTCTTGTGTTCTGTGTGTGTTTGGGCGGGAAGGCAGGAGAAGAAAAGGCAGAGATGGGTGGTTGTTATCTCTTTGGTGGGTTGGGGATATGGGTTTGACCGGGTCGGGATTAATGGATTGGGTTGTTATATTTGGGCCTTGGCTAATATTAGAATTGGACTTAAGGATTAGATATAAGATCCAATGCAAATATAGGGACTAAATCGCCAAGACGAAAATTCGGGACCATTCATGAAATTGTGAAAATGTAATCCAAGGTCCATACTTGTGAATTTCAAATAGGTTGAGGACCATTTTGCCAAACCGAAATTCCAAGGATTAAATTTGACAATTTTAAAAATCCAGGATCGAACTGTAATTTCTCAAACTTTGAACTTTTTCACCAAAGGATTAATTATGACAACCTATGATTTCAAAAGGACCTTTGGTGACTTTTCTTTTAAATTACGTGCTCGGGGACTATTACATCAATTTTTGAAAGTCGGGGACCGAAGCGCCAATTGTGCAAACTTTGTTCGTTTTCATCGATTTTAAACATTTTGCATCCGAAACATATAAAACACAATTTTGAGATATTTTCAAGATTTTGATGCATTTTGAGTGTTTTTAGATGTTTTGCGATTCGATTGACCTAAAATGATGAGTGAATACGCACTCATCAATAAGCGTTCTGATTCGGGAAAAACATTGGTATTCGTGTTACCATTGATCATGATGGCATTGCGTGAAGAGATTATGATGGCAATTCTTCTTTGGTGAAGGCCCGTTTGAATAATTATTTTCTGTCTAGAGTTGACTAGATGGATGTATGAAGTTATTGAGAGTTTTAATACCATTGAAGGAATCTGGATTTCGAAATAAGACCTTTGCTTTGCATTGGAGGTGTTGATATGCGGTCACAGTTGGATATTGTCAAGAGAGGTGTCCATATTGTGGTAGCTACCCGGAAGGTTGAAAGATCTCCTTGCCAAAAGAGGATGAATCTTGACAATTCTTGGTAAGCACTCTTAATGTATTAAGCATAAATATTTAAAATTAATGGTGTATGGGATTGCTTATTAAAACTCATACAGCAGCAGCATTGTGAGAGTGTTTTGAACAAGCTGTTTTGCGCAATAAGCAATCCCAAACATCCCCATATGTGTAGGTGAAGGTGGTTGATTGGGTGGGTCGGGTGTGTGGATTGGGTAACATTTTAAAATAGGTTGTTTGCTTTTAATTTTATAAGTATCAAATTTAGTCATTATTATTCAAAAATAGTATTCAAAGAATAACATAATTCCTTATGATAAAACAATTCAGAAAGTTTACTTTTTTTCATTTTCGTTAAAATAGTCACCTTTAAGGCTCTTACCTGCTAGCAATCATCAGTTTCTGTATTAATATCATATGATATACCTGATATAGTATCAATATTATACCATTATCTTATTGGAAAACCAATAGTTGCTGCAAAAGATGTTGATTTGGTTGAATGGAAAGGAGATATACTTGCGGTTGGTGTCACAGAAAAAGACATGAAAAAAGATGAGAACATAAAATTTCAAAATTCGTTCCTTCATAAGCTAGATTCTCAATTAAATGGGTTATTATCTGAAGTATCTGAGGAGGAAGATTTCACCGGAAAGACCGGACAACAACAGTTCTTCGACTTCTGGTCTTGGAACCAAACGGGTCGGTTTGGTTGGGCTAGAAAAGGACCCTCGGTTCCTCTACTTGCTTATCGCAGTCTTGGCGAGTCTGTTGCTTCACCGCGAGGCGTCACAGTTAACAACGTTGCCATTGCACTTGCTTCTTCGAGGATTTAATCTGCCGAATTGAAGTGAGCACGCCTTCAAAGAATAGCAACTGGTACGTTCTATTTTCTATACGTGTATGTTGTGTGTATATCATGAGTTGTTGTATAGTTGTATAGGGCTCAACTGAATGCAGTGCCAGTAGATGTAGTGAAATAGGCGGTCCAAAACGGGTCAAACTGGTTTAGTAGGTTGTGTTCGTTATAAGTACACGTAGAATTACTTTTAACCCATTTGACATGTTTATTATTATTATTTTTACCAATTACTATTTTAATCCAAGCCCTCTTACTGATCCGTTCATAAGTATTGGTCAAAATAGTCACCTTTAAGGCTCTTACCTGCTAGCAATCTTCAGTTTCTGAGTTTTGTGTCGTTGATTGTGATAGGTGCTTTGTTGGGGACCTATGAAGACAATAGATTCAAGTCAGAGTCTAAGAAGCTGGCTCTCAAGTCCATTGATTTTCTTGGTCTTGGAGCTGGACCCGAGTTAGAAAAGAAACTCAAGTCCATGTTGTAGATATCATTTAGCTTTGCATTGATTATCAAGGGAGGAAGGGGCATATTCAAGGAGAAGAAATGCTCCAATCACCTAACTTGAACTTGGTCTCTTAAGCTAATTTGTAAAAATCTAAGTCATAAAGCCTAACCATGTGATGAAATTTTCCCAATAAAATCAACAAATATTGATTTCAGTTTCGCAAGTTTCGTCATCTAGGGTGATAATGGGGGAGGGAACCAATGAATCATTGAAGACCGGTATGAGAAAAACTAAATATTCAAGTTTTAACGTCGATATGCCTAAAGAGGTGTCAAGTAGCTACAAAGCTTTGAAGTTAAATCCCAAACCTATATAGGAAACCGGTTATACTCATGGTGGTGGTGGTGGTAGTAGCAGCTGTTATACCCCTTTATCATGTATACCATATCACAAATAGCAACCTTTACCACACAAACACCCACGTTATACACAAGCAGTATGCGTATAAAGAAGAGAAAAGATTAAGCAAAGAGATGGTGACTTGATGTATGAATTCGTGTATGTTTAGAGAGGTAGAGAGAAGAAAGATGAAAACAATAAGATGTTATATTGCTTCAAAGGAAAAAAACACACACACCCACTCAAGCACACCCCTCAAATGACATACTTGAGGGGTATTTATAGTACAAGACAAAGGATGCCCTAAGGCTTGGCCATGGGCCTTGAGATGGACTTGGATTGGGCTTGGGTTACACGAACTAGACAAGGCTAGCTTATCTTAACTAATGCCCAATTAGCTTAGCCCAATCCACGAGCCCGTTGACTATTCTATCACGATATCTAACACACATTACAAAGTTCCTAATCGTGAATGACCATCACTTCTAATAAAAATAATCAAGGCTAACAATCTCCCCAAGGGTGGTCATTCAAAAGATGCTCCACTTGAATAGGTCTTTAATCTTTTGAGCTTGAACTTTGTGAGTAGATATAGAATAGTCTTAATTCTTTGTTCCTTCATGCTTTGTGATCGCTTAATGTGGTTGTTCTCGTTGTCAACTTCGTTGGTTAGGTGTCTCCACGCCTTTCTCCACCATGCTCACACTTCTATTTGTCTTTTGGTTACCA
Source organism: Chrysanthemum lavandulifolium (assembly GCA_022545495.1). Taxonomy (NCBI): domain Eukaryota; kingdom Viridiplantae; phylum Streptophyta; class Magnoliopsida; order Asterales; family Asteraceae; genus Chrysanthemum; species Chrysanthemum lavandulifolium. The sequence goes on from CM040242.1 coordinate 139,174,109, forward strand.
ATGATGTAGTTCTCGAGTCTTTAAAATTTGAGTAGCCTTTGATTTTGATGAGAACTTTCATGTGTTGTTGGTATGAGCATGTGGAGAGTCTGCACGATCAATCCGCTCCGGAGCTTCCATAAGAAGAAAACATAAAACAGGTTAGTAATAAGCGGATTCCGGCACTTACAAGTTTGAATTTCGAGGGTGTTAACAAGATAGTGTGAAAACACATCTCTAATTCTTACAGAGGCCGTTCTCGAACCGGAGTCCCACAAGTGAGATAACGCGATATACCAAGTACATCTATTCGGATGAGTCATTGAGGTACACCAAGTATCACCCCACGACGTAGACCGTTTGAGACACACTAAGCGTAATCCACGGAGAATTACCGGTGACTGCCGTCGGTGCTGATGTTGACCACGCAGAGTTTCCATTCAATCATTGAAGATGATGGATGTGAAACTTCTCATAAATGTTACGGCAGATTGCTAAGACCTGCGTGGGACTCTAGAATATATCACTTGTGTCCTTATTGATGAACAACAAGCGATGTCATGTCAAGTGTTCCTATGAGATCTTTTGATGAATCTCGTGGCTCTAGACTCAATTAGTGCATTTTGGTTTTCTGAGCGGAGACTAGGGAGGGTCTCCTTCTTCAATACCAACAATCTCTAAGAAAGTCGATAGATTATGTAGGGTTCCCAGTGAGAATGAAACAAATCCTTTTAAGAGGAATTGAGTGGCTAGAAGGTTTATTGCGATGCGTCACCGGGTCCATGACGTCTTTGTCTTCAATACCGTGTCATCTAGTGACAACCAAGAGTATATGAATTGAACCCGGTTTACGCTTTAAGGTTGAATATGGAGGGCTATTTCTTTTCACCCTTTTCATTACATTTCTTTTAATTCTTCAACCCTTCTTTCTCCTTTCTCACATTACTCCTTTTTCAATCATACCTAAGGACTTCTAGTTCTAAACTATTGGTGATGTCCTTGGTAGATCCCTCCGGCTGGCGGATCATAGGACGGATTTCTATCCTTAGTCACCTTATAACTCCATGATCCGTCCTATTGTTGCCATAAAGCGGTTTTCATGAAAATCTCTCGAGTGTTTATGATAGAAAACATGTTTGCAACACTCCGTGAGTTTTGTATTTTCGAAACACTCCCCTTCACATGTGCTTATAAGTTTTGATGAAATCGCAAATGAGAGTAGAGTTCGCACTTTTGAATTGATCGACTTTAAATGAACAAGACCGATTCGAGACACGTTTACATCACTAGAGAACTAGCTTGAAATTATTACCCGTCTGGTCAAGTCATAGAAAGTTTCGAGATGGTACATTATTCCTCGTCAATTCAATGGTTTCAACCGAGTCGAGCTCTTTTGAGATTCAAACAACGATCATTAAACTTTTGATCACATTTTAATCACGTTTCTCCCTCAAAAATAGTATATCTATGATGTTTTGAAACAAAATGATTAAAAGATATGTTTTTCAAAAGCATTTGGAGAGAAACCGATTTAGCATGAATTTTGGAACAATTTTGTTTTATACTCCCCTTAACGAAAGCATATTTTCATATAGAAAATTTAGAATCAATTAAGGGTTTAGAGGAGTTATCTTGGTACCAAATGTGAGAGATTTTGAAAATCTTTTGAAAACTTTCGAATCAATGGTACGCAAGATGAAGATTTTAAAAATCTTTTGAAGATATTGAAGAAGAATTATCTTCATTTGTTTGAGGATAAGTGCTCGATATTTATGAAAATCGATTTTATGAAGCACTTTCCTTTCTTTAAAGATCGGGTTGCAAGTGAAATACTTACAAGCCATTATGTTTTTAGGAATAGCGCTTGAAAAATATTTAAAACCTTTGATTTTGATAAGCACTTTCCTTTCTTTGATCTTGGTCCCGAATCGATGTGTCCGAAGCCATTATTTTGAAGTCCGGTTTCGTCTCAAGTATACGAAAGCCATTTTATGAAGAAATTTTGAGAAACGACATGTTTTGGAAAACAAATAAAGAACTCTCGCTCAAGCATCCGTACATGCCCGTATCATTGTTGAATGACATTTCTAAACGTCTGAATATCGATTATACAAGAGACATGTCGTGAGAAGAATATTTTGTATTTTGATTTTATATTGTTTTGTATTTTGAAAGTTTTATATTTTGCTTTTGTTGGTTTTTCAAATTTTGTATTTAGTTTTCAAAAATATTTACAAAGAAGATTTGAAGAAAGAGAAATTAAGTTGGGACAAGTAAAGTGGAGTTAAGAGTGGAACTAGAAAAGGATTTCCACATGCGAAATTGGCATAAAGTTCTTCTTTACCACACGGGTATAAGAACCTTCAACACTTTTACAAGTACCGCATCCACGTAAGAAGAATTTTCACAAATAACGATGTTAGAAGTACATGATTCCTCACGGTGAGGGTGATCACTATCAACGGTTGTAGTGGTTTGACTTCCTTAACATGATGAGTTTCACTATTATCCGTGTTGGTGCAAGTATCAAAATCTTTCCTGTGGAATCCATCTAAGACCTATTTTGTTGAAAACTTTTCCGTGGGAATCCACCTTAGGTAAGATCGAGGAGTTGTTTTCTTATCGATGCGCTGGAAGACTCATTTTGGAAAAACTACGTCTGAAGAGATCCACCTATTAGGTTTCCTTTGATGTTCATCTTGTCAACGGGTTTGTTTCGGTTTGAGTCTTAGTGGATTGTGCCTTGGCACGAGAATTATCTTTCTTGAGATATTGTAAGGCACATGCATCATGATTAGTGAAAAGATACATTTTTACATGTAGTACGACAAATTCAATATTCTTGTTTAAAACAATGACTTTAACTTTGTCACTACAGATCTTTTGGACATTGATTCTTGTTCAAAACGACTTAGAATTCCTAGTGTTGTTTTCTAAGGGTATATCATTTTCTTTTGCGCAACTACTCTTAGATGCAAGCCAATCCCTAGTCTTTTGTAGGGTGTTCCTAGGTAATGGTTTACTACTACTAGCAGTGCCTTGAAATCTTGTAGAATTCATCACCCTAGATGTTGAACCTAGAATTCCGTCTTTTCGAGTCTGTGCCTTTTTCCTAGCTTCTTCAAGATAGTGAGTGTTGACCATGTCGTTAGAACCGACAGATTCTTTAACTGGATTTTTGGTCACATTCCGTGTACTATTCCTAGAAAGGCTAGGTGTAATCACTTTTGGTGTTTCAACAACTGCTTTTCCTTTTTCAACAATCTTTTCAATTTGCTTTTGCAAGGGAGGTGGAGTGACTGGTTTTGACAAATCTTTTTTCTCATTGACTTTTGGAGGAGGCATAGAAATAGACATTTTTGGTTTGAGAACCGGTTTTGGAACATTTTCCTTCTCCTTAGTCAATGGTTTTGCAATCGTAGTATGCACACCTTCCCTTTAGACATTCCAATTGAGCTCTCAAAGATCATTTTGCTCTTGCATGTCCTTGTAGGCACGCCATACGACAGTTTGTCATACTTGCATTCCTCGATTTTCGATCAAGTTGTTTAAAATAGGACACGTTTTCTTTTCAAGTTTTCAAGAGCTTTTCATATTTTGAAACAATTATGGAGGTCTCATCTTCGAGTCCGTCATGATCTTCAACGAATATGTTTGTAAGATAATGGACATGATATCGGTAGTCATAACATCTTGAAGAGAGAATCATTCAAATTTTCCAAAAGTTTGATGTGTTCAACACTTTCATTAGCTTGTTTTACTGTGGATTTATGGTCCTTGACAAAGTCGGTTGTTTCTTTCAAAACGCTTGTTCAAAATGAATTACCCTCGCACCGATGCCGGTCACCGAGGGGCAATTGAGTTTCAAAAACTTTCTTTGTTCGATGTCAAAACTAGAGAACCAGTTGTTAGGTGTAATAGTGGTTTTAGTTTTAACAGTGTCTTGAAGATCCACAATTCTAGTTTTCACATTTTCTAAAATACTTCTCGCATCACTTGTGTTAAAAGGATTGTTTGAAGACATTTGTTCAATGTTCGAAAGAGAATTTGAGACAACAATTGTTTTTGAAACTGGTTTTGACTCTTTGTTTGAAACACAGGATGTGATGGAAAACTTTGACTTTTCTTTTAGATTAACAAAAGTAATTCCGTTAAGTTTGTTCCATTTGTTATAATCAATAGGTTTGATTTCCGGATTCTTTTGTTTCATTTTTGATCTACTCTCCTCAGATAGTTCTAACATTTCAAGAGAATCACGAACAATTATGGGTTTATGCAAAACATTTCCATTGTTTAACACATTCTGAGGTTTCTGAGCTTTCTTGAGGAACGAAGAAGGGTCGTTACCAAGTGCCATTCTATTGTTAGTATGAAAACGTGGATTTACTTGATTAGAAAGCATCTTGATTGTTTGAGCAGAGTGACCCGTTTTAAGAAGCAAATTTTCCAAAGTTTGGATTTTCTCATTGTTATCAAGAATTTCATCAAGAAGAGAATCTTCTCGCTTTGAAAATCAAGAATCAACTCGCTTCTTCTCTTTTCAAGATTAGAAAACATTTCTTTTGTTTAGAAAGTTGGTTATTTAAATCGAAATTTCCTTGTTTAAAGATTTAATTTTAAGTTCAAATTCACATCAAGTGTGTTATACTTGATTTGCAAAAGTTGTTCTTTAGAAACCAAATTTCGATAACCAATTTCTAATTCGATTCTTTGTTTTATGAAATTGAAGGCTTTTGCTCTCCTTGTAACTCTCAAGCTCGGGTCAATTTCTTATTCGCGCCTTAACCTCGCGACCGACCTTTGACTTTCTCAATCTCAATACCGCAATTATTAATTAATGTTTCAGTAAGCATGTGTTTCCTCATCATTAGCACCATTCTGCAACTTGACCTCCATTAGGATCCATATATGGAGTTTGAGTTAACATTACTATTAACTTGCTCCCCACATATGTGTCATAATAGGGTTCGGAGACACGAATGTGGCTTCTCATGAGTAAACGAATTAGCAACATTACTATAATTTGGTACCTCATTGAGTGGATATGTGTCAAGACCGGAGTTGTATCAAAAGTACCACTTGATGTTGTGTCCTGCGATTAATCAGATGATTGAGGTTGCATAATCGTTTGCTTTATCTCGCCCGTCCAGGATACCGAATTTGAATTCCTCGCCAGTCAACTCTATTCGATTCTTCTTTCTCGGCTATCATCTCGCATGTACCGAGCTTTTAGATGATATCCTTGGTTTGACATCGCATCGAATATCCTAAATCATGACTTTGGGGTTCGGAAGTAGCATTCCGAGCGAAAGTCATAAAGCGTTGATTCCCATTTTGATATCCCATATTCGATTCAAAATCGACCCCTTGATGTCCAACATATCGCCACGCATATTGCATCCGATTCCCAATAACATCAACCATGTGTCCTTCTTGACTCATATGCATAGATGGTTGAGCAACCGCGATTAAACTCGAAAACCATGTATTGGCGAATCCAGCAATAGCATTTGTGAAAGCAGTTTTGAGACGATCTTTGTCAGTTGCCATTGATGAAGGTATGTGATGATAAAGTTGATGTAGGATCGATTCAACGATAAAGGAGTTGTGGTTGATGATGATTAAGCTCGGTTGAGGTGATTCTGAAAGTCGTACTCGTAACCTTGGTTCTTAAAAAATTTTCGCCCAAAATTTGAAATTCACTATGAAAATCAATTCTAAGGTCGTATGAAAATTTTGAGTTATGACAATTTTGACGCCAAATTTGACCCGAAAAATTTGAATTTAGGCCCAAAAATTTGAATTTTTGACCAAAATTTTCACAGTTAAACCAAAATTTGAATTTCGTGTAAAAATTGAACGTTTAGTCGTAGACCAAAGGAGTTACGAGTAGGATATGGTTACGAGTAGGATATGGTTACGAGTAGGATGTAGTTACGAGTAGGATGTAGTTACGAGTAGGATGTAGTTACGAGTAGGATCTTATGCGTAGGAAGCTTAGGCGTAGGATTCCTTAGGCGAGGATCTTATCGTGAAAGTATCTTCTGCGTAACCTTAAGCTTATGCGTGACAAAAGTTACTCGTAAACCTTACGCGTAATTGTGAAGTTATGCGTGGGTTACTCGTAAGCTTTTAGCTTATGCGTAAACTATGGTTAAGAACCAAAATCCTTGACACCGCCACAACAGTAAGAGATATCCACAAGTCGAAGTGTTCCACACACTTATCCAAGTGAGGGAAGCAATCGAGTAATTATAGCACGAAGATTCTTCACCAAAAGTTACGAGTAGAAAACTAGGGTTTTGACTTTTGACTTCTACTCGTAAGAAATTTCCAACGATTCAAATGATTTCTTTTACCCAGATAGCCTTAAAAACACTCGAATAACCCAAAAATGTTGACCTTTTTCACCCAAAGTGCCTAGAAAAGTTACGAGTAGAAATGACCAATGAACCAAATACGAGTTTAAAAACGTCTCTAAACCCGTAAAGCTTGAAACTTTTTGCGAAAAACTAAAACTTTAACACCAAATAAACCTTAAACCACAAGAATCTTGAATTTTTTGGTGAAAAAATGAAAGCTTTAAGCGTTTCAAATATGTAAAACGTGAGCTTTATGAAACAGCACCAAAACTTCAAAACAACCACAAACACTCCTAAACCATTGTTAGGCGATTGATACCAATTGTTATACCCCTTTATCACGTATACCATATCACAAATAGCAACCTTTACCACACAAACACCCACGTTATACACAAACAGTATGCGTATAAAGAAGAGAAAAGATTAAGCAAAGAGATGGTGACTTGATGTATGAATTCGTGTATGTTTAGAGAGGTAGAGAGAAGAAAGATGAAAACAATAAGATGTTATATTGCTTCAAAGGAAAACACACACACACACACTCAAGCACACCCCAAATGACATACTTGAGGGTATTTATAGTAAGAGAGGATGATGCCCTAAGGCTTGGCCATGGGCCTTGAGATGGACTTGGATTGGGCTTGGGTTACACGAACTAGACAAGGCTAGCTTATCTTAACTAATGCCTAATTAGCTTAGCCCAATCCACGAGCCCGTTGACTATTCTATCACGATATCTAACACACATTACAAAGTTCCTAATCGTGAATGACCATCACTTCTAATAAAAATAATCAAGGCTAACAGCAGCTCACTTTCAGTCGTTTCTACTTCATCTGCAGGTGAAATCCAGGAGCCTTCGAGAAACACTATTGCTTCAGCTGATCAAGAACAAATATCCTCGAGTCGTTATGTCGGTGAGTTTGTTATGAAGGCAAAACGTAAACTCTCTGGTTCTAATGCTGAATTAGTGTATGAATATAGGGGTTGTTTGGGATTGTCATATAAGTTTAAATACGTTTTGCCAATCGTGTATTTCTTATGAAACTTCGTAAATGGGTTATATGGAATTGCTTATTTGAATATTACATGTGAGTATCTCTAAGAGGCGGTGGTAAACCATGGTTTTTTGGTTTTAAAACGTCTTCAAAGCATGATTCAATTTTAAACCATTTTGACCCGGTATATATCAAACATAACCCAAAATGACCCGGTATTTATCAAACATACTCCTTACATATGTACATATCATCTATGATGCAGAGGGGACCTTATATTCATGGAGCCATTTTGGAAGCAAAATGTAGCCGATTGTGCAGTCGTCATATCAGGGTGGCACATCACGTATTGGAACAAAATAAGCTTATCCATAGACCCATAATGTCTAATGAATGATAGATTCTCATTGCACACATCACGTGTTGGTAAATGATTTTTTTTTATGTTCAATAGGGTTTTAGAGGCGGAGGAAGATCTTCAAAATGCAGAGGCAAAGGAATTATGAGAAAAGAAAATTCTTATCAAGGTACTACGCATATTAACTCTTTTAATAAATAATCTAGATAGGGAAATTTAGAATTGAAAATTGTGTGGTGCATCGATGAGGGAATAAATATGTAATCAAGTTAGAAGATTACGCGGATGTTAAAGGTAAGTACAAACTTGACTAGAACATATAGTGTATTTAAAAATTAATATTATACAATGATTAAATCACTTTATGAATTATTTTGATAATGCTTGACTAGAACATATAGAGATTAAACATTTTACAATATCTTATAGAGTGTCATTTTTATTTGAAATATTTTTTTTATATAATTCTGTGCAGCCTAACATTATTATAAGGACTTAAAATAGTCAAATGTTAATAGTGAAATCATTATGTTTAACATTTTGCCGTAATTCATTATTTAATTACGTCGGGTTAGATTATGTCAAACAATATATATGTAAACATTACACGCATACACAATATTTGATTAGAAAAATTAGATAAGACAAAAGAGTAAGTAATTAGAAAGTTGGACTTTTAATCGTTGGTATTAGTAACATTAAATGTCCATGTGGTTTGATAAATGGACTTTGATTTTGGCAAACTTTGCATTAGAGTGTTCTCTCAATCTCAAAACTATTAATTTTCAACCACTCAAACTTTGTAGTATCGCACCAAATTTGTTAATTTTGGATATTGTAGTTAGAGGAATGCATTTTAGGTGACCTACTAAAGAAATTCTTAATTATACCGTACTGGTGCAAATTATTAGGAGAAAAAAACAACATAAGGTCAGAGCTATTGTTCTACTCATTAATATTTTTTCCTTTAATTTTACTAAATCTGCTTGATTATTTATGCAGATTGCCACTTTCGGATCCTAAAACTCAAGAATACAAACTATGTGGTGTGTTGCCTCTCATTGTTATGTTATCCAATATATTAACATCTATGTGAAAGCCATCAGCGAAAAGGGTATGTGTGTTGCCTCTCACTGTTATGTTATCCAATGCATGCTTCCTTTGATGACAGAATGCCATTAATCCACAATTATGTATCATCATACTTAATTCCGTTATCGTTTTTGTAGAACACATATAACACATATAATTATGCATATCATCATATTTTAGTTCTAATTTGTTAGTTTGAGAAGGTTGGAGAGCTCAAAAGATTCGACGGGAAAAATGCTTGCCTCCTATTTCTAGCCAAATGTGCTTGAAGTGAATAATTTTTTTCTTGATTGTTCAAGTAAACATTTAATATTTTTGTCATTGTAGTGCAAAATCTTCTTTTTAGTTAAGCTAAGGAGTAGTCACAGTGGATCATACTTGTAACACCCCAACCCGACGAGGGTAGAAGTGTCACATTTTGGTGTCATATCAGAACATACAATTAAAATCTTTACAAATGAAAACCTTAAAAATGAAGTATCAAATCATATAAACAATTGACTGACGAGAAAAATACAATATCTAAAATGGAATGAAATATCAAAACAAAAACTCTTCAAGTAAGTCCAAATGATAAGGTAGCTAGGTTTGGTCCACTCAGATAATCCAACTCTTAGCCCATCAAAGCCCATCTTCAAATCTAAAACCTGCCGCAGGAAAAGAAATGCGGTGAGCTTAAAAGCCCAAAGGAATGATATAACAAAACGAAAGCTAAATAGAATCTGAAATGCAAAATGAATGAAGGAAACGGATAATAAAGTCGCAGCGAAAAGAGGACAATGAGTCAATAAGGATCCTGCAGAACACAATTATACAGATATCCAAAGAATAGATAACAAGGAGAATGAAGCAAAGCAAGGCATCGAAGACATATATACAAGCACATACAAGCCAGGCATACAAGTATTGAAACATAAGCAAGCATATAAGACGTCATATCCACACAACATGTACAACATATAGTCAATTCAGGAAATCAGAAACATACAAGCCAAACAGATATCTACAGGAAAGCGGAAGCAATTAATTATTAAGTGAGCGTAGCAATCATACAGGTCAAAACCCTTAGTTGAAAACATAACCAAGATTCATAGCAAAGAATAAAACATGGCAATACACGTAGCAAGTAGGAATACAAGATGAACATTATAATTAAATGAATTAAAGACATAATAGAGCAATTAAACAAGTTAACAAGCTAGACGTCATAAGTTGAACCATTTCCCAATCAAACCGTAACATAAAAGTAAATGCAAACATGGCAGTCAACAACAAGCGTATAAGGATACCACGAATAGTCATAGTCCACGAGATTAATCGAACGAAGTACAAAAGATAAACAGATCAACAATCGATTGCACACAAGCATGGTTACCAGACAAATCCAAAAGGATCACATGACAGTAAGATAACATATCATTAGATGGCAACAGGTAAATCTTATAATCGCATAATAATCATATCATAACAGGGTAATCAATAGTCATATAAAGCATGAATATCATAATCAGATTCAATAAGCATATAATAACCTGGTACGTGAATGGAACGATAGTCTGAAGTAACGGAATGAGAGTGTAACAGATCAAAGCAATGGAACATATATATCTTGGTAGTAGAGTGAGTCATATAAGGGTATTGAGTAATGAATCAAGTAATACAGATTATGGTGCAGTGGGGAATCCAGAAGGTCCAATATAGGTATATCAAAAGTGTAAGGGTTGTCAGAAATCTATCCCGAGCCAACAAAACAAACCATATCAATAGTGGCAATAGTAGCCAAGTAACCAATAGTAACCATTGTATTCGGAGGGGTGACCTCGGAATACCAAATCAATAGGAGGGGAGACCTCAGTAACCAATGGAGTAGCTAGCTCCCAAAATGTGAGGGGTGTATTGCACACACGCACCACATCACCAAAACAATATATCAATGTCAATACAATACAAATCTAGGATGCATCCATACGCCCGCAAAACAATAGTGGCCATACAATATATCGAAGCGCGCATAATCAATACAAAATGGGGACGGTGTGGAACATCACTCATCCACACCGAGTCATGCCATTGGTGCATCAATGACACGGACATGGAACCCCCATGCCTAGTTAATGGCTCAGGTATCAATCTGAAGGGTCAAACAAAGGTTCAAAGTGTAGCAATATATAGGTCTTCACAATCAAAGGTTCAATATCAATGGTTCACAATTCAGAGGTTCATAGCAACAGTCCAATATCAAAGTTTGAGTAGCAATAGTTCAATATCAAACGTTCAATATCAAAGGTTCAATAGCACAGGTCAATAGCAACAGTTCAGTAGCAAATGGGTCAATAACGGAAGTTCAGTAACAGTGATTCAATAACAGCAGGGTCAATAGCAAGGCAAAGATTCAATAACAATAGTTCAATAGCAATGGTCAATTAGCAAAGGAATCGATATTAAAGGTTCAATATCAGAGGGTCAATAGCAAAGCGAAACAAGTCGAAGGATTATAAAATCATAAGAAACCCCTACTGAAAAGGGATAGAATATATGTACCTTATTCGAAGCAAGCAAAACAGAAAGTAAAGTCACACGATGAATCAATCCCGCCGTTCGAAACCTATGAATTAGATAACGCTTATTAAGATCAGATTACTCATTCTAGACGGCTTTTCACTTTTAGCAGGTTTAGTCATCTATAATATAATTAATGTGTCACTAGGTAAAAATGATGAAAATAAGTATTATCATAGTTTAAGGGTCATTTATGCCAAGTTTTACAAGTTTAGAGTTTAAAGTGTAATTATTACAAAGTAAGGGGTCTTAAGTGTAAATATATCAAGTTTACGTATTTTACTCATTTAGCCCTTTTAGTTCTCACATTAGCATATCAAACCATCAAGTTTCATTGATTCCAAAACCAACCCTTAACTTTATTAAATCGTATCTTTTAAACAAAACCCTAGTTTATGTTTCGATTATTATTTACGTTTAAACCAACCAAGTCCAATATTCACAAAATTATACGATCCCCTTGTGTGATAATAATTTGGTCGAGACATCCCTTCACCATGAAAATACCATACGACCCATATAAAACAAACGAGGTCCTTAACAAATTTTGTGGTCGATACAATGAAACCAAATATTTATATTACCCATTACCCTTATTTTAGTTCAATGTCATTCAAATAAAACGTGCGTAGGTCGAAACATATTCAAAACAATTACAAATAGGTCGAATATATGGCCTTCAGATTCGATAATTTATGTGGCCCACATCATGATTTTCTGTGATCAAAGTTGTGATTTCATGCACCATTTATGTGGCTTTTACGTATTACTCATGTGGCTATTGATCATTTTATGGGGTGTTCATAATATATCATTTTGTGTGTGCATGCATCTCTTCTGTTCAGTAGAATAAGTAAGCTTTTATTGAATATTACCTCCATGTGCCAAAGCCTCATTTTAACTTGATACAGGATATAGACAAACATGCATATGATCGCTACATAGGTTCAAACAGAATGGTTTTTCATTGATATATCAAGAGAACGTGATCATGCCCCATGCAACAATTACTATCCTTTTATGTGAAAGATTATATCATGGTTTTCTTTTGTGACAAAAGAGTTGGTATTTTGTGTGTTGTTAACCTTTCGTATACATGCATTGGTATGGAGGATAAAATACTTACGACCACATTCGAGACACCATAAGGAAGAAAAGATGAGACGGTTATGTGCTACCCTTGATGCGGGACAAGAGAAGCAACAAGAAATCAAGGAAGAACCCACGACAATGGCAACCAACCGACGTCCAAACTTCTAAACCCATGATCACAGTCAATTAATAACCACACCTTCGAATCCTAGAAGCCCACGCCTAGCAAAGACCATCGCCCACGCTTTCTTTCGACCGAAAACACCCACGACAAAGACCTTCTTCGACCTAGGATTCACGACCAGCCATTCCTTGAATCAACCCCACAATCCACAGCCCCAAAACAATATAAGCGAATCTCCTTTGCTTTGCTCTAGGTCGAATAAAAAAAAGAGGAAGAAAAAAATAGTTGTCGTCGTTTTAGTTAGGGAAAATTAGGGTTTGTAGGTGATTTTGAATTGGTAAATGGGAGTTGACAAAAGAGATGATTAGGGAATTAAATGGGACGAGATTATGGGATATTTGCGTTTATTTTGGACCGAATTAGGGGGGACCAAGATCATTTACTAATTTATTTCCTTAATTCTCATTTTGATGATTATAATTAGTTTTAATTACCCTTTTTAATTTGTACTTATGATTAGGTCCATGTAACTTGTAATGTGTGATATTATTATTTTTATTTTTATTTTTATTTTTTTTTTGTTACATAAGAGTAAGATATATTATCATGATAAATCATTTATCAATTTAGTGTTAAACGAATTTAACGAGCTTGACGAATTTTACGGGTTCTTCAATTGTTAAACTGAGGGGCAAAATAGTCAGTTAACACGTTTACGATTTTTAGGATTTTACAACTCTTCCCCTCTAAAAGAAAATTTTCGTCCTCGAAAATTAAAGTCGCAGAGGTACACAAAGACGTACGAGTTTAAGGCAGACGTAGCAATCCATAGGTTCGCACAGATCAAACAATTTCGGTTCCAATGCGCACAAAACTTATACGTAACAGGTGTCTGTGAGAATCTCGCAAAGAGGTACAGAATTCCAAACGAACATGAGGATTGACCAATAACGGATATAAGCCCTAGTCCATTCACGTACCATTCCCAGGCATTTCCCAAGACGTCGTATGACTTCAATAAGTTCAAATTATATGATCTCGGTATTATCACGTTGATCAGGCGTCATAATACTTGCATCACATAACAAGTCCTTATTGTCATCATATTTTGCCTCGGGTCATGACAAACCACATAACCAATATCACAACAAAACATATCACATACCGATAGCAAGTAACATACCAAAACAGATCAGATCCACATACATACAGCATATAACACATCAAACCAACTTACCATACCACAAAAGGAAAGAAGGCCACCAACTTGTTCGAAACAGTTCCTCATGACTCATTACTGATGATCCAAAAATAAAGCTGAGATACTACCAAAATGCTAAATCATAAAACTTCATGATTCAAACCGAGTTATGAACAAATCAAAGAAAAGCAATACCGATCAAAATCACTTAGCAAAATATCAAACCGTCTCAAATCGCGTGACAGACAAATCGGAGTAACACGAGTCGCGCCCAATCGAAGTGGATGAACCTTCTCAGCCACTAGTTGAATCTTGTCTCCGTCTTTTGCGTCTTTGGTTGATTCGTCCAGCTTCCTCCAGTAGCATCTTGATGTCTCCAGCAGCACGACAGTCGGGTGTGGCTTCTGCTTCACGAACCTCTCCAGCTCAGGGACTGTTGCGGCAACGCAGGTTCGGCACCATCGTCTTCGGCTCCACAGGTAGTCTCCTTTTAAACGGTCGACAACGAATGCGCGAAGATAAAACAAACAAAATCAAATGCGAAAAGAAGGAGGTCAAATCAGTGAAGACAAAAGAATATCGAAGTCAAATATGTACGACAATCAAAAGGAATTGAAAGAGATCAAAACAGACGGAAGCCTAATGTCTACCCAGTCCTCACAGGTCAATCCTAAGGTCAACAAGACGAAACATTATCTCTAATACCATAATTGTAACACCCCAACCCGACGAGGGTAGAAGTGTCACATTTTGGTGTCATATCAGAACATACAATTAAAATCTTTACAAATGAAAACCTTAAAAATGAAGTATCAAATCATATAAACAATTGACTGACGAGGAAAATACAATATCTAAAATGGAATGAAATATCAAAACAAAAACTCTTCAAGTAAGTCCAAATGATAAGGTAGCTAGGTTTGGTCCACTCAGATAATCCAACTCTTAGCCCATCAAAGCCCATCTTTAAATCTAAAACCTGCCGCAGGAAAAGAAATGCGGCTGAGCTTAAAAAGCCCAAAGAATGATATAACAAAACGAAAGCTAAATAGAATCAAATGCAAAATGAATGAAGGAAGCGGATAATAAAGTCGCAATGAAAAGAGGACAATGAGTCAATAAGGATCCTGCAGAACACAATTATATAGATATCCAAAGAATAGATAACAAGGAGAATGAAGCAAAGCAAGGCATCGAAGACATATATACAAGCACATACAAGCCAGGCATACAAGTATTGAAACATAAGCAAGCATATAAGACGTCATATCCACACAACATGTACAGCATATAGTCAATTCAGGAAATCAGAAACATACAAGCCAAACAGATATCTACAGGAAAGCGGAAGCAATTAATTATTAAGTGAGCATAGCAATCATACAGGTCAAAACCCTTAGTTGAAAACATAACCAAGATCATAGCAAAGATCAAAACATGGCGGTCGCACGTAGCAAGTAGGAATACAGTATGAACATTATAATTAAATGAATTAAAGACATAATAGAGCAATTAAACAAGTTAACAAGCTAGGCGTCATAAGTTGAACCATTTCCCAATCAAACCGTAACATAAGCAAATGCAAACATGGCGGTCAACGACAAGCGGATAAGGATACCACGAATAGTCATAGTCCACGAGATTAATCGAACGAAGTACAAAAGATAAATGATCAACAATCGATTGCACACAAGCATGGTTACGAGACAAATCCAAAAGGATCACATGACGAGAAGATAACATATCATTAGATGGCAACAGGTAAATCTTATAATTGCATAATAATCATATCATAACAGGGTAATCAGTAGTCATATAAAGCATGAATATCATAATCAGATTCAATAAGCATATAATAACCCGGTACGTGAATGGAACGATAGTTTGAAGTAACGGAATGAGAGTGTAACAGATCAAAGCAATGGAACATATATATCTTGGTAGTAGAGTGAGTCATATAAGGGTATTGAGTAATGAATCAAGTAATACAGATTATGGTGTAGTGGGGAATCCAGAAGGTCCAATATAGGTATATCAAAAGTGTAAGGGTTGTCAGAAATCTATCCCGAGCCAACAAAACAAACCATATCAATAGTGGCAATAGCGACAAGTAACCAATAGTAACCATTGTATTCGGAGGGTGACCTCGGAATACCAAATCAATAGGAGGAGACCTCGGTAACCAATGGAGTAGCTAGCTCCCAAATGTGAGGGGTGTATTGCACACGCACCACATCACCAAAACAATATATCAATGTCAATACAATACAAATCTAGGATGCATCCATACCCCAAAAACAATAGTGGCCATACAATATATCCGAAGCGCGCATAATCAATACAAAATGGGGACGGTGTGGAACATCACTCATCCACACTGGAGTCATGCCATTGGTGCATCAATGACACGGACATGGAACCCCCATGCCTAGTTAATGACTCGGGTATCAATCTGAAGGGTCAAACAAAGGTTCAAAGTATAGCAATATATAGGTCTTCACAATCAAAGGTTCAATATCAATGGTTCACAATTCAGAGGTTCATAGCAACAGTCCAATATCAAAGTTTGAGTAGCAATAGTTCAATATCAAACGTTCAATATCAAAGGTTCAATAGCACAGGTCAATAGCAACAGTTCAGTAGCAAATGGGTCAATAACGGAAGTTCAGTAACAGTGATTCAATAACAGAAGGGTCAATAGCAAGGCAAAGATTCAATAGCAATAGTTCAATAGCAATGGTCAATTAGCAAAGGAATCGATATTAAAGGTTCAATATCAGAGGGTCAATAGCAAAGCGAAACAAGTCGAAGGATTATAAAATCATAAGAAACCCCTACTGAAAAGGGATAGAATATCTGTACCTTATTCGAAGCAAGCAAAACAGAAAGTAAAGTCACACGATGAATCAATCCCGCCGTCCGAAACCTATGAATTAGATAACGCTTATTAAGATCAGATTACTCATTCTAGACGGCTTTTCACTTTTAGCAGGTTTAGTCATCTATAATATAATTAATGTGTCACTAGGTAAAAATGATGAAAATAAGTATTATCATAGTTTAAGGGTCATTTATGCCAAGTTTTACAAGTTTAGAGTTTAAAGTGTAATTATTACAAAGTAAG
Organism: Chrysanthemum lavandulifolium; assembly: GCA_022545495.1. NCBI lineage: Eukaryota > Viridiplantae > Streptophyta > Magnoliopsida > Asterales > Asteraceae > Chrysanthemum > Chrysanthemum lavandulifolium. Next base: position 139,191,001 of record CM040242.1, read on the forward strand.
GGTCTTAAGTGTAAATATATCAAGTTTACGTATTTTACTCATTTAGCCCTTTAGTTCTCACATTAGCATATCAAACCATCAAGTTTCATTGATTCCAAAACCAACCCTTAACTTTATTAAATCGTATCTTTAAACAAAACCCTAGTTTATGTTTCGATTATTATTTACGTTTAAACCAACCAAGTCCAATATTCACAAAATTATACGATCCCTTGTGTGATAATAATTTGGTCGAGACATCCCTTCACCATGAAAATACCATACGACCCATATAAAACAAACGAGGTCCTTAACAAATTTTGTGGTCGATACAATGAAACCAAATATTTATATTACCCATTACCCTTATTTTAGTTCAATGTCATTCAAATAAAACGTGCGTAGGTCGAAACATATTCAAAACAATTACAAATAGGTCGAATATATGGCCTTCAGATTCGATAATTTATGTGGCCCACATCATGATTTTACGTGATCAAAGTTGTGATTTCATGCACCATTTATGTGGCTTTTACGATTACTCATGTGGCTATTGATCATTTTATGGGTGTTCATAATATATCATTTTGTGTGTGCATGCATCTCTTCCATTCGATAGAATAAGTAAGCTTTTATTGAATATTACCTCCATGTGCCAAAGCCTCATTTTAACTTGATACGGGATATAGACAAACATGCATATGATCGCTACATAGGTTCAAACGAATGGTTTTTCATTGATATATCAAGAGAACGTGATCATGCCCCATGCAACAATTACTATCCTTTTATGTGAAAGATTATATCATGGTTTTCTTTTGTGACAAAAGAGTTGGTATTTTGTGTGTTGTTAACCTTTCGTATACATGCATTGGTATGGAGGATAAAATACTTACGACCACATTCGAGACACCATAAGGAAGAAAAGATGAGACGGTTATGTGCTACCCTTGATGCGGGACAAGAGAAGCAACAAGAAATCAAGGAAGAACCCACGACAATGGCAACCAACCGACGTCCAAACTTCTAAACCCATGATCACAGTCAATTAATAACCACACCTTCGAATCCTAGAAGCCCACGCCTAGCAGCACCACGTCCACAGCTTCTTTCGACCTGAAAACACCCACGACAGCAGCCTCCTTCGACCTAGGATTCACGACCAGCCATTCCTTGAATCAACCCCACAATCCACAGCCCCAAAACAATATAAGCGAATCTCCTTTGCTTTGCTCTAGGTCGAATAAAAAAAAGAGGAAGAAAAAAATAGTTGTCGTCGTTTTAGTTAGGGAAAATTAGGGTTTGTAGGTGATTTTGAATTGGTAAATGGGAGTTGACAAAAGAGATGATTAGGGAATTAAATGGGACGAGATTATGGGATATTTGCGTTTATTTTGGACCGAATTAGGGGGGACCAAGATCATTTACTAATTTATTTCCTTAATTCTCATTTTGATGATTATAATTAGTTTTAATTGCCCTTTTTAATTTGTACTTATGATTAGGTCCATGTAACTTGTAATGTGTGATATTATTATTTTTATTTTTATTTATTTATTTTTTTTTGTTACATAAGAGTAAGATATATTATCATGATAAATCATTTATCAATTTAGTGTTAAACGAATTTAACGAGCTTGACGAATTTTACGGGTTCTTCAATTGTTAAACTGAGGGGCAAAATAGTCAGTTAACACGTTTACGATTTTTAGGATTTTACAATACTCAACAGGTTGTGGTTTTATTTTTATAACTTTGAGATTTATGAGATACTTGGATGTCATTGAATGGATATTTAGATCTTTATCACATCAAAGCTCCTTTATATTTTCTCATGTATTGAAACTTTATTTACCTGGGTAATACTACACTTTTACTATGAACTTCGTTAGTACATGACTAGCAAAAATAGCCACTGTATTAATTTGAAATGTTGCACTACTTTCTTGAATAGTGCTATGATGATAGATATATAGCACGACACTATGGGTGAATAAGACATGCATGACTTAGATATGAGTACTCTAAAGTTGGCACAAAAGAATTGAAACTAGACATATACAATTATTGTTTCTATAATGACAGCCTAAATGATAGATAAAATCGAGATGCATGCTTTAGGACTAAGACGCGACTGACACCCTTCGTTATAATTGTTAAACCAATTATACCAACTTTAAACCTTATCATGTATTTAAATTAACAAAAAACAACAAACAAAAAATTATAAGTCATGCCGCCCATTGGGCGGCTTAAAAGTATATATATATATATATATATATATATATATATATATATATATATATATATATATATATATATATATATATATATATATATATATATATATATATATATATAGAGAGAGAGAGAGAGAGAGAGAGAGAGAGAGAGGAGGGGTTAATGTGAGATCAAACTTAAAGTTGTAAAAATAAGATCAAATCTAAAAACCACTAAAACATTTATAAATAACAATTTTAGAAATCATACACAAAAATAATATTTTAATACAAATTAACATTTTAGCAACTAATAACCAAATGATACATGAGTTTGGATTAGTGATACACCCGATACACATTACACTAATAAATATTCCAAACCTCGATACACATACAAAACACGATACACATTAAACTTCTAATCAAAGTGTATCACCTAGGTTTCAGAATTTTAAAAAGAAATCTATCGAAATTTTAACAATTGTAGTTGTAGTAAATAAAAAATTATTTTTATTGTAAGGAAAATATCTCTTGTCAAATTTTAGTTCGATCTTATTTTAACAACTTTAAGTTTGATCTTATTTCATCTAGATTTTATATATATATATATATATATATATATATATATATATATATATATATATATATATATATATATATTTTATTATATATATATATATATATATATATATATATATTACATTTTATTATAAATCGTATGTCAAAAGTATATTAACATTTGACTCATTTGTTGGTAAACCAGGGGCCTTTTCGGCAGTGTATTTTTTATCAAAGAAATTACTAGACATTAGTTAGATATTTTGTAAATAAAATTTGTTATATAAAAAAGAATTATTTATATATAACTCAAACATTTATAAATTGTATGTTTTTTACCCCTGTAGTTTAAACAAACTTTAGAGTAGTTTTTAAAGTTATTTAGTAGGTTAAGGGTGCATTTTAAAAGAACTTTTTTAAAAATGATTTTGGTACTAATGGTAGCCCCTTGCTGAATTCATTTAGTAGTGTTTTGAGCCCTAATACTAAGCCACCTATTAAGCGGGTAAATTTCAAGCCTCTTATTAATGAAGAACAAGTGGAGAACCATGATATCGTGCTTCCTAAGGCTGCCATGGATTGTGTTGCTTTTTCAATTGTTCAAAACTACGTTAATAACACGTAGGGAAAGTTTGGGCTGCAAAAACTCATGAGAAATGAAGAGGGCGTATTTTTTTTTTAAGTTTTTGCTTCTAATGATGGGTTGAATCAAGTTCTTGAGCATGGTCCATGGATGATCTGGAACGCGCCTCTTATTCTCAACAAATGGAAGCTGAGTTTGTCTTTGAAAAAGACGAAATTGAAAAAGTCCTGGTTTTGGTTAAATTACACAAGGTCCATTTGGTTGCATATTTGGAAGATGGTTTGAGATTGCTACTCACGTTGGGAAACCAATTATGTTGGATGCGTTTACAAGCTCGATGTGTGAAGATTCATGGGGTCGTATTAATTTTGCTCGAGCGCGTGTGGAAGTTAATGTCAATTATGTTCTTAAGCATGAGGTTAGTATGGCTATTCCAATAGATGATGAAACTGGTTATACTACTGAAATTATTAGGGTAGAATATGAATAGAAGCCGCCACATTGTGTTGATTGCAAAATTGTTGGACATTCTCATGAAAAATGCCTGAAAAATGTGGCTAACCCGGTTCGTAATGATACTTCCATGGATGATGGTTTTGTGGAGGTGACTTGTAACAATGGGAAAAGGAAACAAGCTTTTAAACCAAAACCTATTGATGGGATTCAGTTACATAAACTAAAGACGGGTTTTTACTACCGCCCTATTACCAAATCGGAAAAAGGAAATGGTATTGCTTCTACATCGAATACTAAGGAGCAAATGGACGCTTCTTCGTCTAAGGTTTCAACTTCGCATGATAATAATGAGAAGGAAAATAGCCTTCTGATCGAAGCAAGGTACAACAACAAGATGATATTAATCTTGTGTCCTTAAGGAATTCCTTTAATGTTTTAATGAATGAAGATGATACTTTTGATGTTGTTAATACTGTTAGGACATCTAATGATGTCATTGGAAGTACTAAGTTGAACAGTAAAAATGTATCTAGAACGAATATTAAGAAGGATAGCAGAGGTCATAATCATGAAAGTTGTAGAAACTAGAAAGGGGGTTGAATAGTTTCACCATTTGTATATTACATTTTAAAATCTTTTATAAGTTTCTTTTAAAGATTTTAGATTCGAACTTTATGCGATATCAACACAACAATATATGAACACAATGGATATAAATAATAATTATGAAGTAAGGAATGTAAAGGAGTAAAGAGAAGAAACGATCAAACCAAGACACAGAGATTTATAGTGGTTCGGCTACGAAGCTCTTTCTTTGCCCTACTCCACTCCTCGAGTATCACACTCGAGAGTTCATGACCACTATGTCAACAAGCTTCCATTAGGTGGAGAAAACAATACACCAACGCTTACACCAATTTACGACACTAAGTGGAATGTCGAGTTCTAATCCTAGCTAGAACCAATCTACAACATACTACACACAATACTACATGGACATACACACCGTCAAATCTACAATCACCCACAGACGTACACACCATCCAAATCTACCTATTACACAACAACTCACGACTTATGTTAGGAATTACAGATTTGATGATTACAAAACCCACAAGCTGAAATGAAGAAAGAAGAAACAATGAGGACCTAATATGTAATAGTTAGTTAGCTTTATTAGTAAGCTAGGGTTTTCTTGTAACCTCCCTCTATTATATAAAGAGGGTGGCGTCTAGGTTACAGATCATCTATTCATTATAGAACTCTCCCAATGAGAGTCTAAACACACGAAGAAAGCGTATGTATATTAGTTTAGTAGTTTATGTATTAGTTTCTTTATCATGTTTGAATAAAGAAAACTTTATTAGTAATGTTGATTTTGTTCTTATTCTTATTTCGATGTGTTTCAATCAATCAATATTATTCATACCCTAGTTGAGTCCAGATCTATGGAATTATCAATTGGTATCAGAGCCTCGTGGCTCTTGATCTAGGGTTTATCAGGTTTTCCTAAATAATTTTTCAATTAGGGTTTTATACCCTAATTGACTATAGCAGCAGATGTGAAAAAGAAAAGAGGCAGCAGTCGTGAAGATGACCAGATCTGTGTTTATGTATTCATGGATTTGGCGGTCGTTGATATGGTACGTATATTATTTGATACGTTTGATCACATAAGTGACATATTATTGTTTTGGTGGTGGGGCTCGTCTTTAATGATGCAATTCACATAATTTACCATGCTCATATATTCTGTCACGTGGTACTCTGATCAAGAGTTCTACTGGTAAAGCACAATTTGTACTGATCCACTTGTCCCCACTCGTTTGATAACGAGAGATATTGTACATGCTGGTCCCCACTTGTCTGTCACAATTGGTCCACACGTGAATATGTTATAATTTCCAAGTAGTTGGTATCACGTGAATGTAATTGATGGGACGATACACATTCTGACATTACAAGGAACTATGAACGAGGGTATTATGCTTCCAAGACTATCTCAGTTATTTGATTGGGTTTATTCTGTTCGAGTATTATTCTTGGTCAATGTCATGCTTGGATGGGATTGTTAGTACTGGTCAACGGAAATTCATACTGGCAGCGTAATTCTGCCCAACGATGGTTAATATTGGCCATGTACTCGTTAATTATGGCACCTTGGTACGTTAATCCTGGTAGGTGTTTCAGTTACTACTTGCAGCTTGGAAATTACTTATGGTCGTCTAAAGTTTATACTATTCATTAATTACTAGTCTTGATGAGTTGAATTTTTATTCAACGATGAACCCTAGTAATTATCATGTATTCGGATTGATTTGGTGTTCCTACTAGTTGCATATTCTAATCTGTACTGGTTCCTATTGTTGGGAGTTCCTACTGTTGCGTGTTCCTACTGGTTCTCCATTCGTATTGGTTGCATTTTGAGTTGTTCCTATTGATTCCTACTGGTGGTTATGACTTACTACTGGTTATATCATTCATACTGGTCTGCTTACGGTTTCTTCTGCTAGCCTTGACACTGTTTGTTATTGCTGCTAGTGTTGTCCGATTCTTCTAGTTTGTGCTGCTAGTGTTGATTGATATTGGACAACACATATTATATGTCCATTGACGCCCTTGGACTCTGGACGATGTGATGCTTGTGTCTTGTTTATGAAACGTATTTGGTGCATTGGCTTTTTAATCAATTATGTGACAAGAGTATCCTTGGTGTTCGTAGAATCGCTGACGTGAGGCAACGATACAGATAAGGAATACGGTAGATCGCCGGCTGAGGCAATAGTTACATAAGAGAGGATGATGTTATTTCACTTAGATGTTTTCATTTGATGCTTATTATTTCATGGCTCGTTTTGGAGATTATGTGAAGATGTGATTACGAAGACGATTGCATATTGCTTATTTGATGTTGTAGTTGAGTTTCACAAGTGCGTTTTCTTAACATATCTCAAAGTGAGTGTTACACTTTGGGGATAACTTGTTCGTGCGTTAATGATGTGACAAAGACTTGATGAATCTAGCGAATGGGTGTGATCTACAAACTGAAGGTGCTTAATGCTCACATTTGCTATCACTTTAAGGAGTTACGTTATAGTGCTCAGTGTCTCATATTAGTTGAGGGTTTATGATGAGGTGGAGGTCTACTTATACTTTATAGGAGTATGAGTTTGGAGTCACGTGGATAGTACAAGATATAAGACGCAAGTTTGAGAAATTCAACTTCTTCCTCAAATTCTTTATACTCAGTTTTCTTCATCAGTATTCACTACATAGAGCCTAAAACGTCCGAGATTTAAGAGATGGTTAGTATATTTGTAAGGGGAAGCTTATTGTTCATATACTTACCATCTACATGCATCACTTGAGGGGAAGCGTTTATGAGTTGCACAAGACCCCTATTAGATGTTTACAAAAAGGGGAAGAAGATTCATGATGTGCAGCTTATTATTGTGATGACATGTTTTAGCATTGTTTCTTTATGCAGATTGTTTTGTAATATCAAATAGGGGAAGATTGTTGGGAATTACAGACTTGATGATTACAAAACCCACAAGCTGAAATGAAGAAAGAAGAAACAATGAGGACCTAATATGTAATAGTTAGTTAACTTTATTAGTAAGCTAGGGTTTTCTTGTAACCTCCCTCTACTATATAAAGAGGGTGGCGTCTAGGTTACAGATCATCCATTCATTATAGAACTCTCCCAATGAGAGTCTAGACACACGAAGAAAGCGTGTGTATATTAGTTTAGTAGTTTATGTATTAGTTTCTTTATCATGTTTAAATAAAGAAAACCTTATTATTAATGTTGAGTGTGTTCTTATTCTTATGGTCCTCAATATCTCATGGGTTCAAAGCTGTTAGCATCAAACATCTCATGCATTTGTTGCATTTGACTTGGATGTTGTAGTGGTGAGTAGAATCCTAGAGGTGCAAGATTATTACTCCATGCTATATGATACATGTTTGGATGAATTTTTTTTTCTAGATGGTGTTGATCTAGCTTGTCTTTGAGAGTCATTTATTTTCCTAGGAGGTGGAGTTTAGACCTAATGATTGGTTTGTTAAATCCTACTCCGGGTTTAGGTGATGGTTTATAGAAACGTTTAACTTCTCTTGTACTAGCAACATGCATTTTAGTATTCATAACTGTCAAGTGTTTTGGTGCAGGACCTAAGATGAATTTTGACAAAAAGACAGATTTGTCTTCTGCTAGCAGTCCTTTAATGCTGGATGGTCCTTTATATTTGAGGGACCGTCGGCAGTGGACTCAGTTGCTAGAGGTTTTAAAAAATTCATTTGTTTTGTCTTGCTTGTGGATGCTTTGAAGAAGTTATAGTCTAAACTCGTTTTATCATCGGAGATTTTTTGAGCATTTAATATTTCATTAAGAGCGTGAGTACTCTTTTCAAATATAATTAGTATTGAGGCTTACTCTTTGAGTTCCTCATTTTCGATTTTAAGCTTTTGACACGATTTACACTCGATATCAATTTCCTTTCCTTTTTCGAGTCTAGATAGTTTATCTTTTAATTCACAAATTTATTTCGGTAGTATAGATTTTATCTTTTGACTCATTTTGCAAAGGCGATCATACTCATCATCTAATTCGAGTGAATCTAAATAAGATGTGTCATTATTATAGTAATCAGTTTCGAGACGTACCTCTTTTGAAGTTCCCGTCATTAGACATGTTTCGTCTTTGGTCTTGTCATTGTTCTCTTCATCGCTATCACTCCAAGAACCTCCGATGTATGCCTTTTGATTCTTTTCTCTTGATTGTTGAGGACATTCTCCTACTAGATGTCTTGGATCACCACATCTAAAACATCTTCTTTCGCTTTTACCATACTTATCATCATGATTCTTTTGAGATGACTTCTTTTCTTCTCGCGGTTGTCTTACGTATCTACCTCTTCGCTTGAAGAACTTCTTGAAGTCTCTAACCGCCATGGCATATTCTTCGTCTTCTGTTGGGAATTATATTTGAGTTGATTATGACAAAAAATAAAAGATGAAGGACTTATGAAGACAAAGAAAGACAAGGGACCTACTTGTTAAAGAAGTATTTATTATTTAGTCACTAGTAGTCATTTGTAACCCTAGACTCTCTAGTTTATAAAGAGAGGCAGGGAATAGGTTTTTAGTGTGTCAAGATGTGAACACCAAATAGTGTGTGTGCGTTCCTAGGCATATGTTCTCTTGTAAACACCTAGGTTAGTATCTAGTATTATAGTGTTTAGTAGAGTAGAGATGATGGTGAGGAACCTTTAATAATAGCAATGATGTTTCTTATTCCGTTGTGCATTCAATTTATCATTGTTATTGTTATTCCCTAAAGGCTCATAAAGGATCTTTAACAATTTGTATCAGAGCGGGGAGCTCTTGATATAGGGATCTACAAGGTTTTTCGAAGAAGAAGGAAAAAAAATCGAATCTGGAAAATTTTCGTAATGTTTCTGCAGGGCTGATTTCAAACGGAGATAACGTTTTTGTTAACCGTTGGATCGGGACGAAATTTTTGTTGGAGCTTCTCAGTATATCCATCTAACTTTTCACCAGATGGATCTTCAATTGGAGTTTTTATGTGTTAGATATACTATATCGAAAACTGCTGCAGAGGAAGGTAATGATATTCGATTTTTTTTAGGGTTTTTAGGGTTTTCATTCAATTGAACATTCATTAATCTGATTTGGTGATATTATGCTACATACTAATTCATTATATCATCAAAATTACATGTGCTTGAAACCCTAACTCAACTTAAAACCCTAGTTTGCAATATATTCAATCAGTTTTTGTTGGTGTACTGTTCAAGTGGTAAAGTGTTTCCAAGGCTACGTTAAGTGGTGGTAAAGAAAAGGGTAACCATTGATTCATTCTCATACTTGATATGTATGGGTAGGAGGTTGTGTTTGTTAAGCTGCTCGTTTATCATGTCTGCTCATGTAACTACCAGGTACTGGTATCATTGTTATTGTGGTACTGTTGTCATTCGAAGGTTCCAAGTTTCTGATTGGTTACAAAATCAACATGGGATGGTGGAAGTGATTATCATTGGCTATTGTTTATACATGGGACAAAAGTATATTTATTCGCATATGCATGTTAATACTTTAATCAGAAAGATATCACATGGGTCGGTGTTGGATGAGATAATTTCATTGACAACCAACCAAGGAGTGCATGCTAAAGTTTTATATTATAATCATGGGACAATGACATTCTTATTGGATACATTGATTTTGGAGTTGAAGAAAAGTGGTACATGATTTATTGTTTCTGTTCGTTTGACATGTAAGTTAGTACTACCCGACGAGTTAAGTCTGCTCGTTTTATGTTAATACTGGAAGCTTGGGATGGTTAGTACTGTTATTGCTCGATTAATTCTAGTATTTCATTCATTAGTACTACTCGTTAATACTGTCGATATAAGCTTTACATGACATATAGATTGGTGGACCAAGAATAGTTTCATGATATGCGTAAGGAATATGTGCATGGTATGAAACTTTTGAAGAAAACATGAGGAGTGGTTTTGAGTTTGGATATTCAATAGTATATGATTTTAGGGGAAGCTCATGTGGTCTATAAGCATTGTTTGATATCGGATAGCATGGTTATGATTCTCGGTTTTACTTGTGATATCAAACGACACACACAAGAAGATTATCTTCAGTATTTTTGGACGACGAAGAAAAAGTCAAACATGGATTTGGTTTTCGACTTGATTATTGGATGACACACATTTTAATATGTTCTTAACAGGTTTTCTAATGGCTCGTTCTTATTTGTATAATTGATTACAAAGAAAGGTTTTTATCACCTATTTGACGATGAAGTGGAACTACTTAGATGCGTGTTTTATCATACATTTTTGTGGGAGGTAACTTGTTCGTACGTTCATGTTGTGAGGAAGACTTGATAAATCTAGCAAGTAGATTTTGCTATCAATTAAAGGAGTTACAATGTAGTGCTCAGTGACTCATTGAAGATGAGGATTTTATCAAGAGGTTGAGGTCTACTTATACTTCATGGTTTCAGTATGAATTCGACGTCACGTGGTTAGTACAAGACATAAGACGCGAGTTTGGGATGTTCTACTTCAGCATCAAGTTTGTAATACTTAGCTTTCTTCATTAGTTATCATTACATGGAGCCTGCAGATTTGAAGAATCAAGAAGATGGTTAACATATGGGTTTCAGAGGAAGCTTATTGTTAAATGTTTAACCATCTACATGCATCATTCGAGGGGAAGGTTTTTACTACTACTTGTTGGTATTTGTACTATTGGTTCAAATTTCTATTGCCTTAATTTCATTTTTAGTGCGGAAAACTTCATGGAGGGTATCTTGAGGCATTAGAAGGATGGATTAGTCGTATGATATTGGTTCGTGGTTTTGAAGATCAAAGTTGCTTCTACTTATCTTATCCTAGTGGATTATGACAAAAAGGGGGAGAAAGGCGACAAAGACGATTTGCAACTTGAAGATTCTTGGTGATTGCATGTTCAAGGGAAGTTCGTTTATCTTTCATGACATATTAACTTCAGGGGAAGTTCGTGCTTATTTGGTTTTGTCATTATCAACTAGGGGAAGATTGTTGGGAATTATATTTGAGTTGATTATGACAAAATATGAAAGATGAAGGACTTATGAAGACAAAGAAAGACAAGGGACCTACTTGTTAAAGAAGTATTTATTATTTAGTCCCTAGTAGTCATTTGTAACCCTAGACTCTCTAGTTTATAAAGAGAGGCAGGGAATAGGGTTTTAGTGTGTCAAGATGTGAACACCAAATAGTGTGTGCGTTCCTAGGCGTATGTTCTCTTGTAAACACCTAGGTTAGTATCTAGTATTATAGTGTTTAGTAGAGTAGAGATGACGGTGGGGAACCTTTAATAATAGCAATGATGTTTCTTATTCCGTTTGCATTCAATTTATCATTGTTATTGTTATTCCCTAAAGGCTCATAAACGATCTTTAACATCTTCACTTTTCGATCTCATGTTTCTTATTCCGTTGTGCATTCAATTTATCATTGTATCTAGTATTATAGTGTTTAGTAGAGTAGAGATGATGGTGGGGAACCTTTAATAATAGCAATGATGTTTCTTATTCCGTTGTGCATTCAATTTATCATTGTTATTGCATTCAATTTATCATTGTTATTGTTATTCCCTAAAGGCTCATAAACGATCTTTAACATCTTCACTAGATTCCTTTTTAGCCTTTAGAGCAAGCAATCTCTTTTCCACTTTGCTTTTGACTATTTTGGAATCATTCTTGATGATTTGCTCATGAACTCATCAAGCGATAGTGAAGCAAAACCTTTGATTCTTCAATTTCCGACACTTTTGCTCTCCATTTTGGATGTAAAGCCATGAGAAATTTTCTAACTCAACTCTTGACTGAGATACCCTCATCAAGGGCTTTTATACTAGTGATGATAGTATTAAATCTTGCAAAAGCATTATCTATAGATTCGTCTTCAGGAATGACAAATTGTTCATATTGTTGAGCAAGAAGATCGATTTTATTATCTTTTACTTGATTATTACCTTGATGAGTGACTAGCAAAGTTTTCCAAATTTCCATAGCCGTGTTACACATAAAAATTCTTTGAAATTTATTTTTGGGTAAAGCATTATAAATGACCATTTTTGATTCATCATTTTTAGCTAATTTCTTTTTAAGATTATCACTTTGTTTTTCAAAGGGAACCACTTCATCTCTTTTGGTTTCTGGATTATGTTCAATAGGTTCAAAGTCACCCTTGGTAATAACATGCCAAAGATCAAGATCTTTTGATTTCACAAAAGTTTCGAATCATATTTTCCAATAAATGAAGCAACCAACTTTGAAAAGTGGTGGTCTTTGCATAGATTGCCCTTCTTGATATTTTTTAAAATCCATAGATCGATTCAAGTTTTAAAATACAATATATTTTAAAACATCTTGATTGACGTGACTCTCGTACCAATTGTAGAAACTAGAAGGGGGGTTGAATAGTTTTACCATTTGTATATTACGTTTTAAAATCTTTTACAAGTTTCTTTTAAAGACTTTTAGATTCGAACTTTATGCGATGTCAACACAACGATATATGAACATAATGAATATAAACAGTAGTTCTGAAGTAAGGAATGTAAAGGAGTAAAGAGAAGAAATGGTCAAACCAATACACGGAGATTTATAGTGGTTTGGCTACGAAGCTATATCTTCGCCCTACTCCACTCCTCGAGTATGACACTCGAGAGTTCATGACCACTATGCCAACAAGATCCCTTTAGGCGGAGAAAACCATACACCAACGCTTATACCAATTTACGACACTAAGCGGAATGTCGAGTTCTAATCCTAGCTAGAACCAATCTACACTACACTACACACAATACTACACGGACATACACACCATCCAATCTACAATCACCCACGAATGTACACACTTTCCAAATCTACCTATTACACAACAACTCAGGACTTACACAAGTCGAATCTACCAATATACAAGAATGGAGATATAAAGAACATAGATCGAGGAGAGAACCGTAACAATGGTTACGAGGTGAATGACTAGACTTCAACACTTCGTTTCTTGACGAATACGAGTGTTATTCTCTTACACTTTGAGTGAAGATGAATGTGATGACTTGTAAACAACTACTAATATATTAATATGATCAAAGATAAGAGATTTTAAAGACTTGAGAAGACAAAACATTTTAGGGCTTAAGAGGTGAATTTTTTGTAGAATAGTGCAGTATTTATATTCATCAAGAGGAGCCGGGGACGGTCCCATATATATAAGGGACCGTCAACCTATAAGGGACCGTCCCATAGACTCCGCTCCAGTTTTTGTCTTTTAGTGGGGAAATATTTATTTGGTGAAAATTTATCTGATTTGGGCGGGAAAATTCAAATTCAAATATTTTCCAATGAATAAAACATTTCTTAGTTTATAAAAATAATTTGTAAAAACTTTTGTCACATTTATGAAAATGTAAGTTTTAGGGACAAAATAACTTCTTTGATTACTTAACAAGATTGGTAAGATGTTTATTCGTACCTTAAGTGATGTTGTAGATTAAACGAGATTTCTCGAATAAAACTTATCATTTATATTTTTACGTAACGTGTTCTTACGTTTTGTGATTATCAAAACATAGAAAGACCGAATAATGCAAACAACGTTTTTGACATTATTTGTATTAAAAAAAGTGATGATGAAGTGTTTGAAAATTTGAATGACTTGGTTGTTGATGCTCGGAAGAAGGTGGAAGATCCTTCCAAGAAGATACTCAGGAAGATTGTTCTTTAGTTTAGCAAACCTGATTCGGCTCTTGGGGGTTTTGAGTTTAGTGAGCTTGGTGAGTTTCATGAGGATGGAGTATTTGAACCTGATGATGATATGGCTAGGTATATATAATACCCTAAGAATTTTAATTCAGTAAATATGAAAATATTCGGAAGTTGCCTAAGTCTTGAATTTTGAAGACACAAGTTAAATATATAGACATGTGTTTAAAGTTTAAGAAGCTTGTGAATTAACCTAAATACATAAATTTTTAAACTAAATATTTAAGTAAATAAAAGAAAAGAAAATAACACTCATAACCTAAGTCTCTCCTAGGCCAAAAATAATAAAATGTTGTACACAACATAAGAAGCTAAAAAGAGGTCTAGGTTCATTTGAAGATTTAGTCTTTTTGGTCATCCAAAATTTCGGATCTCCCCCCTTTTCTCCTTTATTTGGCCAATCCTCCCAAACAACCTCACACACATTAAAACAAATCAATTTCACACACAAAACCCTAAAACTCTTATACATGATCGGTTAGCATTTTCTCTCCAAGAAACAAAGGGGTACGAAAGGTAACAAGGTGGGGATCAAGTTGTGGTGATCGTGGTTTGCTGTGGGTATTCATTTGGTTTGGTTCGAAGGGTTTGATTGGTCTTGTGTTCTTGTATTATTGCTAGATTCGGCCTAAGGTATCACCTATCTTGTTCTTGCGTTTTGCTCGTCATACTAATTATGTATATGCGTATAATACGAAAATTAAAACCCTAATATCGTTATATATATATAATGTTATGGATGAATATGTATAAGATATATGAAAAACTAACCCAACATGTTTATTATGAAAAAGGGTATGAATGAATGAGGTTATATTTGAATTGGGTTAAGGAATGAATGAGTTTTGGTGAAACAAGAATCTGTCCAGAAATTAGAGTCAAATGTTTCGGGTCATCACTTATGATTGGTAAAGTCTTTTTGGATGGTTTCTGGGTCTAAACATAAGTACTATTTCTCTACTTTCTGGAAGTATAATATTTGTGTCAATTGGAGGTCGGGAAGGTTGATTTTTCATTTTTACAAGTTAAGGTGTCGAATCTGGGAAAGCTGAGTAAAATTTTGGGTTGTAGTATTTTATTTACCATGAACAAACCACTGAGAGTTTTTGTTAGGTCACCATAATATGAACACAAGTATGTAAATGATAGAAACAAGAGATAAGAAGGGATGGTTAAACACAATCACACGAATGAATAAGGAAATGTTTATGTGTATTATGAAAGTGACCAACACCTCTCTAAAGAGAGGTTACATTGTATTTATAGGCAAAGGGACTAGGGCATCCCTTGCCTTGGCCTTTTGGGCATTTGCATAGGCCTATGGGCTTTCTACATAAGCCTAACACTAATTACTAACATAAAAGCCATAATTACGCAACCTATTACAATGAAATGACTAACACTTGATAATACTAGTTACAAGTGATTCCAACAATCTCCCCCTAAATGTTAGTGATGATGTAATAGCGATTGCTTGACGTCTTCTAGCATTCTTCTTTCTTGTGAGTAGAGATGCTTTGTTTCTTTTGACTTTATCAGCTTTGACGTCATTGTATTCTTTGTTCTTTTGTGGATGTTGTGATAGTATTTTGTTGTCTGCCATTTTTCAGCTTTGTTGATCAGGTGTCTCCACGTCTTTCTCCACCATGCTCACACGTCTTTTGACTTTGTATTTCAGATATGGTGTAGTTCTCAAGTCTTTAAACTTTGTAGATTATTTGTCTTTGAAGAAGAATCGCATTGATTTTTGAGTTGCCTTTGATTATGAGAGAACTTCATGTGTGATGTTGTTGGTATGAGCATGTGGAGAATGGCACGATCTTTTCTCCCAGGAACATCCATCAGTAGTTGCATAAATGGGTTAGTGAAAAACACCAATCGATCATTGTGGACTTTTCTTAAAGAATTGACCACTACGATTGTTTTACTGATGAATGTCTTGATTCCATTCACCTTGGTCGGGCGAATCAGCCGTCCGAATCCCATGGAGGGACAGTTGGCATTACATTGAACAAGTTCAAGTAATGACCCACATCTTCAGGACTCGATTCTTGAAAGGAATCTCCTTAGCGGGATTTCCAGCACTTACAAGTTCAAACTTCGAGGGTGTTAACATCATAGTGTGAAAACACATCTCTAATTCTTACAAAGGTTGTTCCTGAACTAGAGGCCCTCAAGTAGGCTAACACGATATACCAAAGTATATCTACAGTTCAGTGAGTCAAGGTACACAAGCATCACCTCACGACTATAGACCGTTTGAGACAAACTAAGCGTAACCCACAAGGAGTTACCAAAGTGACTCGTGGTCGTTTGATGTTGACCATGGCAGGAGTTTCCATTCAATCACTGAGGATCACAATTGTGAATCCCCTCATAAATGTTCTCGGTAGATTGCTAAGATCTGCGAAGGACTCTAGAATGTGTCACTTGCGTTCTTATTGTTGAACGACAAGTGATGAAAGATCAAGTGTTCCTAAGAGATCTTTTGATGAATCTCGTGGCTCTAGACTCAATAGTGCGCTTTGGTTTTCCTAAGCGGAGACTAGGGAGAGGGTCTCCTTCTTCAATACCAACAATCTCTAAGAGAAAGTCGATAGATTACGTAGGGTTCCCTGTGAGAATGAAACAAGCTCTTTTGAGAGAACTTGAGTGGCTAAGAAGGTTTAGTGCATTGCGTCACTGGGTCCATGACGACTTTGTCTTCAATACCGGTGTCATCTTGTGACATCCAGTAGCATATGAATTGAACCCGGTGTCTGCCCTAAGTTGAATAATTTGGAGGGCTATTTCTTTTCACCCTTTTCTTTAACTTTTCTTTTTAATTCTTCAACTCCTTCTTTCTCCATTTCTCATTTTCTCCTTTTTCAATCATACCTAAGGACTTCTAAATACTAACTATTTGTGGTGTCCTTGGGTAGATCCCTCCGGCTCTGGCGGATCATAGGACGTTTATTCCTAAACTTAGTCACCTTATAACTCCATGACTATCCTATGTTGCCATAAAATCATTTGCATGAAAATCTCTCAAAGTGTTTATGAATGAAAACATGTTTGTAACACTTCAAGAGTTTTGTATTTTTTAGAAATACTCCCCCTCCACATGTGCTTATGAGTTTTGACTGAAATCTGCACAATGAGGGTAGAGCGCGCACTTTTGAATTGATCGACTCAAGATAGACAATTCCCCGCGAGACACGGTTACGTTGCATAGTTAAAGAGATACATTGTCAGCTTTTAGGTGACAACTAGCTCTAATAACTACCTTGAAGATGTGAACAAACCTTGAAAAGGTTGTTAAACCCGTCAAAGTTCATGTCTATCAAGAGTTTCTCGAATTGGTACAATCTACTAAGATAAATCTTGGAAGACAAATCTTTTCGATTTATGACATTTTAGAGCTCGTCAATTCAAGAGTTAAGTCTTAGCACACTGAGATTCTATTCACAATCCAACATATTTATATCACATAATTTTTCTCCCCCTCAAAAATGGCATATTAATGTTATTTTTGATGAAATTTTGATATCAAATATGACCATTTCGAGTTTTGCGGGAAGATTTCCACAAAGAACTTTGATTAGAACAAATTGTTTGCAAATACTCCCCCTCAACAAGTGATATTAACTTTTGAGGTTTTGAGAAAACACGAGAGGGAATACTTGTTCTTTTGAGCAAAATTTTGAAAATATGAAAAGATTTGATTAATTTTACTCAAAAGTAAGAAGCTTTCGCTCCTTTTATAAGGATTGTGGCACTGAAGCGTACCACAGGGTCCTTTCTATACAAGATCGGGTTGTACACTACTATTTATGCACAAACCATAATGAATATATAAATCAAATATCAAAAATACAATCAAGAGTGTTTTAAAGAGTACCCAAATGATTACACACGACCAGAAACTTTATCTGGACATTGGTAAGTCAATATAGATAAGCTCTATCTTTCGCCCACGAAGCTTTCCAAACGTCTCATCTAATCCCTATCTATCAACCGTTCATCCAGCCTGGTGATAAATCTGCGAGCTTCCTTGCGATCATTGGAGTTCCATCTCTTCTTCAGACCAATATCCTTTAACCGATATGCCAACCCATCACGAACCATCTTTAACGTTGCATCACAGAACTTAGGAATCTCGTCAAACACCATTAAGCATGTGTGATGATGCTCACTTCGGTAGACGATGCCAAACTTTGGTTTATGTAGAATGGTGTACTGAGGTTGTTGGTGCAGCTCGTTAAAGTGTAGTGTCGGTTTTGTGAGATTAATTTGCTTCTGGTATGATTCAACCCCGAGTTGCAAGTCTTCAACACGTTCCCGAATAACTTTGCTGCGGATGAAGACTAACAGGGCAGTGATGAACTGGAGTTGAATTTCTGTTGAGAACTGTCGCATCCTTCCTTGTACCTTTGTGAGATACATGTCTTCGATGTCGTTGAGAGACAATTCCGAGAAATCAGCTTCAGTGAAATCATACTCTTGTTCATCTTGTCTTTTGACCTTGATCTTGGACAAGAATGAATAGCCCCACTTTGTTTCCAGTGTTACCCCCATCACAACAACTATTCTCTTTTCATTCTTCACCTTCTTGTTTGATTTTCGTACTTGGCAGCTCCTGTAGTATAGTCTCCTCCTCTCTGGCCAATGATGAATACCATATTTGGCATCAATGTCATATTCCACAACCTTGTCGACAAACAAGTTTGTGGCATCTTCTTCAATGGCGATGTTGTCGGAGAATATTGCAGCGGGGATGTTGAATGTGAGCGATGTAGCATATTTCTTGCTTACACCGCTACCGTGTTGAAGGAACTCGAGATCGTTGTTGAAGAAGAAACGGTAAGGGATCCTTTGTTGTTCGGGTTTGCCAATTTTTGGTAGAGGCTTGGTCCAATCCGTGTAGTATGGTTCATTATCCTTTCTTGTTATGTCGATGTTTGATTCGGGGTTGAGCCAATCGATATTGTTGGACATTGCACGGGCAATGTTGTCCAAGTGATATTCGAGCTCGACTGCACTGCAGACTCTATCTTTCAGCAAGTTGAATGCATCGTTCTTGATTCTGCGCAGCTCCCATTTCGTCATCTTCTTAATTTTGAACTCGTCTTGGATAATTTTAACCTGCTCCATGGTTTGACCATCTACCGGTTCTTGGCCTTCAGGAAGTCTGGGTGTCGCCTCAACCATATTGCTGAACCATTCATACTCCTCCGTGTTGTCGTCATCTAGCCAAGAGACGACTGACGGCTTCTTCTTCTTTGTGCGGAGGATGATTCTGGTCGAGATGATGGTCGGGGTGATGGTTGTTGCTGGGGCTCGGGAATGTCATGACTCTCACCACCGGTATATGTGAAATGATCATCGGTTTTATGCTGTGGTGGTGGAGAATCCGCATCCCCAGGTTTATCAGATGAAGGTTGCTTGGTTGCTTGTTGTGCGAGTGTCATGGTGGTTCTAGCAGGTGTTGGTGGCATGGATGATGATGATTCGCCAGTCTTCTTCTGTCTTTTTGCGTTCGGATCTTCATCCTTATCATCATCATCTCTTGGCCTCTTGTCTTGACCAGCAGCTTCCTTGCAGGATGTTTTCAGCTGGTGTGCCAGAAGTAGCTCATATAGCTTTGATTCTTCTGGTGTGAAAGAAGGAGCTCTAGGAGTCATTTTTAGCACCAACTCGAAATCAAATCATCTTCATGACAACTAGAGGCTTGACCGGTCTTGTTTGCATGACCACCGGTGTAGTTTTAATGATCTGTGAACCATCTTCTTAATCATTGGGAAGAATTGATCCTTGAATATCTCTATAGTGACAAAAGGAACAATGTTGATGAGGAATGAATGAGTGTAGTTCTTGATTTGTTCATTGATTTCACCTTGAACGTCCCTAGAGAGAAATTCTTTAATCATTTTCTTTACCTTCAAACTCGTCCATCCGCTTGGAAAGATCGATGACCTTGTCGGCCAACATGTTCAATCTAGATTCATGAAGACTTTGTTTTCGTTTTCGAGATCAAGCACAACTTTACGGATCTTAGCCTTTGTATGAGATGCCCAAGTGTCGGCTTTCTTCTTGATTGATTTTGAAGATGATTTCGTTGTTTCCTTTGGTGGTGGTGGTGATGAGTGTGAAGATGATTTGTTTGGAGGTTTCAAGGGTGGTTCAAGAAGATTGCTTGAGGTTTATGTTCGGGGTTGTCAAGAATGTAGTTATCGGCTTCCTTTGTATACGTTCCTCTTCACCTTAGCGACCTTTTCTTCTTTTGGCCTTGGCCATCTTTTTCCTTATTTTCCTCTTCTTCACTACCAAAGATCTTTCAACAGGAACTCTCTCATCTTTATCTTAATCGTTATCTCCATGTTCGACCATTTCCTCATCTTCTTGTTGTTGTTCTTCATTTTCTCTTCCTAAGGGTCCTTTTTGGTGATGTCACCCGTTCCTTTACCGGGTTGATTAACCGGATCGGTAACAGTTGAGTAGTGAGAACACCACCACCGAACCTCCGGCCCTTCGGGTTGATGAAGTGAGAATTCAACATCAGCCTTTCTCCATTCTTTGTTGCTTCAAGTGTTTTCGAATTGTTTCTCTTCAGCCTTAGGATCATACTCCCACTCAGAATCTTCTTCTTCTTCTTCGTCAAGAGGTTTCTTCCCTTTTTCAGATTTTAGTTCTTCATCCGAAGGTTGGAACTCATCAATGTCTTGCATCAAGTTTTCATATGAAGGACTAGCAGGTTTGTCCTCTGTCTTCTTCTTGATAGTTGAGTCATCTGTACGTTCCTTGGTGTAAATAGTGAGATCATCGACTCGGTTTCGAATCGTCATCATATTGTGATGTTTGGACGAGTTCGGTTTCTTTTTAGGCTTGACGATTACGACGGAATTTTCCTCCCGATTTTTCCTTGAATTTTCTTCTTCTTAGACTTTGTAGAACTAGCAATGCTTCCAGCTTTCTTGGCTCTTTTCTAAACTCTGGAGTAGTTTTCTCATCTAGAAAGCCAACTTTACCCGCAACCACAACTTCCCTATAACGTCTGTAGGATGGAAGATCCCTGATTGCATCAGTAATTTAGCATGCAGGGAGTTCCACTCCTTGTTTGTGAGTTGTTGTGTCTTTGAATCTGACTGAGTTTAGAGTAGGCTCATTCAGCATGGAGTGCATGTTAGGGTCATTCAGTCTCAGTAGGATTCTCTGTTGCTTCCCGAGAAGGTTATGTATGAGTAACTTGGTGTATCAGATGAAGGGAATCTTATAACCAGGTCTCATGTAGTGTTGCATCATGTCTTCCCAGATAAGGCTTGCATAATCAATGTGGTTCACATGAACCATTCCCCAGAAGGTTTGAAGATGCATGAGCTTCGGGTGTTCATGACCACTATCTCTTCCTGAGACTGATTTGGCAATAATGAGATAGATGGTCCTACCGGGTTGTGGGATATTCTTGACGTCGACTCTGGAGTGCTTAGAAATGACCCCAAGAAGCCAATTGTCGCCCTAATGTTGACCAAGAAGTCCAATACCTCCATTTCATTTGGAATTCGTTCCTTTTCACTTTTAGGTATTCGGTTGGAGGTATGAAGAAAATGGCAAAGTCTAGAAAGAAGGAGAATGGTGCGAAGATCCGCCATCAAAACATGCACCGATGCTTAGTGGACCTCACGAGTGCCAAGCGTCACTTTAACCGCATCTTGTCCATCAATTTTATCCATAGTGTGCCATCCAAAAGGTAATGATGAATATAGAATTCGATTTTTCTCATAAAGAGGTAGTCTTTTGAGTTGGTGAGCATGAGGTTGAAAGGATGATGTTTGAGAATGTCAGATCATGACCTAACTTATCTTAATTGCTTAGGAGTGAAGATTTCATTGTAGCACGTGAAGTTGTTGAAGTCGACACGAGATTGTTCTTCCCAATAGTTTTGTCGGTAACCGGCACACATCAAATAGGGAAGATAATTAGACAAGTAGAGTAATCAGAAGTACCACCCCAACCAATTTCCCGAGATATTTACCTTAGCGTTCTAAAAACTATAAAAGATAAAAAGAATCATCCTCAACCCCACCTTCTCGTCATACATTTCTTGCTCGATTCCAATTCCTTAGTGAATGGTATGAATCCCGAGGCTTACCCAATACTACACTACAACAATTAGGTTCACTGCCTAGGTGGTTGAAAACTTGCTCTAAGAAAAGGAAGTTCCTTTGACCCTAAAGCGCTTCGTACGCCATCAAGTTTTTTGGCACCGTTGTCGGGGAATAGAATAGCTAGCTATATTTTTATCTTTTTTAGGTTCCCTTGCTTGATTCCTATCAAATAAGATTTTTTCTCATTTTCATTAGCTTCTTTTTAGTCTATCCCCCTTCTTCGTGACTTTGTTCGTAGCCTTATCATTTTTCATCATGGAAGGTGATAACCCACCACCAAACCAACCACTTCCCATCGACCCACCACCAATTGACCCGCCAAGAGGCTATACTCTTGGTGAATACTCTAGACCGAGCCACCAAGGCTATAGGAACACCATTGAGCTCCCCGATCAAGCTCAAACTACGGCCCCGCAATCCGACACCATCCAACAGGAAAACGGATGTGCATTCCATGGACTTTGTTCGAATATCTCAAAGATCTCAAGGACTTCCTTAAAATTTTGACTCTATCGAACTTGATGCTACCACATGGGAGACAACGCTATGCCTCTTCCAATTCTCTTTACGCCAAGCTAGTAATTGTCTTGAGCGACTTCCCGCGGATCCATCTCAAGTCATCTCACCACTCATTTCCTTGCCCAAATTTTCCCAATACTAAACTTAGGAATGAAATCTTGATGTTCCAACAACGCCAAGGTGAATTGGACTTGATTCAAGGACTTACTCCATAAAGTCCCTCATCACGGCATCGATCTTTGGCTTCAAGTCCAAATCTTTATGATCATGTCAACTTTTCAACTAGGCAAACCATCGACCAAGCGGCCGGTGTTGACATACAATAGAGGACCTTGTCATGACAATGAATGTTGGAATGAACCCCATGAGTTTAAGGCATGTTTGCTCGAAGTTGAAGAGCCAAGTAAACAAGGTCTCTTCCTTGTGTGAGATATGTAGTGGTCCCCATCACTCTTACTTGCAAGATCATCTACAACGAGACCATGATCTCTTTTGTGTCCTCTAAGAGTAGTCACCTTAACCACATGATTTGGACCGCTTTAACCAACAACAAGCCGAGATGGATAGGAAGATAGATAACCTTTGAAAGGCATTACCAATTTCCATGGTATACAAGTAACAGTTCAATGTATGTAAAATTTTGGTGCAGAGGCCGAGTTGGTGAGCATAAGTTTGAATGGATGTAGCTTGAGAATGTCCACAACAACTTTGCAAGAAGATTCGGAGCACGTGAAATTATTGAAGTCGACACGAGATTGTTCTTGCCAATTGTTTTGTCATAACCGGTGGAACGTGTTTGCCATTGTGAGCTCATTAGGGGCATTGTTGTTTTCTTGATTGACAACCATTTTGTGATCTGAAAGTTATTAGACAAAAGAACAAACATATGGAAACACATTGTGTTAGTCTTAGTTTGATTTATTGTCCAATTACTTGTTTGACGTTATCATGTTTATGATTGTTACAAGTCCTAAGTCACTTTTGTCCAATTGTTTGAAGTTGATGTGATAAGTTACGTGAATATGTTAATTTTGAAGTTTTAAAGTCCAAATTTCACTTAAACACACAACATTTTTACTTTTGTAATCTTATGCATAACATTTGGTTTTGTGACTTATTCGTAACATACAATAGTTTCTTATGCGTAAAAGTCCAATACAAACATAGAATAGTAGCTTATGCGTAATCATGGATCCTTATGCGTAAAGAAGGTGCTTATGCGTGGGCGTGAGCTAAAGCGTAAGACCAAGTCTTATGCGTAAGAATTTCTTACGCGTAAAACAAATTCAAAAGCTTTAGGCTTACGCGTAAAGATAAGTCGAATGTTACGCGCAAGGTTTACTTGTAAGAGTAAAACTTAGGCGTAACAATCCTTGTTTACGCATATCTTTCCAAGATACGCGTAATCCTACTGTAGACCTCTTATGCATAAGAGTTACGCGTAAGATTTCTCTTAGGCATAACCTTTACGCATAAAGGTATTCCTTATGCGTAGCATTTTAGAACACCTTTGTCTGAATTTTACGAGTAATCAGCCTGAAAATCACAAACATGAAAACTTGATTAAAAAGTATTCTAAACACCAACAGGGTCACAAAGCAAGCACTAGACCAAATCAGTTAAACTTAGAACAACTTAGGCATAAAGTGTACTTAAACCCTAAACCTTATTTTTACGCTTAACAGATTCAACCACACTAATCAATCAAGAATCGTTTCTGGACTATCCTAGATGTTAAAGAAGTGAAATGAAACAAGTTTTAACATCTTTTCTCCACATAATCAAAAGATTCAAATGTAAAGAACCCTAGAACCCTAAAACTTTAATTCTACAATTTTTGATGTTTCGGGCTAATTAAAGGTTCAATCCATGTTTATAAACACATTCTAACACATTCTTGACCATCTAATTCATAGAAATCACAAACAAGAAAACCCCAATTATGAACAAGAACCCTAATTTTCAAATTGCTCAATTAGTGATTCGGTTGAAATTGATGATTGAAATAGGTTCAAAACATGTTTAGAAAGGTTTTAACACAACCCATTACAACACAAACACTCTTAGGCGTAATTCCCCAATCGTGCGCATAAACAACATATTCAAAATCAAATATTGAAAGATGTAACCGTTGGATTGAAAAAATTATTGAAACCATTGTGTAAAATCATGATCGAAACACATATTCACTTACAGTTTTTGAATCAAATGAACGGATTTGAAGATTGATTTTGGGTCGTTGGATCTTGGTAGTTTTTAGAAGTAAATGCAAAGTGGTAAGAATTGAATGAGGTTGTTGGGGAGTTTTGTTTAACATTATTTTTCAAAAGTGACATATTCAGTTCCTCAACCTCAAAGAGGATCAACCAAGACCCATTAACTCCCGTTTTGGTTAGACAAAACACATTTTAGGCAAGAAATATAACGATACTCCCCCTCGACTTTTGAAACAGTGAAATTTGTAAACATTGGAGTTCGAGGAGGGTATATTTCAAGATAAATATCCACCATTTAGTAGAAAACAACGTATTTTTTGTAACATGCAAGTACAAGGTTTTATGAAACTAAAAAATATTTACTTTCTCCCCCTCAACACTTGTTCCGGAAAAATGGTGAAATGTTTGATAGAACACTGTGTTGATGAAAGTTTTGTACTTGCAATGTTTGTTTTTCAGATAAATTTTAACTGAAAAATGTTTTTGGTTTTTTATAAGATTTTATATTTTTGTATTTTGTTTTTGAAAAATATTTACAAAAGAGGTTTTGGTGTTTGACTTTTCATGAGTGTTTTAAAAGTTCATCTAGTTCTTCTGGAGTCAAACACCTCATACCAATTCGGTGAATCAAGTCAGTAAATCTTGCGGGAGGCAAGGCTTTAGTGAGAAGATCCGCCAATTGGTGTTCTGTACCTACAAAGTATAATTCAACTGTACCCTTTTCCACATGCTCTTTGATGAAATGATATCGAAGATCGATGTGCTTTGACTTTGAGTGTTGAACGGTGTTGCACGAGATCGCAATAGCACTTCTGTTGTCGCAGTACACCGGAATCCTGTCAAATACATAACCATAATCCTTGAGTTGTGTTCTCATCCAAATGACTTGAGCACAACACGCAGACATGGCTACATATTCAGCTTCAGTTGATGACAGCGATGTACAATCTTGTTTCTTCGATTGCCATGACACCAATTTATCACCAAGGAATTGTAAACCTCCTGAAGTACTTTTCCGTGAATCTAAGCATCATGCGTGGTCGTCTCTCAAAAAGCTATTAGTTCAAAACCGAATCCTTCGGATACCGGATCCCAAGTTAATGGTTCCCTTGACGTATCGGAGGATTCTTTTAGCCTCGAGAGGTGTCTTTCAGTTGGCCTTGACTATAACGGAGCAAAGATATACAAAAAATACTATGTCGGGTCTCATCGGTCGTTAGATACATGAGAGACTCAATAATACTACGGTATTTGGTAAGGTCAACCAATTTCCCATGTAAATCATCATCCAGTTTGTTGGTATGTGCCATTGGTGTGTTATAGGTGTCACAACTTTGCATTCCATGTTTATTCAATATTTCAAGAGCATATTTGGACTGACTTAAGAAAATACCACGGGGTGATTGATGAACTTGTAGTCCTAAGAAGAACGTAAGTTCACCCATCATTGACATTTCAAAATTTGTTTTCATTAGATTTGAAAAAGCGTTTGAGTACTTTTTGTGGGTAGAACCAAAGATGATATCATCCACATAAATCTGAACAATTAAAATGTGTGCCCCATGATATTGAATAAACAGTGTTGGGTCGACCGATCCTTTGATAAAATGATTAGCAAGGAGAAAGGATGACAACTTATCATACCATGCCCGAGGGGCTTGTTTGAGACCGTAGAGAGCCTTGTTCAGTTTGTAGACGTGATTAGGGAACTCTGGATCAACGAATCCTTCCGGCTGGCTAACATACACTTTCTCCTTTAGTTGACCATTTAGAAAAGCCGTTTTGACATCCATTTGGTAGACGGTGATGTTCAAGTGAGCCGCGAATGCCAGAAAAATCCGTACAGCCTCAAGTCTAGCAACCGGTGCGAATGATTCTTCGAAGTCAATACCCTCTTCATGTCTATAACCCTTAGCCACCGACGTGACTTGTTTCGATAACCGTACCTTCAAAGATCTAACTTATTCTTCCAAATCCATTTGAGACCAATGACGTAGACCCCTGTCGGTCTTTCAACCAATTCCCATACTTCTAAACGTTTAAACTGGTTCAGCTCTTCTTGCATGGATTCAATCCAGTTGTCGTGAGTCATTGCATCTTTAATGTTTTTGGGTTCAGTTTGACTAACGGTGAGTGCATAAATGCAATGTTCTCCGTCAGTCTGAAGGCGTTGTCTAGTTACGACTGGTTGGTTTGGGTTGCCAATAATATTAACAAGAGGATGGTCTTTAGTCCATCGGTGTGTGGAGGGTTGATGTTGGTATACATTGTGCAGATTTGGTGGATTCAGATGGCCGGTAGAAGATTCAGCAACATCTGGATTTGCCGTTTCAGTAGCGAAAGGGTTAAAGAACGCATTTCCATCATAATCCGCAGTGCGGTACATCTTGATTAAGAATATCATCACCGGGTCATTGTCATTAGAAGCGGTTTGTTCAAATGTTGTTGGAGATTCAATCGGGGTACATCGGCAATAGTTGTTGTTGTTTCGTGTATCGGTATTGGATTATTATCAGGTTGAGCAATGAAACAGTTGATACATCTGGAGCACGTTGATCAAAATCTTCATTGAACAGAGGAGCAAACAATGTTTCCATTTGACGACGAGTGAGTTGAAAGGTTTGATCAGCTGATGATTGAGGGAAGTTGAGACGGTTATGTCCGGGTTCCAAGCTGTTTTGCTCAGAAGCCATTTCTGTGAGCTCATCAAAATTAGCATGAATGGTTTCCATAATTTCCTTTGTACGACGATTCCAGATCCGATATCCTTTTGAGTTTTCACAGTATCCAACGAAGACTCCAATGTCAGCTTTGGCCTTGAGCTTTCCAAAGTCATCACGATCATTATTTGGGTAACAGAGAGCACCAAATACATGAAAGTGTTTGAGGTTCGGTTTTCTGTTATGGATAAGCTCATAAGGTGTTTTGTTGTGGCGTTTTGTTATCATAGAACGGTTCTGAGTGTAGCATGCAGTTGACACGGCTTCAGCCCATAAGTAATCTGGAAGTTTTGCATTGATCAACATCGTTCTTGCAGCTTCCACTAACGTACGGTTTCGTCTTTCGACAACTCCATTTTGTTCTGGTGTTCTTGCAATTGATGTTTGATGCTCAATTCCCACTTTCTCATAGTATTCTCGAAGAGTTTGGTTCACAAATTCAGTTCCTCTGTCTGTTCTTACTTGTCTAACCGTGTTACGGAGCTGAACTTGAATTTTCGTGAGAAAGGTGATGATCATTTGTGGAGCTTGATCTTTACTTCGTAGAAAATAAACCCAAGTCCATCTGGAGTAGTCATCAACGATTACGAGAATGTAGCGTTTGCCATTAATCATTTGCACATGCATCAGGCCACACAAATCCATGTGAAGAAGATGAAGAACATGCTGAGAGTTGTTTTCAACCTTCGAAGGAAAATGAGCACGAGTGCTTTTCCCTTGTTCACAAGCTGAACATAAGTGATCTTTTGAATACCTAAACCTTGGAAGACCTTCAACTAGTTTGTGTCGTGCAAGATTAGTTATGGTTTGAAAGTTCAAATGTGAAAGTCTTCTGTGCCACAACCATGATTTTGTAGATGTTGCCTTAGAAAGTAGACAGATGGGAGATGAAGCGATCATGTCTTGCATTGAGATTGTGTAAAGGCTTGATGTGCGGTTTCCAGACATGAGATCGTTTCCTTGTAGATCACGAATGAAGCAAGTTTTCTCCCTAAAAGCAACTTCCAAATCACCATCACAAAACTGGCCTACTGAGAAAAGATTGTGTCCAAGACCTTCAACATAATAAACTCTGCTAATTTCGATGTTCCCATTGATGTAGTCTCCGTAGCCCATGATAGTTGCGAAGTGATCATTCCCGAACCTGACAGTGCCAATGAACTTTGAAACAAAGTTTGTAAGAAGTTTGAGATTGCCTGTCATGTGCCGGGAACATCCGCTATCAACAATCCAAAGGATGATCTGTATCACCTGCAATACACACAGACGACACAGGTGGAATAGAAGTAGAGGTGGAACCCGAAGAGTTAGAGGGTTCCGTTACAGTTACAGATGAAACACACATGTTTATAATTTTGGGAATCCATTTAAATCCAGGTGTATTTTGTAACCATCTCTGCCAAGTCCAACTAGTTTGTGCTTTGGTCTTAGTGAATGCACTAGGTGATATTCTCTTCCTAGGAGGTGAAGTGGGTTCTATGGGTACATCAATGATATTCTCAGAAACACTAGAAGGCGGTTTACCTAGCACAGACTTAGAAGCATTAGTGGGCCTAGAGGTAATTCCATTTCTATGTTTCCGCTTACGAGATAAAATAGATTTAGCAACACAATTATCATGACAACCAGAAAACATGCTTTTACGACAAACAATACAAGATGCTTCAAACAAAACATTCAAAGTACTTGAAGATTCAACATTCGTTACATCACTTTTCTATTACATTTATCTAACGCAATATCTAAAGTAGGTGCAACATGTGTTTTATTCAAAGTCCTAGTGTGTTCTTCTACTGCAGGGGTCTTTACTGATCTTCTCTTACGTTGCAACTTCCTATTCTTCATGTTTGTGCTCTTAAGCTGTGAAGTGATAATGCTAGGATTAGAGGCAACTACTCCTGTAGAAGTGGAAGGAAGCATATTAGTATCTTGAGGTTTGTCATTAGGCATCCTAGTGTCAATTTTAAACATTCAGGTGTAAGGAAATTTATGTTACTAGACTTATCACTCTCATATTTCCTCAATTTCTCGTTCAACTCAACGATAGTGTGTAACAAATCTTGGTTTTCAGAGCGAATGTTTTTATTAACATTTAAGACTTCACGAGTGTATGAAAGATGATCATCAAGATCTTTTGACTCTTTAGCACGAGTCTTTTTGAGCAAATTAAATATGACACCATATTCTGTTTTGACTTTTGCAATTTCTTGTTCATATTTGAAAATTTGACACTTTAAAGACACGTTTTCCTCATCCAGTCGTTCGAGTTTTGGTTCAAAAGTTTTATCACTCGACTGTTTGAGTTTGTTTTGCAAAGCAAGTTCTCGATTATTACAATCTTTTTGACACCATTGAAGACGACGTGTTACAATTGAAAGTTCATTTAACAAACGCTCATTTTCAGCTTTCAAGGTTTCGATTTGAGACACATTATCAACAATCTCAACATTATCAACAGAATTAACAACAATATTATCAAAAGCAGATGCATCATATAATACAACACAAGTGACATGGTATCAGCACAGATAACATCTTCCAAGAGTCGATCGACATGGTTTCAAAAAATTTTGTTTTTCTTTTTGGTTTTCAAAGTCCATGCCTCTGTTGCATTGAAAATTGTTTTCAAGTGCCCAATCTCCTTCTGAAGATCCCGTTCCCAATATGTTGCACACATACGTAAATTTCGAACATGGGGTAAAAGTTGTTTTTGAAAGATATCTCTTTGTTTTCGTGCATAAGGCGATTGAAAAGTTTCAACTTTTATTTCCGAATTAAGTTCAATTTCACGTTCCAAAAGATTAATGTCAGACTTGAATGTATCAAAATATTTAAGGATTTGACATCTTTCGGGTAATGGTGTGATTTCACTCAAAGAAGGTAAAGGACCATTAATTTGTGCAACATGTTTGACGGGACCAACATTAGAAAAGGACTCATGAATTGGTGTGATAACCCAAGGTGTGTTTGTATTATCCTGTTGTTTAACAAAAGTTATGAGAGGTCCTTTTGAATAATCAAATGGTTTGTTATATTCAACGTTTTCCATTTTCAATCGACTCTCTTCTTCTGCATCGATTTCCTCTTCACGATTATATTCAACGACACGCACAACAGATTCATCAAGCATATGTGTGACACTATACAACTTTGGATTTGCTTTGAATGCTCTATTGAAGAAACGTGGTTTTTTATCAGCAAGATTTGGTCCATATCCATCTGGATTTGACTTAAAAGAAAACTTTTGAATCATTGTGATGGACTCACCATGTTTATAGACAACATTTTGAAACTCTTTGATTTTGTTTTGCAAATCGACAATTTCATCAAGATATTGATCTATTCATTTCCTTGAATTTTGTTTGTATTCTGAAAACTCTTTTTGACACGATAACAACTCAGACTTGGCTTTTTGAGTTTCTGAAGTAAGAGTGTTTACTTGTTGTTTATGTTTAAATTTTTGTTGTTCTATTTGAGAAATCAATTCATTATTTGAAACAACTAGATCACGCATTTGTTTTTCTAAAGATTGTTCATTTTGGTATGACCTTGAAAAGGCGACTTCAAAACTATATTCACCTTTCTCTTTTGTTTCAAAATTTTTGAGTTGTACCTTATAGCATTCAATATCCTTAGTCAATAGTGCCACTTTTTCTCGAAGATTATTATTAATCTCATTGCACTTCTCCAATTGAGATTGGGTGGTCTGAAATAAGGTCATGAGCTCTGGATCTGGATTAGACAAAGGTTCATTTTGTTCAACTTGAGTCTCAACATATTCATCATTTAGATCCTCAAATGTAATCACGGGGTCAACTTGATTATCAATGGTAACCGTAAGGTCATCTTGATCGTCAAATGTAACTACGGGATCCATTTGATTTTCTTCGTGATGAGATGTAGATGGCTCATGTTGAACACTTTGTTCCTCGTCGGATGCGGATGCAAAGCGAGATATCGATCATGTATAAGACATATGTTAGGATCCGGTACCGAGACAAGCCATCGTGTCATACACTGGGCCAGTGTCACTCATGTGGAGCTCTTGCATGTTGGCCATCAACATTACAACTGCGTTAGCTTGCAAGTCCTCCATGTCATCATCGAATCGTATTAGCCATGAAGCTCGTTCCTTGTTGGTAAGTGTTCCACCAACTTCATCTTTGAGAGCCAAGAGTAAAGCCTCCTTGTGATAAGCGATTGCCTCTTTTTCTCGGCTTTGGGAAAGCATTCGCCAAATGACCCTTCTCATTGCGGTTGTAGCATCTAAGACCATTATTCCCATTCGAATGTTTCCTTGATCAACAATTTGAACCCGTTGTTGTGGAGCACCCATGTTATTCCTTCCAGTAGCATTAAATCCTTGACCACTACCCATCGGACGACCATTTCCTCGGTTCTGAACCTCAACCCTTCCATTGTTAACAACTGCTTGATTCCTTGTGTTAGATGAGGTACGAATATGGTTGTTGGATTTGTTAGCAAATCTCCCAAGGCTCGAGCAATTAACGAAAATCCTTGATTCAACTTATCGAAAGCTTCGCATCCTCATTCGGTGTCTCACCGTAGAGTGTGAATCGGTTGTTGTTGTAAGGAACCATTGAGTTTCTTGTGATTCTTGTGATGGATCATATGGTGTAATCTGGGTTGATTGTGGTGGATTAGTAAAGACAGTAGGTAGCAGTGGAAATTGTGGATAACAAGCTTGAGTGAACAAAGCAAGAGCATTTGCATTTGGTAAAGGTGCAGTAACTCCACAGAGAGCTCTATCTTTGTCCACTTCCTTTTGATGGTGCTTCAAGTAGTCATACAACAACCCGTACTTTGCCTTGTGAAGATCTTTAGCTTGACGGATGAATGTAACATACTTTTCCCAATCAGGACCAAGACAGCTTAGGAACTTTGTGTTGATTGCAATTTTTGGCATAATGATGTTGTGTCTGTCCAAGTCATTGATGATGTCTGTAAACCGATGATAGTATGACTCTAATGATTCCCCTGGTTCAATCATGAAGTTCTCATATGATAAGTAAAGTTTTGACTCCATGTCTTCTTGATTGAGTTCTGTGCCTTCCATTAGGAGATGGATGTGATCCCACATTGCTTTTGCAGTTTTCTAAGCATCAACACTGCGAAGAATCGGATTGGGTAAACCCAAAAGGATATATTGCATTGCAAGTTCATCAGCTTCAAAATGAAGTAGTTGTTCAGCAGTGAGTTGATCCATTCTGAGAGTGGAAGTAACATCATCTCTTGGTGGAGTAGCATTTGGATCTCCGGGTACTGTTGTAGTAGGCATTTGAAAAGGACCTTCAAGGATGACCTTCTTCAAAAACTTACCATGTGGTTTCTTGAGATCACATAACCTAAAGAACTGCATCACCCATTGATCATAGTTTCCAGGAGTGAGCATTGGAGGTCTATCAAGGGATCTAGCTTCATGAATGGATTGTTGGCTACTTATAGCTTCACACATCTTTGCAAACCAAGTGGGTTCCTTTTGCGTTGTTACATTCATAGCATACTTCTGTGGAAACTGATACTGAAAGTAGTTAGCATACTGATGTTGTTGTGGGTATTGCTGAAGGAATTGTTGTGGTGGAAGTGGTTGTGCAATGTGAGGAGGAAAGTAATTTCCAACTTGTTGTGGTTGTTGTTGAAATTGTTGTTGAGGATATTGTTGTTGTTGTTGTTGAGGATATTCATGAGGAAAGTAGTTGGAGTATGGTGGTTGAGACATCTTTGAAACTTGTGTAAATGATGGATCTTTGTAGTCGAATGAAACTTGTTGTTGTTTGTTGAAGAAGTACATTAGGCGTAAACAATAAGATTAGGCGTAAAATTGTTGAAGTTAGGCGTAAATCCCTTAAGCGTAAACTAAAGCTTAGGCGTAAACTCCTTCTTACACGTAAACTTAAGGTTAAACCTAAGCTTAGGCGTAAACTAAACTCTTAGAAGTAAGGAACCTTAGGCATAAGATTTAACTTAGGCATAAAGGGCTTACTCGTAAGCTTTTAAATTAGGCGTAAGTTTAGGTTTTAAACCAAAATCCTTCACACTTGTCCAAGTGTGAGAGATATCCACAAGTCAAGTGTTTTCGGCTTATCCAAGCAAGAAAAACACCGAGTTACCAACACCTTCAAAGAAAATGATGAAAATTCCTTACGCATAAAACCGCTTAGGCGTAACTCGACTTTAGGCGTGAACTTTAGGTGTAAGAATAGGGTTTTCACTAGGCGTAAAAAGGGTTTTCTTAGGCGTAAACTCAACAAAATTTACCAAAACATATTTTATGCACTAAAACATTTTGTACACTCGCTTTTAATGATGAAAAAGCTTCAAAACACCAAAATAACAAGAAAGTTTTGAACTTGATGAACCAAAGTGAGTTTTGAGCTTATGCGTAAAGTGAAAACACGAAACAAAAACGAGTTTAAAACTATGTAAAACACGTAAAGCTTTGAAACTTTTGCAAAACAATGATTCTAAACACTATATTAACCTTAAAACACAAGAATCTTTAAAAGTTTAGTGCAAAAATCAAGGTTTTGAGAAAATAAAAGTGAATAACGTGAGGCCTTACGCGCATTTAGTACAAAACTTCAAAACAAATCGTTTCACCCAACTAGATGGTGTATGATACCACCGTTAGGTCACCATAATATGAACACAAGTATGTAGATGATAGAAACAAGAGATGAGAAGGAAGGTTACACACAATCACACGAATGAATAAGAGAAAGGTTTATGTGTATTATGAAAGTGAGCAACACCTCTCAAATGAGAGGTTACATGTATTTATAGGCAAAGGGATTAGGGCATCCCTTGCCTTGGCCTTTGGGCCTTTGCATAGGCCTATGGGCTTTCTACATAAGCCTAGCACTAATTACTAACATAAAAGCCATAATTAAGCAACCTATTACATGAAATGACTAACACTTGATAATACTAGTTACAAGTGATTCCAACACCATGGTGTCCCCATTATGATTTGATTTGATTTGTACATTTATGTAATTTGTGGCGCCTTATTCGCATGTGTACACCTGCCTCGCGAACAGGGTACATATTGCCTTATGTATGTTCGGGGGGCGTATGGATGCATCCTAGGCTTATGATTTGTTATGATTTGATATGATTTGATATGATTTGTATGGATTTGGCATTTGGGTTGTGCGTGCCTTGCACCCCCTCTTGCACTTTGGTACTTGTGAGGTCTCCCCTCCCTGGACCCTTATGTACGTAGTGTCCTTTATGAGGCATGTTGGACGAATATGATTATTTGCTCGTGGTCATCCTTTATTTGTGATTCATTCTACTTCATTGGATTATATGTTCGTATGTACGTTGTGTTCTTCATGTGGCATGTTGGACACCTTTTGCTTTGGTATTTCGTTATGTTCTCATTTTGACCTGATCCTTCATTGCTTATGCTCTCTCTCTCTCTCTCTCATTTACTTGATTTGACTATTTGACACTCATTTGATATTATGCTTCCATTCAGTCATTTATGCTTATGATTATTATCAGCTTTTTATATATCTGTTCACTGGGCTTTTTAAGCTCAGCCGTCTTCTTTCCTTTTTCATGACGGCACTTATTAAGCGGGGAAACGGGAAAGAGTGAGAGATTGGACTTAGAGACCAACCATTGTTGATGTTTATTTATGGACTTATGTTTTGATTTATGATTTCGGATTATGTTTCTTGGACTTGTATTTCCTTTATGTTTCATTTGGATTATGGATGTATTATCATTAGGATTTTGTGATGTCCATGACTGATTTTATTTATGATAAGACTTCCGCATGCGTGACTATATGCTTTGTATGACACCATAATGTGGCATTTTGACCCGTCTCGGTTGGGGTGTTATAGTATATCTCCTCGTCTAGAGGAGGTCAGCAGCTAGAAGCTGATGATTTTAATTTTTTCTAACGGATATGAGCTCAGGTCTATGACTTACCTGGGCAAATGGATGCTTTTTGTGATCAGTTTGATATCCGGTTTAAGAGTTGTGTTAGAAATTAGTTGTTCTTTCTTTGGTTTTTGATTGGCTCCTGAACAGTCAAGTTTAATCACACAAGCTGACCACTTGTAAATGGCCAACCGTAATAAACTTCAAACAGTTCAGACACCAATGCAACGAAGATCATGAGGAGTGTAGTGTTTCCCCAGGTCGTTAAGTCCCAACGAGCTGTGCGATGAATAATCAAACGAATAGTGATCGGGACAATTTGAACGGGAAAAGGGTTTTGAGGATTACGAACAATTATACCTAAAGAGAAAGTTTATAAACTACAGGGGCTTAAATGCAAATTAAAGAAAATCAAAAGATAAATTATATTAAATAAATGCTATCACTATTTTTAAAATGATGTTTTCTTGATTTTTCTTTAAATTAAAACTACGTAACGTCTAAAAGAAAATGTGAAACGAAACAATATTAATCCTAAAAATATAAAATGACATTTTACAAACCTAATGATAAGAGAAAATTTTGAGAAAAGAAAATTATTTTTATGACTATTTATCTAATTATTATTAATTAAAAACTATTTTACCTATTTAATAATACCCTAAAATATAAGAAAATATGAAATAAAGCTAGAAAAATGAAATTATGACTTAGAAAAATCTAAAATAACTAAAGAGAATTTTCAAAACTAATTTTGTATTTTTCTGATTATTTTTCTATTTTCTATGAATTAAAAACTATTTAAAACTACTTAAATTGCTAAAAATTACAAATTAAACTAAGAAAAATCTGGAAAAATTATTTTTTTGCTTTTTATATTTATCTTAACCTAGGAAAAATGAAAACTTATTTTTTTGAAGTTTTTCTAATTTATTTGTATTAAAGGCTAATTAAAAAGTACTAACAACTGATTTAAATGAGGAAAAATATCAAACAGTGCTGGAAAAATATGAAAAATTCAAGAAAAGTCTAAATTAATATTCTGAATCTAAGAAAAATATAAAAACAGTAGCTTATGTGAAGGATATGGGAGCTGCAGTGAAACTGCTTAAGTAATAAGCACTCAAAATAAGCTCAAGGTACCAACTGAGCACCAAATTGTCACGTGCTATAATATGCTAAAAGTACTCAAAAGCAACTAATATCAACTAGCCTTAACCTCGAAATGCAAACTAAACAGATTTGATGATTTAAGCTAAGTGCTAAAAATGATTTTATGTCTACTTTGAAGCTTAAGCACAATCTTATTGCAAGAGCTTATGTGAAAAACAAAATCAAGACCTCAAGTCAACCAAATTAACTATTTCTAAACCAAGTTTCGCACCTTAAGGATCTAAAACCAAGCTTATGCAAGTATGCAAGGTGCTGCCTCACACTCAAGTATGCCGAGTGTGCATGTGGCACTTTTGACCTTTTGACAAGTCAATTAGAGCTTATAGAAAATTACTAAAATTATACAAAAATCATTTTAAGAAACTTGACCAACTGAAGTTTTTAAACCCAAAGTTTTAATGAATTTGACCCAGAATTGAACCCTCTAAAAATCCACTTAGGTTGGGTGAAAAACAGATATTGCAATTTTTACTTTTGACAGATTTGAGAGCTTTGACTTTTGTGAGATTTGAAACCAATTTATGGACTGAGATTGATGTTTTAAGCTAAAGTAAAGCAATATTAAGCTACTCTACTGATATCTAAGCACAAATCAAACTTTTGATCTTCAAATTTCCAACAGTTATGAAAATTAAAACAGATTTGAAAGGGTTTTGACTTTGAATGTTCTAAGGTGCAATATTCTAACTGGTTTGACTGCAATGGACCTAAATGAGGCCTAATCAACAGAGTCTAAGTGTTGATAAGCTCAATATTCCAATTATCAGTTTAATCCAAACACTAGTTTTGTGACAGATATGCAAGCTTAACTACTTAACTACTGCAAACCAATGATCAATCTAACTTTAACTAACCTAAGTGAAGCATAATGCACTGATTAAACAAACACTTAACACAGAATCAACAAGAACTAGATATTACAGATTTGAGCTCAAAATAATGAACAACAAAGTATAGATAGTTCTTACTCAAGTCCAAATTATTTGCAATTTTAAACCGCACTCCATAACTATACTAACTTAAGCTATTCCAACCCAATCCAAGCTCGCATCAACCCAATATCATTTCCATTTCCAAATGAGCTCGGTTTGACTTTTGTTGACCAACATGATATATTGCTTAAATCGATTCTTGTTTACTAAAAGCTATAAACAAATTAAATAAACTTATTTGAATTAAAATAAAGCTACTTGGAGCTTTGAGTATAAGAACAAGAAATGATTTTTAACAGCTAACATAAAATTTTGAAACTATATTAAAACTTTGAATTGATACTAGAAAGTAGATTACACCGATAAAATAACTTGAATTTAGTACATAGAAACAAAAGATTACGCTTTAAACTTAAACTAAAACATTTATATTAAAACGACATATGTGAAATTTTAAAACTAAGTACTACTCTACTCTTGCTTCTCTTCCTTTATTTATATGTGAAATTCTTCCCTCTCGACTTGAGCTTTTCCACTTCCTTTACGACCATTGGATCACTTGGAAAGATATTGGCCGCTTGATTGAATTTTGGCTCCAAATTGGTTTTAACAAAGGAGGGGTTGAGTGCAAGGAAAGAGGAGCATTTAATGCTTCTTGTTGTTCAGTGGAGGTGGGGAACATGGAAAGTGGAAGTTGAAATGAGGAGAGGTGAGGTCAGTGTTGCAGGCGGTGAGGAAGAAGGTAACTTGGAGGAAAAGGGAGTTGACAATTTTGACCGGTGGGAGTATTATTGGCGGGGTCAAAACAGGGGTTCAATGGTTCGGCGGGGGTTCAAAAGGTTTGGCGGGTCGAGGGCTTTAATAAACAAGGACCCTAGATGCAATTTCGATTCTTGAGGACCAAAGTCGCCAAATTTCTAAAGTTGTTTCAAGGGACCAAAATGACAAGTTTCCATAGTACAAGGACCATAATAGACATTTTCAAACTTCCAAGGACTATTTTTGCCAAATTTGAAACTCAAGGACCAAACTTGTAATTTCTCAAAACTTTTGACATTTTTCACCAAAGGACTAATTATGACAAGTTATGATTTTAAAAGGACCTTTGGTGACTTTTCTTTTGAAATAAGTGCTCGTGGACTATTTCGACAACTTTGAAACTTGGGGATGAAACCGCCAATTATGCAAACTTAGCTCATTTTTCATCCGATTTTAAACATTTTGCATCTAAAACATATAAAATGCAATTTTGAGATATTTTCCGTATTTTGATGCATTTCGAGCATTTTAAATGTTTGCGCTCAGATTGACCAAAATGATGAGTATTTACACACTCATCAATCCCCACACTAAACTATTGCTAGTCCCTAGCAATCTTTTGAGAAAACTTAATGGATTTGAATCTCTTTACCAAAAGCCATTACTTCGGAGTAGCCAAATGTTTCAGTTCAAGTAAGAACTATGGTACACCGATAACCATATGATTTTGAGCAAACCACCGCCTTCCAACGGATTTGATTTGTCTTTACCGTGCCGCTTGCTTCGGACTAGCCAACTCTTAGATAAATTATCAATATTATCTTTGGTGAGCCGATTACCAATTATGGTTTTCCAATCGCCTTTACCACAAGCCATAAACTTGCGGGCTAGCCAACTCTTCACTTTTAAGGATATGGTGAATGAATACCATACAATTTTGGGCAAATTGCAAGTCGTCAACGGATTTGAGATATTTTTACCAAGAGCCGCTTGCTCTCGGATTAGCCAATCCTTTTGTTTATTAGACATGGCGGATCGATAACCATAAGTTGAGTAAGTGAAAACACTTACTCCAAAAAAATTTGGCCAAAAATGGGAGAATTGGGCGGTATAATTACATGATAAAATTCGTGAGAATTCCCCCACTTAGAAATGAATATTGCCCTCAATATTCAAAGTACCTACTGTTATGCCGAAACAAAGAACGAAAAGGGAAATACTACGCCATTATTTTGAAAGATTTTTTTTTTTTTTTTTGAAAACTTTTATACAACAAATGGGGCAACTCCCACACTAGGGTGGTAGAAAATAGAAAGAAGTCGAAATATGGGTGAAAACCCATATGGCATGCTATCGTTTTTGATTCCCGAGTCGCTAGCTTGACTCGATCCCCGCATTCATTGGTTCATGGGAAAGTTTGTAGATCCGGACAACCACGGAGGAATGTCCTCTCCAAAATAATGCTTCAACCGATGACCATTCACTTTAAAGTTTGGACCATCGGGTTGAGATAACTCAATGGTTCCATAAGGAAATACTTTAGTGATGGTAAATGGTCCGCATCGGTAGGATTTTAGTTTTCCGAGAAAATCTTCAATCTTGAGTTGAAAAGAAGGACTCCATCACCGACGCTGAAAACGCGGTTTTGATTTTGAGTCATGAATCTTCTTTGTCTTTTCTTTGTAGATCAAAGAGTTCTCGTATGCTTGATCACGGAGTTCATTTAATTCATTCATTTGAACTTTCCGTGATCACCACCGTCTGAATATCGGTTGGCATGTTTCAAGGCCCAAGATGCCTTGTGCTCAAGCTCAACCGGCAGATGACATGCCTTCCGTACACTAGCTTGTATGGAGTACACCCGATGGGTGTTTTATAAGTCGCACGGAAGGCCCAGTCGCGCCATCTAGCTTATCCCACCAAGAGGCACGGTTTTCCGCCACCGTCCTTTCCGAATTCTTTTAATCCTCGGTTGGAAACTTCCACTTGCCCACTTGTTCGGGGTGGTACGCAGAGAGACGGTGAGTTACACCATATTTTTGCATGACTTTATCAAACCGGTCATTGCAGAAATGCGTACTACGATCACCGATTATAGCTCGTGGAGTTCCAAACCTAGCAAAAGAGATTTTAAGAATTTCACAACAACTCGGCATCGTTGGTAGGCAAAGCTTTCGCTTCAACCCATTTTGACAAATAGTCAACGCCACGAGTATGTATTTATTACCGCGAGACGAAGGAAATGGCCCCATAAAGTCAATGCCCGGATGTCAAAATCTCACACACTTGAATGGCGTTTTGCGGCATTTCATTTCTTTAGAGATATTCCCGTGACGCTGACAAGCGTCATGTGTTTTGACAAATTCGGGCATCCTTGTAAATCGTGGGCCAAAAAATCCGAGTCAAACACCTTCTTGGCGCAGTAGTTGGGGCTATGATGTCCCCCAAGAGGTCCGTAATGGTAAGCCTTGAGAATGTCAATAGCTTCCCCGACCATACACACATCGCTCGATGACTTGATCCGCAAATTTTGAATAAGTAGGGTCGTCCCGTAAGTAATGTTTTACACCTTTAAAGAATTTGTTTTTCCGTTGGGACGACATCCTTCCACAAAGTTACCCGCATGGTAATTTGCAAAGTCAAGAAACCATGGGGTAGAAGAGTCTCCACTTAAAAGAAACCACATTGAGTGTTTCGAGAGGAAATGTTTCGCTTATTTCCTTTTCTCGAACACATCCCGTGAGGGTTTTCTAGACGGACGATGATCGCACCTGTGTTCTCGGCTCCTTTTTATCACGTATAATGATATCAAATTCTTGTAGGAGGAGAACCCAACGAGCAATCTCGCTTTGCATCTTGTTTTGCAAAGAGATATTTGAGAGTCGAGTGATCCGTATACACCACGCATTTGGTCAAGATAAGGTATGGTTTAAACTTCTCAAACGCATACACCACGCCTAATAATTCTTTTTCCGTAGTGGTGTAATGGGTTTGAGCTTCACCATAGTCTTACTTGCGTAGTGGATAGTGAAAATGCTTGGTTTTTCGTTGCCCCAAGACCGCACCGATAGCAAAGTCACTTGCATCGCACATGAGTTCAAAGGTAAATCCCGCGGGGCAACTAGAATGGGTGCTTAGTAGCTTTTTCTTTAATGTTTCAAAAGCTTCATGCACTCGGTGAGAAGATAAAAGGAGCATCTTTTCAAGAAGATGGGTCATAGGCCGAGCGATTTTAGAAAAATCTTGTATGAATCTACGATAAAACCCGGCATGACCTAGAAAACTCCTAATACCTTTGACGGTAGTAGGATGAGGCAATTGGCAATAACATCGACTTTTGCTCTATCAACCTCAATCCTGCTTTTGAAAATCTTATGGCCAAGGACTATGCCTTCTTTGACCATAAGTGGCTCTTCTCCCAATTTAGACAAAGATTGGTGTCTTCACACCGCTTTAGCATTTTATCTAAATGGGAGAGACATGTTTGAAATGAGTCCCCAATGACCGAGAAGTCATCCATAAACACCTCCATTGTTTCCGATCATGTCGTGGAAAATTGCCATCATACATCGTTGGAACGTGCCGTGAGCGTTACATAGGCCAAAAGGCATACGTCTCAGAGGAAAAAGTTCCGTATGGGCGGTGAATGTGGTCTTTCTTGATCCAATGGATCAATGGGGATCCGAAAATATCCAGAGAAACCATCAAGGAAACAATAGTATTCGCTCCCTCGCTAATCTCTCAAGCATTTGGTCCATGAAGGGTAGAGGAAAATGGTCTTTACGGGTGGCTTCGCTTAACTTGCGATAGTCAATACACACACGCCATCCCGTAACCAATCGAGTTGGAATTAACTCGCTTTTCTTCATTAGTGACAACAGCTATGCCACCCTTTTTGGAACACGTTGAATGGATCGACCAAGGACTATCGAGATCGGGTAAATTAAACCGCATCAAGAAGTTTGAGAACCTCTTGTTTGATAACCTCATGAATCTTAGGATTCACCCTTCTCGATGTTGGATCACGGCTTGAAGTCATCCTCCATCAAGATTTTGTGAGTACAAAATTCGTGGTTGATACCCTTAATGTCGAGAGTTTCCAAGCAATTGCTTGCTTGTGTGACTTCAAGACCTTTATGAGAGCACTTTCTCCTCCTTAGTTAAGTCTTTAGCAATTATGACGGTAATTTATCATCACCTCCAAGAATGCATACTCGAGATGAGGAGGTATGTCCTTAAGTTTAACCTCGGAAATTCTTCAAGAGATGTTTGTACCGATTTGATTTCCTCAATCGTGATCTCTTCGGAGGAGTGAAGGTAATGGATCTTCATTTAACAATTGCTCAAGATAAAGGATATCTCCTCCGAATCATAAACACCATCAATTCCCGCCGAATTGATTCATCATTAGCAAGAAACTCATCGATCTCTTCCAGAAGAAGTCACCCCTCAAACGGAGCGAGAGAGGGAAGAGTCGGCAATGATTGGTTGAGAAGATGTGGTGGAATCCTCACTCACGTAATTATGAAAATAACCAAGAAACTCTTGAGAGTACTCC
Organism: Chrysanthemum lavandulifolium; assembly: GCA_022545495.1. Taxonomy (NCBI): domain Eukaryota; kingdom Viridiplantae; phylum Streptophyta; class Magnoliopsida; order Asterales; family Asteraceae; genus Chrysanthemum; species Chrysanthemum lavandulifolium. The sequence goes on from CM040242.1 coordinate 139,234,100, forward strand.
TCAAGCAATATCAATTACATCGACTGATTAACCGATTCAAGATCATAATTTGAGGAGTACCTCAAGTTTGATCAAGGTTAAAGGTATGACTTCATTACCCACACGTAACGTGATTTCTTGCTCAAATACATCAATGAGAGCACGCCCGCTCTAAGGAATCCTCGTCCAACAATGAGAGGAACCCGATGATCGGCATCGAAATCAACAACCACAAAATCACCGGAAAATGGAACTTTCCTACTTTCACGAATACATCCTCGGCGATGCCAAGAGGACGCGATATAGAACGATCCGCAAGCTCAAGAGTCATGCGGTAGGAATAAGTTCCTAAGAGAAAGCTTCTTCCATATCGAATAAGGCATCGATTGATGCTTGCACCAAGATCGGCAAGGGCAAAGCATTCAATCATTCCCGAAAAACACAAGGAAGAAGAAATTTTCCAGATCTCCAAGCTTCTGAAGCTTTTTAATGTAATCACGAGCGGTTCTCGCTCAAAGGAGTTTTAGCCATTTCAAACAGCTTTTTCCTTGTTGCTTAACATGTGTTTGAGAGTTGATGCAAACTTGGGCATCAAGATGATGGCATCCGCAGCTTATGTCAAAATGTAGTTCTTGGAAAATTTGAAAAAATTTCCATTTGATGACCGCTTTTTCATGAGTTTTGCTAATTTAAACGTGAGGGTAAAGAATAGATGTTTTGATTTGGGGTTGTCAACTGGAGGTTCAAAACAACCTGTGTTTGGTTTTGGGTTTTGGGACAACCCGAGGATGGACATGTCTTTGTACTTTGTGAGCTAGAAGGTTGCACTTGGTCCTTTGTCGCCTCAGTTCACTTTCCACTACCTTCGGAGAGAAGAAGAAGAGGTAGTAGGAATAGCGGGTCCATCATATGAAGCACCACTTCGGTTGTGATCGCCTTTGCATCGCCTCGGATTAGCGATCGTGTTGCTAGGTAAAGTACCGAGCCGAGGGTCGATCATTTAAAGACTTCTTAATGTCGAAATCGCTAACCAACAACCTGCTCATTTCCTCTCGATTTCATGAATTGTTTCAACAACTCATCGATGATGGTCCAGCTTGGAACAATGGCTTGAGTTTGTGTAGGAAAATTCGCCTCTATTGTTTGGATTAGGGCCTTGATTTTGAAATTTCTTGATTATTGCCATGAAAATACCCCGGTTGAAATTTCCCACCTTGGTTTCTATTAAAGTTTCCTTGGTGTTGGAAGTTTTGACTTTGATTTTGAAAACCGTTATTTTGATTAAAATTACCTTGGTTTTGAAAACCTTGGTTCTGCTCTACTCGATTTTGATTACGGTTTTGGTTTTGGTTGAAACCGGAGGTCCAGGTAGTGGTTAGGACGGTGGTTCGGCCTATAGGAGCACGGTATTGGTTGCCTCCTGAATTAGAAATCCCGCCCACGCGTTAGCTTCAAAGGGTTACCATCGGTGGCCATACAGCTTGTAGTAGGCATGGGGCCACCGCAAGTAACACGACTTCCACTTTCTTAACTTCAGCAGGAGGTGAAGTTTGTGAAAAGAAACTTTCTTTTGGTCGAGAGAACCAAAGCTTGAATTGCTTCATGAGTTTGTCAATCTTAGCATCGGTGCTAGATTGACTCACGAGCGATGAAGTAGAAGGACCAACACCGACTTGGGAAACAACCGGTTTGCTTCGTGCAAAGGCGGACTTTAGACTTGTTTTCAATAATCGCTAAAGCTTCTTTTACGCTTTTGTTAAGAAATTTCCTCCAATGAGGAATTTAGAGAATCTCGATCGATTGACTCACCCATTATAGAAAGTATCGAGTTGCATCAACTCGAGAAACCGTGGTGAGGACATTTATGAGCAACTCCTTAAAACGATCCCACGATTCATCAAGGATTCATCAAACTTTTGTGTGAATTTGATGATTTCGCTTTTAAGACTCGTGGTTTTGGAAGGTGGATAGAATTCATTCACAAATTTCTTCACCGTGTCTTCCCATGTTTCGATTGATTGAGGGGTTGTTTTTCAAGCCAACCGGCTTGCCCTCAAGGAAAATAGGAATGTAAGAAGCTTGACAAAGATCCGTAGGAGATTCTTGTATTTGATGGTAGATGCAATCTTGTTAAACCATCGAATATGAGCATGAGGATCATCCCGCTCAAAACCATAGAATTGACTTGAGGTTACAAGATTCAAGAACCCGGTTTTGAGTTCAAAATTTTCGACCACCGATGAGTGCTTATTCACTCATCATTTTAGGTCAAATCAAATCGCAAAACATCTAAAACACCCAAATGCATCAAAATACTAGAAATATCTCAAAATTGTGTTTTAAATGTTTCGGATGCAAAATTATCGAAAACAAATGAAAACGAACAAAGTTTGGATAATTGGCGCTTCAGCCCCCAACTTTTAAAATGGCAACTTTAGTCCTCGAATTTCAAAGATTGATGAATTTACCCTGGACATTTTAAATTGGAAAATGAACATTTTTAGTCCTTTGGTAATTCTTACTTGTCAAAATTGGTCATTTTGATAAATTTTGGAAAAATTGCCAATTCATCCTTCAAGTTTTAAAATTGGCAATGCGATCCTTAGATCATTTGAAAATGACATGTTTGGCTCTTGGATTACTTTTCGGTTACATATGTGGTCCCTGGATTTTCGATTATGCATATTTGGTCCTTGATAAGCCTAAATGATTACAACTCAAGTCCAAGTCCAAAATCTATATCCTAAGTCCAATATATAAACCCTCGCCCAACCAACCCAACTCCTATCCAGTCCAAACCCAATAACATCCCTTTTACCCGATCCATACCCTTCCAACCCGCCTCTGCCTTTTCTTCTTCCCTATTTTTCCCGCCCACACAAACCCAAAACAACACCCAAGAACCCTAGATACCCTAAGTCTCTTTTCCCTGAAACCAAAACACTCCACCCCCATCTCTCCCCTTTACCCAACTACACCACAACCCAAAACCACCTTAACCTTCTTTACCCAGTTTCTCCCAAATCCCAAACCCACTACTCAAGCTTTATCTCCTCTTTCCCACTCCACCTCAGCAATCCAAGTCAAATAGCTCAATGGATGGCTCTGATTCATGCTCATGGTACCTACTTATTGGATGGTCAAGATTGAAGGAAGATAGCACAAACTTGATTCTTGGCTGTTTACTCTCACAGAAGAAACACATCAAGAAGCCAAGACTTGAAGACCCTAGACTAGTATAAATAGAAGCTTATTGTAGCCTTCAAAGGGCATTAGGGTTTAGATTTAAAATTAAGTTATCTGTTTTTATTATTCAGTTGTAATGTTTTTTTTTTTAAGTAATGAAAAATATTCTTCTCAGCTTATTAGTTTGTTTTAGCTTAATTGGCAAATAAGCACTTAGTGCTTATTAGCTTATTCTCTTTATTATCAGCTTTAAAAAGTTTTATTTTAAGCTAGTAAGTAAGTTTTATAAATAAAAGTTCAAGTCTGTTTTTTTTTAATCAGTTTTCAAAATTTTACACCCCATCAGGGGTGTTTGGTTCAAGCTGATTTAAGGTCCAAAAAGGAGTTTTACCCGTTTTGACTCTTAAAGTCAAACGTGTTTTAAGGTTTTAGTTAGTTTTTAAAAAAGGTGTCAATATGTTTTATCAAGTTTCATACAAGTCTTGACGTGAAGTTAAAAAAAAAAAAAAAAAAAAAAAAAAAAACTCATCTCTGCTCACAATTGAAGACCAAGCTTTCTTTTAGCTTTTCACAGGTTAGCTTTAGCTTATTTAGGATACATTAGGGCCTATTAGATAACATAGAATAGGAGCACTAGTTTCCAGCTTATTGTATGCTTATTTAGTTTTTTTTTATGCTTACTTAATTCCTTAAGTCCTTATTTCTCCATATTAGTTTAGCTCCCCTTAGTTAATCTTTATACCAACTGCTTATCCCCCTTGTCTTTTAGCTTATCTCAGTGTTTTTGCTTATTCCAGTATTCAAATGCTTATTCCATTTTCTCAATTGCTTATTTGTTTATTTGGTGCTAAGAATATTTCAAATATAGTTCTTATTTGGTTTTGTGAGATCGAGGTGAATAAGCGCCCAACCGCTTATTTCCTGGTTTGGTCCAAAAGTTTTTACAAAAAGTCTCACTTTCATCTTATTTTCAAGTCAGAAAAGAAAAAAAGTTAAAAAAATAGATTTTCAAAAGGGTACCAAGGGATTCAACCTGGTCTCCTGCTCAAGCACACAACACAACACTCAAACACCAACGCTACTGGGACTTTATCACTTATACTTTGCATTATTATATATATAAGGTCACTTAGGCGCTTTGCTTTAAGCTCTTTTGAGCTTATTTCCACTTATTTCATAAAGCAACCCACTGCTTTCTTATTTTTATTAGAACCAAAGATAACTTAAAGTAGTTTCGTGAATTTTTCGATTTTTCAAAATTAGTTTAATATTTTTAATCATTTAATTAGTGTTAAATAGTTTTTAATTGTAGTAATTATTTTAAAAGTCAAAAATACCCGCTTTTTCCTAAAATCATTTTTAGTCAAATAGAACGAGGAAAATTGATTTCACACCAGTAGCCCTTAAATTGCAAAACTTTTACGCTTATGGCTCGGTTGTTTCCGCTTTTACGCTTTTTAGTTTTTGCACCCTAGGACTTAGTGTAGCTTCGCTTTATCATTCCTTAGGCTTAGTGATAGTTTATTTTAGTTTATTAGGTTCCTTGCCTTAATTACCTTCCGTTAATTAATTTGTAGAATACGTAATCAAATCCAAAATCATTAAAACCAATTCAAGTTCAAATCACGAAACTCAACGAATCCTTCCATTCACACCTCGTTGGGACACGACCGGGAAATCACTTTTCCGGTATCACTTTTATCACACCCGTGAGGTTTGGCACGTTGACCTTTTCCTAAAGGGTTAATTTGTCGAATTTTACTGTTAATTTGATATACGCTGATATTGTGTTTGTTTTCACCACTCACTTTACACGAATCAAATTTTGGCGCCACGCCGGGAGGTGTGTTGCACAATATCGTGAAGTTTTTGCGATTAGTGACTTGAAGAACCTTCCTCGTGAAGTTATTGTTTTTATAAAATACAAAAATACAAAAATATTTTTCTTTTCTTTGTATATATATGTAAAAGATTAAAATACAAAAGATTTTCCTTGTTGTTTTAAATAAATAGAAGACACAATCAATATAACATTCTCAACTCGAGGTGTTATCATTATAAGTTCCCGAACTAAAGATTTAAAACTTGCCTTTGTGTCGCTTCGTGTTTTGGTTTACTTTATCGGTTTAACAAACCGTGCGAGGGTATAAGGACGGCCCGACATTAAATTGCGGCCGAAAAGAGACGGGTTTTAATAAGCTTCACACGACCTACAAAGTCTCTCCGCCTTTGTGCGCTTTACTTATAGAAGTGATCATTTCACGGGATTATTGGTTTAAGTTCACCGTTGTTTTGCCTCGGTCTTGTTTTAATTGAAAGTGTTGTTTTGAAGTGCATGCGACTCGCCGCAAGCTCGTAGACGAATCAGAACCAAGCAAACGCATCTTAGATATACGCATCACGAACAAATCACAATGACACATAACCTAGGAACGGACCTCAAGTCCAACAACCTGGTCCACAAAATCAAGCTCCCGATCTCCGAACGATGGAGGAGCTTTGCCAACCCACGATGGATGGACGGGCGGTCCAATTGCCCCGGTCAACATCGAGGTTACGGATTTTGGACTTAAGCATCACATGATTCAACAAGTCCAAAGTTTTGCCAATTTCACGGATCACGGGTGACGATGCCAACAAGCATCTCGACAAATTTCTCACCACACCCAAAGTATGAAGCAAAATGGGGTCACCGATGACGCCTTCGCTTATACCTCTTTCCATATTCCTTGACGCTCATGCCACCGCATGGTTTGATCGTCTTCCCAAGAACTCAATCCATAGTTTCGATGAAATGATCTCCAAATTCTTGGCGAAATACTTTCCACCGCCGATGGTGACGAAACTACGGAATGAAATCGAATTTTCGGCAAGATCCCGATGAGTCCTTATTTGAGGCATGGGAACGCTATAAGCTTTCGATTGATCGATGTCCGAACCACAACATGTTGCTTGTCACCCAAATAGATACATTCTATAACGGGTTAACATTGAGACATCGTGACACAATCAATGTCACGCCGGTGGTACCTTTATGAAAAGGCGACCAAGAGTGCTATGATCTCATTGAAAACATGACCGCCCACCACAATTATTGGGATTCCTCACCGAGAGGAGTGAGTCAAGGAGATCTACCACCCTTCCATCTTCGGAATACACGACTCTAACCAAAAAGATTGAAGAAATATCCACCGCCGTATTTAAATGAGTCAAAATAATAACAATCAACAAGTGAATGTCGAAACAAGAGTTGTGAAACTTGTGGTGGTCCACACCCTTATTTTGAGTGTCCAGCCCGTGGCTTCACTCAAGAGAGCGATATGCCGCTCGGTTCCTACAATACGGAGGTAATTCCTACCAACCGCAAGGGACCGAACCTTCTCACCATCGCTCTAACAATTTCCTTGGACCACCCGGTTTAATCAAAATCGTAACAATCAAAATGTGCAAAATAGAAATAATCAGCTCAATCAAAATCGAGTCGAATCGAATTTTCAAAATCAAAATCAAGGTTTTCAAAATCAAGGAAATTTCAATCAAAACCGATTCCAAGCTCCTCAACAAAATATGCATGCCCAGCCTCCTCAAGCTTCCATTGACATTGCTAATTACATCAAAAGCAATGAAGCTAAGATGGTGTCCATGCAAAATCAAATTACCACTTTGAAGAATGATTTCACTTCCGAGCTTAGAGCTACTAGCAACAAAATTGATCAATCTCATAGCAAGATTGAAAGCATGATTGCTAGTCTCATGAGTCAAAAGAATCAAGCTTCAACTTCGGGTGCTCTTCCGAGTAATACCATTCCCAACCCAAAAGGTGAATTGAATGCTATTGCCACCAAGTGGTAAGTCTTATGAGGACCCTCGATGCCTAATCCTTCTCCGTGAGGGATGTGGAACGAGAAACCGAGGTATCAAAGGACAAGGTGCATAACTCAAGCCCACGGGCACCGACAAGTCCAATCTCCGTGGTCTTACTCTCCAATTCGAACCCGTTGTTCCGATGACCATTCCTAAGCCTTCACTTCCTTATCCTTCAAGGCTTAATGACCAAAAGCTCCGTGATAAAACTAGTCAACAAATGGAGAAGCTTATCCAAATCTTTCAAGATTTGCACTTCGAGATTAGTTTCATGGACGCTTCTTCTTCTAATGCCAAAGTTCGTCCAACAATCAAAAATTTGTTGAATAACAAAGAAAAGATTTCAAATGGCTAAAACTTCTTTGAACGAAAATTGTTCGGCGGTTATCCTTAAAAACTTCCCAAAAGTTAGGAGACCCCGAAAATTTCTCATCCCATGTGATTTTCAAGGCATAGTTCAATGCTCCGCTTGGCCGATCTTGGCGCTAGCATTAACTTGATGCCACACTCCATGTGGAAAAAGCTTTCATTACCTCCGCTACACCTACATGTATGATCTCGAGCTATGGACCGCATAAGTTCTCGTCCGCTAGGTATAGCCGAGGATGTATTTGTGAAAGTAGGCAAGTTTCATTTCCCACCGACTTTGTTGTTGTCGAATTTGATGCCGATCCCCGAGTACCCCTCATCCTTGGGAGGTGCTTCTTAAAACGGGTCGGGCATTGATCGACGTTGATGAAGGGAAATCACTTTGAGGGTAAACAAGGAAGCCACATTTCAATCTCAATCAAGTTACGAAATACTCCCCAATTATGGAGACAATTCCACAACAAAATTGATGTCCTTGACATTGTGTCGAGGAGTATTCTCAAGAAATTCTTGGATTCTCGAGTGGCAATCCCACTTCGTTGATCCCATCGTTGCTCTCTTCCCTCCCTCACCCGCTTGAGGGAAGTGACTTTATTTTGGAAGAGATCAAAGCATACTTGGCTAGTGATTCTGCTCCATGGAAATTGATCACGCCCCATCGACATTGAGGAGATATACTTCTCATCGAGAAGATGCTCAATGAAGATCCTTCATCACTCCCTCCTCAAGAACTTCATAAAGAGGAAATCAAAACGATTGAAAAATCTAATGATCCTCCCGAGGTCGAACTTAAGGACTTACCACCTCATCTCGAGTATGCATTTTGAGGGTGACAATAAATCACCCGTCATCATTGCTAAAGACTTGAGTGAGGATGAAAAGCCGCCTCATAAAGGTTTTGAAGTCACACAAGCGAGCCATCGCTGGAACCTTTCCGACATCAAGGGTATTGACCCGAGATTTTGTACGCACAAAATTCTCATGGAAGATGACTTCAAACCGCGGTTCAACACCAAAGAAGGGTGAATCCTAAAATTCATGAGGTTATCAAAGCGAAGTCATAAAACTTCTCGATGCCGGATTGATTTACCCTATCTCGGATAGTCCTCGGGTTAGCCCTGCTCATTGTGTGCCCAAAAAGGTGGCATTACCGTTGTTGAAAATGATGAAAACGAGTTGATTCCTACCGATTGGTTACGGATGGCGGTTTGCATTGACTATCGAAAGTTAAATGAAGCCACCAGAAGACCACTTTCCATTACCTTTCATGGACCAAATGCTTGAGAGATTAGCGGAAATGAATACTATTGTTTTCTCGATGGTTTCTCTTCCAAATACCCATTTGGCTTGTTACTTCCAAATTCCCATTGACCCACAAGATCAAGAAAAGACCACATTCACATGTCCTTATGGAACATTTGCTTACCGACGCATGCCTTTTGGCTTGTGTAATGCTCCCAGACGCTCCAAAGGTGTATGATGGCCATTTTCCATGACATGATCGAAAAGACTATGGAAGTCTTTATGGATGATTTTTCGGTCTTTGGGATTCTTTTCAACATGTCTCTCCCATTTGGACAAGATGCTTGAACGCTAGAAAACACTAATCTTAGTCTAAATTGGGAGAAATGTCACTTTATGGTTAAGGAAGGAATTGTCCTTGGCCATAAGATTTCTAAGAGCGGGATTGAGGTTGACAAAGCTAAAGTCGATGTCATTTCAAAATTACCTCCTCCCACAACCGCCAAAGGAGTTAGAAGTTTCCTTGGTCATGCCGGATTCTATCGTCGTTTCATTCAAGACTTTTCAAAATATCCCGCCTATGACCCGACTTCTTGAAAAGGATACCCTTTCATCTTCTAGTGAGTGCGTTGAAGCTTTTCAAACTCTTAAGAAGAAGCTCACGGAAGCACCAATTTAGTTGCCCCGATTGGGAATTACCATTTGAGCTTATGTGCGACGCAAGTGATTTCGCCATAGGTGCCGCTTTGGGCAACGAAAATCAAAACATTTCCAAATTATACATTATGCTAGCAAAACTTTGATCAAGCTCAAGCACATTACACTACGACGGAGAAAGAATTACTAGCCGTGGTGTATGCTTTCGAGAAGTTTCGCCATACTTGATCTTGTCCAAAAGCATAGTGTATACGGATCACTCGCCCTCAAATATCTCTTTGCTAAGCAAGATGCAAAGCCGAGATTGTCTCGATGGGTTCTCCTCCTACAAGAATTTGATATCATTATCCGTGATAAAAAGGAGCGGAGAACCCAGCGGCCGATCATCTCTCTCGTTTGAAAATCCACATCAAGGTGTGCTCGAGAAAAGGAAATAAATGAAACTTTTCCTCTCGAGACTCTTAATGTGGTATCTCATCATGAAAATTGAACCCCATGGTTTGCCGACTTTGCAAACTATCATGCGGTAACTTTGTTGTGAAAGGGATGTCGTCCCAACAAAAGAACAAATTTTCAAAGATGTTAAGCATTATTTCGGGACGACCCTACTTGTTTAAGGTTTGTGCGGATCAAGTCATCCGACGGTGTGTTCACGCCAAGAAGTCGATGAAATTCTCAAGGCTTGTCATAATGGACCCACGGGGACATCATGGCCCGAACTACACCGCCAAGAAGGTGTTTGATTCCGTTTCTATTGGCCCACGATTTACAAAGATGCCCATGACCTCGCAAATCTTGCGACTCTTGCCAACGCCATAGCAACATCTCTAAAAGAGATGAAATGCCTCAAAATGCCATTCAAGTGTGCGAGATCTTGACGATGGGGCATTGACTTTATGGGTCCGCTCCGCCTTCTCGAGGGAACAAGTATATACCGTGGCGGTCGATTATTTGTCCAAATGGGTGGAAGCGAAAGCGCCCCACCAACGACGCCCGAGTAGTTGTGAAATTTTGAAGTCTCTTTACCCGCTTCGAACTCCCCGTGCCATCATTAGTGATCGCGCACGCACTTTGCAACGACCAATTCGCAAAAGTCATGCTTAAGCACGGTGTCACCACCGCCTTTCTATCACAGATCACCCACAAACTAGTGGGCAAGTGGAAGTTTCAATCGTGGTTTGAAAAGAATTTTGGAGAGGACCGAGGGTGAAAACCGTGCTCTTGGTCGGACAAACTTGAAGATGCACTTTGGGCCTTCCGCATCGCTACAAAACACCCATCGGGTGTACCCTTACAAGCTTGTGTATGGAAAGGCGTGTCATCTCCCGATCGAGCTCGAGCACAAAGCCTATCGGGCCTCAAGCATGCCAATTTTGACCTTAAGTCCGGGTGATCACCGGAAAGTTCAACTCAATGAATTAAATGAACTCCGTGATCGCTTCACGAGAACTCGTTGATCTATAAAGAAAAGACAAAGAAGATCCATGACTCAAAGATTAAGAACCGCTTTTTCAACGTTAGCATCGAGTCCTTCTTTTCAATTCTAGATTGAAAATCTTCTCGGGAAACTTAAGACCCGTTGGACCGTCCATTCACCATTGCCAAAGTTTTTCCATATGGCACCGCCGAGTTATCTCAAACCGACGGACCAAACTTCAAGGTGAATGGACATAGATTGAAACATTATTTTGAGGGACATACCATCCATGGTTGTCCCGGATCTCCAAACCTTCCCCATGAACCAATGAATGCGGGATCGAGTCAAGCTAGCGACTGGAATCAAAAACAAGAGCACACTATATGGGTTTTCACCAGATTTCGACTTCTTTCTACTTTCTACCACCCTAGTGCGGGGAGTTGCCCCGCTATTGTATATAAAGTTTTCAAAAAAAAAAAAAAAAAAAAAAAAAATCAAATAATGGCCGAGTATTTCCTTTTACGTTCTATGTTTCGCATAACCGCGGTACTTTGAATATTGAGGGCAATATTCATTTCTAGTGGGGGGAATTCTCACGAATTTTATCATATGTTTTACCATCTTATTCCCCATTTTGGCCAAAATTTTTTTGGAGTAAGTGTTTTGCACTTACTCAAATTTATGGTTATCATCCGCCATGTCTAATAAACAAAAGGATTGGCTAATCCAGAGCAAACGGCTCTTGGTAAAGATATCTCAAACCGTTGACGGCTTGCAATTTGCCCAAAATTGTATGGTGTTCAACACCATATCTTTAATTAGTGAAGAGTCACAGCCCGCAAGTTTATGGCTTGTGGTAAAGGCGCTTGAAAACCATAATTGGTAATCGACTCACCAAAGATATTTTATCTAAGAGTTATTAGTCCGTATAAACGGCTTCGTAAAGACAAATCAAAACCGTTGAAAGTCGGTGATTTGCTCAAAATCATATGGTTATCAATGTACCATAGTTCTTACTTGAACTAAAACATTTGGCTACTCCGTAAGTAATGGCTTTTGGTAAAGAGATTCAAACCATTAAGTTTTTCAAAAGATTGCTAGGACTAGCAATGTTTTAGTGGGGATTTGATGAGTGCTTATTCACTCATCATTTTAGGTCAACTCAATCGCAAAACATCTAAAAACACTCAAATGCATCAAAATACTAGAAATATCTCAAAATTGTGTTTTATATGTTTCGATGCAAAATTATCGAAAACAAATGAAAACGAACAAAGTTTGCATAATTGGCGCTTCACCCCCAACTTTTAAAATGGCAACTTTAGTCCTCGAATTTCAAAGATTGATGAATTTACCCTGACATTTTAAATTGGAAAATGAACATTTTTAGTCCTTTGGTAATTCTTACTTGTCAAAATTGGTCATTTTGATAAATTTTGGAAAATTGCCAATTCAAATCCTTCAAGTTTTAAAAATTGGCAAATGTGATCCTTAGATCATTTGAAAATGACATGTTTGGCTCTTGGATTACTTTTCAGAAGTTACATATGTGGTCCCTGGATTTTCAGATTATGCATATTTGGTCCTTGATAAGCCTAAATGATTACAACTCAAGTCCAAGTCCAAAATCTATATCCTAAGTCCAATATATAAACCCTTGGCCCAACCAACCCAACTCCTATCCAGTCCAAACCCAATAACATCCCTTTTACCCGATCCATACCCTTCCAACCCGCCTCGCTTTTCTTCTTCCCCTGCTTTTCCATCCACACAAACCTAAAACAACACCCAAGAACCCTAGATACCCTAAGTCTCTTTTCCTCAAACCAAAACACTCCACCCCATCTCTCCCTTTACCCAACTACACCACAACCCAAAACCACCTTAACCTTCTTTACCAGCCCCCAAATCCCAAACCCACTACTCAAGCTTTATCTCCTCTTTCCCACTCCACCTCAGCAATCCAAGTCAAATAGCTCAATGGATGGCTCTGATTCATGCTCATGGTACCTACTTATTGGATGGTCAAGATTGAAGGAAGATAGCACAAACTTGATTCTTGGCTGTTTACTCTCACAGAAGAAACACATCAAGAAGCCAAGACTTGAAGACCCTAGACTAGTATAAATAGAAGCTTATTGTAGCCTTCAAAGGGCATTAGGGTTTAGATTTAAAATTAAGTTATCTGTTTTTATTATTCAGTTGTAATGTTTTTTTTTAATGAAAATATTCTTCTCACTTATTAGTTTGTTTTAGTTAATTGGCAAATAAGCACTTAGTGCTTATTAGCTTATTGTCTTTATTATCAGCTTTAAAAAGTTTTATTTTAAGCTAGTAAGTAAGTTTTATAAATAAAAGTTCAAGTCTGTTTTTTTTTAATCAGTTTTCAAAATTTTACACCCCATCAGGGGTGTTTGGTTCAAGCTGATTTAAGGTCCAAAAAGGAGTTTTACCCGTTTTGACTCTTAAAGTCAAACGTGTTTTTTAGGTTTTAGTTAGTTTTTAAAAAAGGTGTCAATATGTTTTATCAAGTTTCATACAAGTCTTGACGTTAAGTTAAAAAAAAAAAAAAAAAAAAAAACATCTCTGCTCACTGCCTTGCAAACAAAATAAGAAATTAGTCATTGCTTGCGCCCACTTTGCAGCTTATTTTTGGTCCAAGCTCTTTTCAAAAAAAAGCTTTTCTTAAGTCCTCACATACCCCTTTCAACATGCCTTTAGTTAGATGCACTTAGTTTCACTTTAGCTTAGTTTAATTTACATTTGAAAACTTGTATTTGGCCACTGTGATTAACTGTATCAGCAGCCTAGGTACCAAGCTGTTAGGATCCAAATAATATTGTGTTGATGATTCGGGTGGTCTTGGATGATCAAAATACATGTTTTCCATTTTAGAGAGAGAAAGTAGAGAGAGAGGGTGTTCTTGCTAGAGGTTTACACAAAGTATGAAATATTAGATTGAATGAAGCACCACCCCTTCCATGGATGGAAGGGGTATTTATAGTTACAAGAAATACGACCTCCCATCGGCTGTGGATCGTGTATACAGATGGGTAAAGACCCGTCCTTCCTCCACGGTGTTGCACTAAGCTATACTACGCTACAAACTAATAAATAAACTACTAAATAACGTAAATAACGATATGTCTATGAGCTAACTTATGCTAGATAATATTAGGGGTGACCGACTCTTCACTATGGAATTTTCTAATTCCTAACAATCTCCCTAAGGAGGTCACCCCATGTTATACATTTCGAGTCCTAGCATTCTATTCTTGTCTTTGTTCTTGAGCTCGTAGACTTCAATTCTTCATTTCAACAATCTTTGTGCTTTTGTAGCGATTCTTCAAAGTCCGCATTGATTTGTACTTTTAGTGGAGGCCTTAATCGATCCACATCTTTGATGATCTTCGAGCTTTCTTTGAGATCATCACCACAAGAAATCTCTCTCGATCATCCATAGTAGTGTTGCCTTCATGTGAAGTTGTGACTTTCGGACCGACATGCTCACACTTTCGGATCATGACATCTTTAATCGAGTAGCGGAAGCTTTATCGACTCATGATATTTGCGAACAGAAGCGTAAGCATAGTATAGAAATATCGAGCCGTGTTATGTAGATATGCACCACCATGATTTCTTCAATTAAGTGTGGATGCCGCGAGCATGCGGCTTTGATTGACTCCTCAATTCGATCACCGCAACCGTCCAAGTGTACCGCAAACAACAGCTAGCAATAAAACACACGAAAGTGTCTTTGACCACTTTCGCCGAATTGAGGTACACGCCCACGGTTCCCGCTGATCGATACAAGTACTTTCTGTGATCGTGTAGGATTCCTAAGAATCTCCTTGACAGGGTTTCGCAATGTTCTAGTTGTTCTCAACCCGAACGCCTCAAAGAAGACAACACAGAGTGAGTGAACCAATAATTGAGATTCACCGATTGATGAAAATGATTTGAAAACAATCGTGTATTGCTTGAAGAAAGAGTTTTGCAATACGACGAAGGTTTTATGAGAAAGATCAATTTTCAAACAAAATACTTTTGTATTAGAGAATGAGTACACATTCGACGTGCTAGCGAAAAGAAGAGATTCGCACATCGAACGGTTTTTCTAAAAGTATTTTCAATCGAGATACTTTTGAATTTGAAATGAATACACATTCGACGTGCTAGAGAAAAGAAGGTTTGCACATCGAACGGTTTTTCCAAAAGTATTCGTCAATTCCATTCTCGACCAAGGTTGATTCACGAGTGAATCGCCCATCGTTTCTATCCGCTTGTCACAAGTTTGATCTTACGAGAAGATCTCACATGTCACCCACCAAGAGCTTGTTAGATGTTGGCTCTAGAAGGATTTCCATCTTCATTGTGAATATTGTTACATATCACTCGGATGTTCGGCAATACCACAAGGATAATGCGTGGGACTCTTAATATATTCTTACTTTCCACATTGTGTGAAACAAAGAAGTCTTCAAGAATAGTGTCCTAATGAGATATTGTGGATGATCTCTTGGCTCTAGACTCAATCGTGCATATTTGGTTCCCGTGTCGGAGACTAGGGAGAGGGTCTCCTTCTTCAATATCAACAATCTCTAAGAGAAAGTCGATAGATTATGTCGGTTCCCGTGAGAATGAAACAAGCCCTTTTAAGAGGAACTTGAGTGGCTTGGGAAGTTAGGTGCTGATCGTCCACGGGTCCATGACGCCTTGTCTTCAATACCGATGTTACCTTAGTAACAACCAAGAACATATGTATTGAACCCTTCATCGCCCTAAGGTTGAATTGATGGAGGCTATTTCTTTTCACCCTTTTCATATTCATTTCTTTTCATTCTTCAACCCTTCATTGCTTACCGAGACTTCATAACTAGAACCTTGTTGGGTTTATTCCAAGACTAGCTCGTCTCATCCGCACTCTTCCCAATTCTCATTTTCTCCTTTTTCATCATACCTAAGGACTTCTACACTATCTAGTGGATTGTCCTCGGTAGATCCCTCCGGCTCGGCGGATCGTGGGAACTAATACCTAACCTAACCATCCTTATAACTCCATGCATAAAGTAAATTGGTCGGTCTTTTGGTATTGTTCTTTCCTTCATGAAACCAATTGAAAATCATTTGAAAAACAATCAAGGTACTTGTGATACGAGATCAAAGCATTTTGTACCTTAATAGTTTTGATCATTTAGAAAACCTCCCTCAACATGTGCGTGTGATTTAGAAATTGTTTGGCACATGGAGGCAAGAGGACTTTGAAACATTTTCTTTGATCACAATTTTCATACGAAAAAGCCATTTGATTTTCTTGGTAAAATTCTCCCTCAATATGTGCATAGGATATTTTAAAACATTTTATCACATAGAGGCAAGAGTTCTTTGAAGCACATCCACAATCACAAAATCCATTAAGAAAACCATTTGAAAACACAATCAAGGTACTTTATAATCTCTTTTAAAAACTTTTGTACTCGATGGTTTTGCTCCCCTCAATATGTGCTTCGAGATTCAAAGCGTTTAGCACATATGAGAGAGCACCGCACAACCGAATCAAAACGATCAACTTTTATCAAATTTCATTATTAAATCACAAATTCTCCCCGATCAAAAATATCAAATCCTTTGAGATTTTGGATCCCAAGTGATTTAATTAGGTTTAGAAAACATGGGAGAAAATGTGGCCTTGTTTAAATACTCATCCGGTTTTGATAAATCCTCCTCCTCAACATGTGCATTGTGTATTTGAAATCGTTTGGCACATGGAGGCGGAGTGCCTTTGAAGGACTAAAACCAATTCCATTAAAATGATTTGAGATTTAAATCACGATCTCTCCCGATCAAAATTTCAAACCATTTGAGATTTGTAATCCCAAAAGATTTAAATTATTTAGAAAATTTTAGGGAAAGACGGGCAAGATTTAATTTTGAAAGATGATGATAGGAACAGATTTAAACATTAAAGATTGTTAGTGTCGTATGATAGTTTTAAGAGATCTTTAGTAAAATAAAACAATTTCACAATCAAACAAGAACAAAAAAATTTCATTTTGAAAGACCTTGATTCTAAAGAAAAATCATACCATGTCATAACATTAAATCTTTAGATCACCACTTATATTGTACAAAGCGGAACTTTTGTGAAGTAATATCGTTTGAAAATATTTTATTTTAAATCACTCTCCCTCAATCCATGACCGTAGTCGATAATTGAGTGACTCAAGTTTTGATAAAATGAAGTCCGTGATTTTCAAAATTTAGTCCAATATATTTTCAAAACAACATTTTTCCATTTTCAAAACAATTTAATTCAATTTACTCAAAAATTGTTTAAAATGGTATCATGCACAAAGATTCGTTAGGTGGTTGAGAAGCTTCGTTGTTGTTTGTAGGGCTTTGAAGAAAAACCGTCGATATGCAAGTGAGACTTCTTCTTATGTTGCATTTTGAATGCCAACCGAGGTCCAATTAAGCTCCGCTTCTTCAATCACTTAGAAGAAAACCATCTGCGATGCAAGGAGACCTCTTACGTTGCATTTATGCCAACTCTCCATAGAAGTCCAATTAAGCTCCGTTTCTTCATTTGTCAACCTAAGATATCGTTACCCTTTCCTTGCGGCATCCAATCATGTTCATTAGTGGGATCCGGATCGGGAACATTCTTATATACCAATATACCTGCATAGGTTAGTGAACACACATACAAATATATGGTGGTCGACAACACCCAAACAACAATCGACTAATAAAAGTCAATCCAACATATCAATCAGATCATGTAAGGTATGGGTATAAAGTGTTTCTCAAACTCTAATCATCTAAACCTAACAATCATATCCTAGAAACCTAGTCCTTCAACATAGGCAATTATATTTTTCGTATAAGCACGAGGATAATTAAGAAAGTCCGTTAGATGATATAAATTTGAAAACATTTTCCCCCTCAATCAATGACTTATTTTCTGAAAAGATTAAAAGCGTTGAAGTCATTGATTGAGTTTTCAATTTTCACAAAAACTCTGAATCTGATTGTTTTTAAAGCAACTCATTTACCACCATTTTGAAAACACCAAATATTTTTCTGAAGAATTTTAGACGGAAAAACATTTGTGTAGGAACAGCAGTCCTTCGACATACTTTCCTTAAATTGTTTTAGGATAAGTGCACGGAAATTTTAGAAAATCGATTAAGCGTAGCACTTTCCTTCTTTGAAAAACGGGTTGCTATCGGAAATAATAGCAAGCCATAGTTTAAAGCACGGGTTACAGTCTGAAGTAACTGCAAGCCATAATTTGAAGCCCGGGTTACAGTCTGAAATAACTGTAAGCCATAGTTTAAGACATGTTTAGAAAAGAATATTTACACCTCCTGCTCGAACTTCATCTATGGTCCCGTGCCATTATTGAATGACATTTCTAAGACCGTAGATGTTAATCGATCCCGAAGACATGTCTTGAGAAAAACATATTTTTGGCATTTTTCAAATTTTCTGATTTTTATGGGTTTTTGTTGGTTTTATATTTTTCTATTTTCTTTTGTTGGTTTTATATTTTTCTATTTTGTTTTGCAGGTTTTATAATTTTGTATTTTGTTTTTGATAAATATATACAAAGATAGAGAAGATGATATAGTAAAAGAAGATGATGATACGAGTACCGAGATAAGGATATCAAGCGGCCCCGTTGTAGAAGATCGAAGTCATCATCTCTTAAACATTCACCACCAAAGCTTCCAAGGGCTCTTGCATTGAGAGAAATTGAACCATCTGAAAGTGAGACTCGCGCTTCCCCAAACCGAAAATCCTTTAGTTGAGCGATTCAAAGCTTTCTTACAAGCTTCCCTTAGCAGTGCACAAAGAAGCACACCATTATCATCGAACTTGCTTGCTCCTTTTAAGAATAATCATCGTGATTCATCGCTCGAGGTTATATCATCCAATAGAACAACGACAACGTTTCATCCCACTCTTTAAATTTCTTCTCAAATTTCATTACCATCAAGTCCGAAACGATCCATTCCAAACGGTGTAAAGAGAACACTTCCTCGTAGTTGAAATGATGCGATCCATCTCTTAGTTTAATGCTCAAGAACTCTCCGAATACACTTCATGAGGGAATGAAGAACACCTTCCCATGTTCACATTTTTCTTCCCCGATGAACGTGTATGAAGCTCAAGAACCCGGTACACCAATATCCAAGAACTCTCCCGAATACACATCATGCTCGAGAGAAAACACCTCCCAATGTTTGTGGTAAACAATGGCTTTCTTCCCGATGATCGTGTATGAAGCTCAAGGACCAAGTACACACATTCCCCAAAGAGAGAACAACCGATAACATTGAAGAAGCGGGCGAATCATCGATTATCTCTGCGGATGACAATCTCTGCGGATGTCAACTCCGGAATAAGTGATTATATCTCTCGAATCACCGATTAAGCCCTCATGTAAACAAATTGAGCGCCCCAATGTACACAATTCTCTCCCCGATGATTGCGATAACATCGAGATCATCACACACCATGTACCTCTTTATCTTCGTGACACTTTCATTTACATCACTTCCCCACGACGTTGGAATAAGAACACTAAACGCTTTGATGAGTAAAACCTTGAGTTTCTCTGCGGTCATGACATTTGTTTTCCGGGATAACTTCAATCACTTAGAAGTATTAAGTCCATCAAGTTTACTCGCCATGAGTCAAACCTTGAGTTTCTCTCATGTAATAACATTTATCTTCCCGGATATCTTCAATTACTTAGAAGTATTGTTCATCAAGTCATCAAGTTTACTCACGCTTAGATACGTGTCTCCTTCCCCTTGCCGGTTTTGAAATCTTTATGAGAAGAACACTTGTAATCTTGTAGGAATCAACTTGTCAAGAATATGAGCAAGTCTAATTGGGGATTAAATTCGACATTTCACTCTCCCCAATTAGTGCTCTCCCTAAACCGACAATTTGTTTGATAAATGCTCGATTAAGAAGAAGTCTTCGATAATCAAATGCAACGCGTCTTTAGTCTTCTAACATGTAGCGTAAAATGTAGAGTTGATCAGACTCGACCTTCTTCAAGATTGTCCATTGGGGAATAGATAGTTAACATCTTCGACTCACCAAAACACAAGAACATCACCAAAAGCTTCCCAATTAACTTACATCTTGCAAATCCCTTAATTAAGATCCTCCCAATCAAACAAGAATGAAAGATGTTCATCAAGGAAATCAAGAATCGGCCGCAATGAACACACGAAATGGTAACACCAAGCAAAAATCACATCAAACAAGAATGTAAGGTTGTTCGAATCATCATGTTGATGTGCACGTGAAGCATTAACCGGAAGCACTTTGTCAATAAACTCATATCACCAGAAGATGTCAACTAACGGCTCTTAGAAGAAACACCATGTAAAGATGACCCGATAAGAAGAAGCTCGGTTCTTACATATGTTTGGAGCCGTTTGACCATTTATTCTCGAATATCGATCAACCATGCGAAATTATCATACTTCTTCTCCCCTCAAGAATTGCATATGAAGATGCCATTCTTGATTAGACAAGTGATTATCTTTAAAGTGTAGTCAATTCACACTTCTCCCCTGCAAAATTAGCACAGGATGTCGCCATCGTCATTATAGTTGAGCAAGTGGAATGAGAAAACAATCAGTGGTAGCCCGGTTCACTTGAAGACTGAAGCGCATGGAAAAAGTATGAAGCATGTTGATGAGAATGGTCATAATAAGAAGATTTCTCTTCTTCAGAAGATAAAGCGCACTGACACGTACACTTTTCTTTTCTTTAGAGTACGAGGCTCGAACTGAAGTATTCAAACGTCATTATCTCTCTCTTTTCAATCTCTTGGCAAAACATGTAATCCACCCCATTATCATTCAGTAGGCTCTTTGTAGTGACGACTGATGGAGAAAACCCAATATGATGAATTTGACTCTGAAGTAAGCTAACCCGAACTCGTGACTTAAACTTGCACATATGTAACAAAGAGCGGTGCCGAGACTTCATGCTCCATTGAATCTCTAAGTACTCTATACTCTTCATCCAACCAACCATCAAGTATAAGACGTACATTACCTCTTGAAAATCCACAATTGAATGTGACACTGAGCACTACAACGTAACTCCTTTAAGTGATAGTTATTTTGAGGTGATAAGAGCCCAATTCCCCCAAATGGTAAAAGAAGAGGTAAAAGTCACCCAACAATAACTAGATTTCCAAGTCTTCGTTTTTGATAATAAGCTCGAACAAGGATCATGAAGAATCTTCATCCAACCATCCCGATACCTTCGGATACTAAGTACACTCGCCTGTGATATTTCACTTCAACCTCAAATAAATAATAGTGAATTAACCCCGTTGTCACATCTTCTGATTAAAAGCTCAAATCTAGCCTTCTTTGACGTTTTAAGTGAACTATGATAATGGTTTCATCCCGACCATAGTATAAAAGCACATAACCCCGTAAAACCTTGTAATAACCAAACTGCCATGACGAATATCCAAACACACATCCAATTCATGAAGTACACCCTTTTATCCCTTCTTTGAAGCGAAACCGTAGCATCAAAGATCAAGTAAGATCCAAAATTACACTTTCTCTTCTCCAAGATGGTTCCATCATTACGGATTTTACAACTCTATGGTTTAAACCGAGAAATAGTTTCTTCATGGGATTTTACAAAACCAAGAATAAACCGTAAGATAGATCCGAAAATGCACTTTACTAATACCAGGATGTTTCCATTGTCACGGGATTTTACAAGTCTATGATTTAAACCGAGAAATAGGTTCTTTCGCGGGATTTTACAAAATCAAGACAAAACCGTAAACAATGTCAGCTTGAATGTGTAATGACGACTTTGGTTTAAGAGAATATCTGTTTTAGGGGAACATGCAGTGGTTCATCAACAGTTCATAATCCAACATCAGCAAAATCATCAATCATCCAATTAACACTTTGGAAAACACATCAATCACGCAATCTGTCGGCTATTGTAATGACCACATGGAGAAGTAAACCCGATATACCAAACTTGATCATGAAGTAGAATTTTCCAGATTTGTTACTTAACCTTGTACTAATCCTTGTGAAGAAGAAACGGTGTACCCAATGTACAAAACCTCTTGACATTCTCAAAAGAGTGAGACACCGAAGTGATAGCAATGTTGTTAAGCGAAAAAGAATCACAAACGTAACTAAATAGCCAAGTCTTTATCACACTCTATAAAAGCCCAAACAAGTCATCTTCGCGGAAAGGTAGCAAGAAAGAAGACGAAATAAGTAAATGCGCCCGGAAAACCTCACTTCCAATCCAAATAAGAAATACCGTTCAAACAACCCCGTAGTCAACTTTGTTGGACCATCAATTCAAGCCGTGACATATTATTCTCAGTGAGAATGTAAAAACCAAAGTATCAATCTCACTACGAATCTCACCATCAAATCTCATTATCACAATTCATAAAGTCCAAATCTCATGTGTATCACCCAATATTAAGAAGCCCATCAGTCCATCATCCAAGTATAATCATAAAGGTCGGCCCATTTGAACAAATTTCACTTATCAAATTAACATTAGATCCGTTCAGGCCAATGTGAAAATCAATTCAATTCAAATCACTTAATGTCCTTAAACGTGAATTCTTGTAAAATTAAGCACATAATCTTCACAAGTTGAGTCTTCTCATTGAACAAAATGTGAAAAGTATCATTTTTAATGTGATACGTATCACAATTGAGCACAACCGAGAAGTCCAAACGAAACCAATGTGAATCAATAATAAACAAACTAGGCCCATTTATACAATTAATCCGTTCAGCCCAAGGAGTCCAAGAACAACCTGATCCAACTCCCCTATGTTACCCTAATAATTCGGGTATTTAACTCACACAATACACACATTACTCAACCCTAATAGTCTCACATATTTGTGCAGTCAACAAATCCAAACCCTAAAACTTCACATAATTACAACGCCTCCCTCTTCACACATGTCCAAAAACCAATCTGCAACACATAACCCTAAATAAAAACATGCGCCTCCCATTTTCTTCTTTCAGTACACAGCACCTATGTTCCTTAGTTCATAGTGTCCTCGCCACAGAGATGGCTTGAGGCAAGGTGAGTAGGCAACGAGACAAGTATCAGGTATGGTAAGTATTCATAAACGATTAAACCCCCATTAATTTTCAAGAGCATAGAACGAGCCTATGTGAAGGGATAACATAGATGTTATTATCTTCACATAACAGAATCGGATATGGTTTTATTCTCATGTGAAAGGATCGATGAAACAACTTTTTTTTTTCATGTGAAAGGCCCTTGAGGTTTGATGAAATATTTGTGACTCATGAGAGTAAGTTTGAGATCCTCTTTTTTTTTTTTTTTTTCATGTCTTTATAGATTATATCTATGATGATAAGGGATTCAACAAACAACGTGTTAAATATATTAGACACGAGTTCGAATCCAATCTGAGATCTTATGAGTTGTATGAATCGTTTTTCTTTTTGAGTCATGAAATCCGTTTAACATATGAGGTTGAATGAGAGAAAAAAAGAAGAAAACTTTAATCTTTTTCCTTTCAGTAAACTGATGTTAAATGGTTATGAGATGTAGCGTTGATATAGATCTGTGATGGATACTTCACTCGTGTGGAACGCCCTTTGAGGCATGATAGCTCTTTGAAACCCACGAATAAAGATTCTGAGATCTATCTTCGTTTTTTATTTCGTGTTGAGTCAAGATTATATGTGGTAGGAGATAGTGGATGAGTAGGTATAGATTGGGATTTGATTGTGGAGGATTGGAGTCGGTTGTTTGAGTTGAATCCGTGGACTGATGATGGTCATTGGACCTGAGGTCTAAAGATCTTTGGTCGTGGTCTTGTTGTGGTCATAGATATGTTGTGGTCGTGTCTTGTGTTCAGTCATTCTTCTTCATCTCTTTCTTTCAAGTAGCTTATGGGTCATAAGGCCAAATCGCTAAGCCAAGTGGCACGACTAAGTCGCTAGGACAAGTAGCCCGACTAAGTCGCTAGGACAAGTAGCCCGACTAAGTCGCTAGGACAAGTCGCTAGACTAAGTCGCTAGGATAAGTCGCTACGACTTGTTCAGTAACAAGTCGCTAAATTGATTCATGTCGCTACCACCTTTATGTCAAGTCGCTAGCTGTAAATACAACTCGCTAGCATAACTGCTACTTATATTCAACGAATCTAGACGACTTGTAAAGACAAGTCGCCACCATTGGTTGTACCAAGTCGCTAGATAGATCTTTGAAAACTTCCGATGTATTTCCCAACTAAGTTCCGACCATATGCATAATGAACCCGAAAAACGTGACAAAGGCACTACATATGGTCGTTTTGACCGGTTTGACCTCAAAAACATGACCAAGTCGCCATTAAGAAACAAGAACACAAGTTGCTATCAAGAACCATGTTTGAAAACAGTTATTCGACCAAGTTGCAAAACCCAGAAAAATACATAAAAAGCATCACTTTTACCCATTTGACCATAAGAAATTTGACAACTTTATCCACAATAAAAGTCTATTTGAGCACATAACTGTTTACCCACAAAGATATAATCCGACCACAAACATACAAAACCAAGAAACAAGTTTCAAGACCACCATACAAAACCAAGAAACATACAAAACCACCATGGTGCGAAACCACACAAATCAACAAAACAGGTTTCAAACACGAATCAAAACCACAAGAAATCATCAAAACACAAAACCTTGGCTCGTACCAATTGTTAGGATCCAATAATATTGTGTTGATGATTCGGTGGTCTTGGATGATCAAAATACATGTTTTCCATTTTAGAGAGAGAAAGTAGAGAGAGGGTGTTCTTGCTAGAGGTTTACACAAAGTATGAAATATTAGATTGAATGAGCACCACCCTTCCATGGATGGAAGGGTATTTATAGTTACAAGAAATACGACCTCCCATCGGCTGTGGATCGGTATACTGATGGGTAAAGACCGTCCTTCCTCCACGGTGTTGCACTAAGCTATACTACGCTACAAACTAATAAATAAACTACTAAATAACGTAAATAACGATATGTCTATGAGCTAACTTATGCTAGATAATATTAGGGGTGACCGACTCTTCACTATGGAATTTTCTAATTCCTAACACAAGCTTTCTTTTAGCTTTTCACAGGTTAGCTTTAGCTTATTTAGGATACATTAGGGCCTATTAGATAACATAGAATAGGAGCACTAGTTTCCAGCTTATTGTATGCTTATTTAGTTTTTTTTTTTTTTATGCTTACTTAATTCCTTAAGTCCTTATTTCTCCATATTAGTTTAGCTCCCCTTAGTTAATCTTTATACCAACTGCTTATCCCCCTTGTCTTTTAGCTTATCTCAGTGTTTTTGCTTATTCCAGTATTCAAATGCTTATTCCATTTTCTCAATTGCTTATTTGTTTATTTGGTGCTAAGAATATTTCAAATATAGTTCTTATTTGGTTTTGTGTGAGACTGAGGTGAATAAGCAGTCTCCAACTGCTTATTTCCCAGGTTTGGTCCAAAAAGTTTTTACAAAAAAGTCTCACTTTCATCTTATTTTCAAGCTGTAAAAGAAAAAAAGTTAAAAAAAATAGATTTTCAAAAAGGGTACCAAGGGGATTCGAACCCTGGTCTCCTGGCTCAAGCACACAACACAACACTCAAACACCAACGCGCCCTTGGGACTTTATCAGTTATACTTTGCATTATTATATATATAAGGTCACTTAGGCAGTTTGTGCTTTAAGCTCTTTTGAGCTTATTTCCAGCTTATTTCATAAAGCAACCCATGTTTTCTTGTTTTTATTAGAACCAAGATAACTTAAAGTAGTTTCGTGAATTTTTCGATTTTTCAAAATTAGTTTAATATTTTTAATCATTTAATTAGTGTTAATTAGTTTTAATTCGTAGTAATTATTTTAAAAGTCAAAAATACCCGGCTTTTTCCTAAAATCATTTTTAGTCAAATAGAACGAGGAAAATTGATTTCACACCGTAGCCTTAAATTGCAAAACTTTTACGCTTATGGCTCGGTGGTTGCTGCTTTTTACGCTTTTTAGTTTTGCACCCTAGGAGTTAGTGTAGCTTCGTTTATCATTCCTTAGGCTTAGTGATAGTTAGTTCGTAGTTTATTAGGGTTCCTTGCCTTAATTACCTTCCGTTAATTAAATTGTAGAATACGTAATCAAATCCAAAATCATTAAAATCCAATTCAAGTTCAAATCACGAAACTCAACGAATCCTTCCATTCACACTCGTTGGGACACGACCGGAAATCACTTTTCGGTATCACTTTATCACACCCGTGAGGTTTGGCACGTTGACCTTTTTCCTAAAGGGTTAATTTGTCGAATTTTACGGTTAATTTGATATATTGATATTGTGTTTGTTTTCACCACTCACTTTACCACCTAATCGACCACAATGGTGGGATAACAATAGCATCTCCATACCCGTCGATGGGTGCTCGGAGAAGCTCACACGTGGGACGTTCTTCCGCCATGATAACGAGTAGTGTGAGCGATCCGGATCTCGATCCGACTAATGGGCGCGAGCGTCTGGGACACGCCTTCTGGAATCTGACAAGCTCACGAAATGGGCTTACGATCTAGAAGAGCGAGTGCGCATACACTAGAGTTAAATCTAAGAGATCTCGAGTTAAGGAAAGGAATGGGAATTATGAAAATGAATTATGAAAATGGGGTAAGAAGAATCTTTTGGGTTTTCGGTTTTGAAAAGTAGATATAACAACAAATCCAATTAAAACAATATCGAGGCAAAACGACGGTGAACTTAAACCAATAATCACAAGATGAATGGCTTCTTTGAAAAGGTACACCACTCACAAGGACACAAAGGCAAGTTTTAATCTTTGGTTCGGGAACTTATTATGGTCGTACCCCAGTTAGGTAGTACACCGCCTTGGTTTGCGGTGGTAATTTTATGTTGTTATTATTAAACAAAGAAAACGACAAATCTTTTGTATTTTTATCTTTGATATATATATAGAAACAAAAGAAAAATATTTTTGTGTTTTATATGTTTTAAGTCGTTTTGGGTTTTTGGATTTTTTATAAGAAAATATATATAGATATAGATAGATGGTATGAACAAAGAGTGAATATTCAAATTACTAATCTGCTAAACGGAAGATAATTAGCACAGCTCCCCGGCAGCGGCGCCAAAATTTGATTGGCTCCTGAACAGTCAAGTTTAATCACACAAGCTGACCACTTGTGAATGGCCAACCGTAATAAACTTCAAACAGTTCAGACACCAATGCAATGAAGATCAAGAGGAGTGTAGTGTTTTCCCAGGTCGTTAAGTCCCAACGAGCTGTGCGATGAATAATCAAACGAATAGTGATCGGGAGAATTTGAACGGGAAAAGGGTTATGAGGATTACGAACAATTATACCTAAAGAGAAAGTTTATAAACTACAGGGGCTTAAATGCAAATTAAAGAAAATTAAAAAGATAAATTATATTAAATAAATGCTATCACTATTTTTAAAATGATGTTTTCTTGATTTTTCTTTTAAATTAAAAACTACGTAAAGTACAAAAGAAAATGTGAAACTGAAACAATATTAATCCTAAAAATATAAAAATGACATTTTTACAAACCTAATGATAAGAGAAAATTTTGAGAAAAAGAAAATTATTTTTATGACTATTTATCTAATTATTATTAATTAAAAACTATTTTTACCTATTTAATAATACCCTAAAATATAAGAAAATATGAAATAAAGCTAGAAAAATGAAATTATGACTTAGAAAAATCTAAAATAACTAAAGAGAATTTTCAAAACTAATTTTGTATTTTTCTGATTATTTTTCTATTTTCTATGAATTAAAAACTATTTAAAACTACTTAAATTGCTAAAAATTACAAATTAAACAAAGAAAAATCTGGAAAATTTTTTTTTGCTTTTTATATTTATCTTAACCTAGGAAAAATGAAAACTTATTTTTTTGAAGTTTTTCTGATTTATTTGTATTAAAGGCTAATTAAAAAGTACTAACAACTGATTTAAATGAGGAAAAATATCAAACAGTGCTGGAAAAATTCAAGAAAAGTCTAAATTAATATTCTGAATCTAAGAAAAATATAAAAATAGTAGCTTATGTGAAGGATATGGGAGCTGCAGTGAAACTTCTTAAGTAATAAGCACTCAAAATAAGCTCAAGGTACCAACTGAGCACCAAATTGTCACAGAAGCTATAATATGCTAAAAGTACTCAAAAGCAACTAATATCAACTAGCCTTAACATCTGAAATGCAAACTAAATAGATTTGATGATTTAAGCTTAAGTGCTAAAAACATATTTTATGTCTACTTTGAAGCTTAAGCACAATCTTATTGCAAGAGCTTATGTGAAAAACAAAACTGAAGACCTCAAGTCAACCAGCTTAACTATTTCTAAACCAAGTTTCAGACCTTAAGGATCTAAAACCAAGCTTATGCAAAGTATGCAAGGTGCACTCTCACACTCGATGTATCTTTGAGTGTGCAGGCACTTTGACCTTTTGACAAGTTCAATTAGAGCTTATAGAAAATTACTAAAATTATACAAAAATCATTTTAAGAAACTTGACCAACTGAAGTTTTTAAACCCAAAGTTTTAATGAATTTGACCCAGAATTGAATCCTCTAAAAAACCACTTAGGTTGGGTGAAAAACAGATATTGCAATTTTTGACTTTTGACAGATTTGAGAGCTTTGACTTTTGTGAGATTTGAAACCAATTTATGGACTGAGATTGATGTTTTAAGCTAAACTAAAGCTATATTAAGCTACTCTACTGATATCTAAGCACAAATCAAACTTTTGATCTTCAAATTTCCAACAGTTATGAAAATTAAAACAGATTTGAAAGGGTTTTGACTTTGAATGTTCTAAGGTGCAATATTCTAACTGGTTTGACTGCAATGGACCTAAATGAGGCCTAATCAACAGAGTCTAAGTGTTGATAAGCTCAATATTCCAATTATCAGTTTAATCCAAACACTAGTTTTGTGACAGATATGCAAGCTTAACTACTTAACTACTGCAAACCAATGATCAATCTAACTTTAACTAACCTAAGTGAAGCATAATGCACTGATTTAAACAAACACTTAACACAGAATCAACAAGAACTAGATATTACATATTTGAGCTCAAAATAATGAACAACAAAGTATAGATAGTTCTTACTCAAGTCCAGCTTATTTGCAGCTTAAACCAGACCCATAACTATACTAACTTAAGCTATTCCAACCCAATCCAAGCTCTGCATCAACCCAATATCATTTCCATTTCCAAATGAGCTCAGTTTGACTTTTGTTGACCAACATGATATATTGCTTAAATCTGATTCTTAAGCTTACTAAAAGCTATAAACAGCTTAAATAAACTTATTGGAATTAAAATAAAGCTACTTGGAGCTTTGAGTATAAGAACAAGAAAGCTGATTTTTTAACAATTAACATAAAAATTTGAAACTATATTAAAACTTTGAATTGATACTAGAAAGTAGATTACACTGATAAAATAACTTGAATTTAGTACATAGAAACAAAAGATTACAGTTTTAAACTTAAACTAAAACATTTATATTAAAAACGACATATGTGAAATTTTAAAAACTAAGTACTACTCTACTCTTGCTTCTCTTTCCTTTATTTATATGTGAAATTCTTCCCTCTTGACTTCTGAGCTTTTCCACTTCCTTTTACAGCCATTGGATCACTTGGAAAGATATTGGCCGTTTGATTGAATTTTGGCGCCAAATTGGTTTTTAACAGTGGAGGGGTTGAGTGCAAGGAAAGAGGGAGCATTTAATGCTTCTTGTTGTTTGGTGGAGGTGGGGGGAACATGGAAAGTGGAAGTTGAGCTGGAGGAGAGGTGAGGGTCTGGTGTTGCAGGGCAGGTGAGGAAGAAGGTAACTTGGAGGGAAAAGGGGAGTTGACAATTTTGACCGGTGGGAGTATTATTGGGCAGGGGTCAAAACAGGGGGGTTCAATGGTTTGGCAGGGGTTCAAAAAGGTTTGGCAGGGGTCAAGGGCTTTAATAAACAAGGACCCTAGATGCAATTTCTGATTCTTGAGGGACCAAAGCTGCCAAATTTCCAAAGTTGTTTCAAGGGACCAAAAATGACAAGTTTCCATAGTACAAGGACCATAATAGACATTTTCAAACTTCCAAGGACTATTTTTGCCAAATTTGAAACTTGAAGGACCAAACTTGTAATTTCTCAAAACTTTTGACATTTTTCACCAAAGGACTAATTATGACAAGTTATGATTTTAAAAGGACCTTTGGTGACTTTTCTTTTGAAATAAGTGCTCGTGGACTATTTCTAACAACTTTTGAAACTTGGGGACTGAACTCGCCAATTATGCAAACTTAGCTCATTTTCATCGATTTTAAACATTTTGCATCCGAAACATATAAAATGCAATTTTGAGATATTTTCCGTATTTTGATGCATTTCTGAGCATTTTTAAATGTTTTGCAGTTCAGATTTGACCAAAAATGATGAGTATTTACACACTCATCAGTTTTTCATAAGATTGACTTGTATTTCTTATGTAGTGTGTAGGTTTGTAGCATTATAGGTGCTTGGTTTTGCCTATGTAACGGGCTGAATTGAGAGACTTCACTTTCATTCGTTGTACTTAAATGTTTTATTGGAGTAATATATTTTATCAGGGATATCCCCTTTACCAAAAAAATAAATAAATATATATATATATATATATATATATATATATATATATATATATATATATATATATATATATATAGATATTAAGCCCAATGGGCGGGCATGACTTATAATTTTTGTTTTGCTAATTATTGGTGTTAAAAATATTGTTTATTATACAAAGATTTTTAAAAGAATAGTACCACTGTTTATCAAATTGTTTGTGTTTGTTATAATGTTCTTTGCAACAACATAGTATATGATTTAAACTCAAATGCGAAATAACGCTTTTTTATAACATTTGTAGTAGCATAGCCCTTCCGATGGGTGGGCAAGGCTTATGAATATCACTGGAAAAATTAAGTTTATAAAAATAAGTTATAAACATACGAAAGGATTTATTGAATGCATTAAGAACGAAAATATAATGTTTATCGAGTATAATAAAAGAAAGTTACAAAGCGATACAAAAGAACAAAGTATACAACCAAATAAACGCAAATGTGAAATAAATATTATTTTTATACAGCGTTTGTATACAATATACGGCCTGTTGTAAGAACCTCCTCAATCTCATTAGTCAACAAATGCCATTCTTCAGACCGATGCCCAAACATTCACCCACCTAGATTCAGAAATAAAAAACATTATTTATGAGAAATTATAGAGGTGTTGTCGGTACCCATAATAATCCATGAATACTAAAAGGCATTTCACCTTCCTCTACTTCAAATTCCTATGCTTTTGCTCTCTCAGCTCTTTCATTGCTTCTCGTTAAACTGGCTGTAATGACATGTTTTAGCTCTTCCACTATGCACACCTGAACACATATTTGAACCTAAAAATAACAATAGATTAAAAACCAAGAATAATTTCTGATAAGTACATGTACATATAATTGAACTTATCCAAATAACAATAGATTGCAATGCCAAACACCCCCATTCCAAATAGTTTGATGAAAATAGGATACTTTCAGCTTGCATTGCGGAGCTTAAAGTGGAAGTTAGACTCGTATAGAACATTAGAAGAATAACTCAAAAATTAAGTTTACTAACCTTTCATAACAATTAGCATCAATAGTCTACAATTTTCCTGTAAAAATATAACACATAGAATTCAGTAAGTGTTAATCAAATTACAGATGGCTGTCATTTTCTACCCACATACTAATGAACGGGTTAAAATAGGTTGTATTCTTATTTCAAACAGGTCAATATATGGGAAAGTTAGCTAAACAAATCGGCTCGGGAGACTACATTTTCCATTACGTGGAGGTCGACATACCGCCAAAACCGAAAAGACACACAATAGGTAAGAGATTAATTGTTACACATGTCATAAAGTACCTTAAATTGCCAAATTTAACTACGGTAATAATATGTCGTACCTCTTTAAAAGATGCTTTTAGTTTCCTAGTCCAATCACCGATAGTCCGGATATGCTTACTCGCTTAGTCATCTCAAGAGGAAGAAGTACATGTACCGAAGCCTTGCGGTGCCGAGTCGGCTATTGACCATCACTAACCATGTAGATTGAGAAGTACGGAATATCGGGCCATACAATTGCAATATACTTTCCAAATCGCTCACGGATAGGATGTAATATGAATCATGTGGAACGGGGTGCTAATATGTTTTTAACTGCTTTCACGTTGAGTTGCTCGTAAGAGTCTCCCTTAATCTTCCCGCATCACCAAAGATCCATTACTTCCAAGTTAAGAATTTTCGTTGTTCAATTGAAACTGTAATGCTTTCATTCGCGCTCAACTACATATACCGCATGTTCACGGCTTTCGGTATTGATGGTAGGGGAGCAACAAAGAGAAGAGACCTAGGATCAAACTCACCGAGTATGATACCTATATTTGTTCTAGTCGCAACAATATGTGGTCGTAAAGGATGTGCAACAATATGTGGTTGTTTTCAATCCTACATCCACCGGTTCGAGTTCGGATGGTTTATTCTAAAACTTTCGCACGTACATTCATTGTATCTATAGCCCATTTCTACATTAAGAGGGATAGAAAAATGATTATTAAGCCGTAAAATTCAAGAGAATAATTAAAGGTAGAATGCCATATCTTCTTTGTTGATATAGATCTACCGGATAGTTTTGCACCAAAACCACCGTGGTCGAGTCAATAATAAAGACGCACAATCACCGTGAAGTTCCAAAGAATCATATTCTTGATGAAATCACGATGACCGGGGCATCAATAACCGTGCAAGAGTACTTGGTGGTTTCAAATTTCCACAAAGCAATATCGATGGTGATACCACGCTCACGCTCGCTTTAAGTTTGTCCAACACCCATTCGTACTTAAAGGACCTTTTGTTTATCTCGCAACTTCCTTCTCAAAACGCCGATCACACGCTTGTCAATACCTCCCAACTTGTAGATCAAGTGACCAAGGTTATAGACTTGCGGATTCGACATGCCCAATGACGACGATAGTGATATGAATCTTTTCCTTACCCATCGTAACACAAAACAAACAGATAAACATCACCAAATTCTATTAAAACAATACAACATCAAAACTAATTTACAAAGATTATATCAAATGCTCATATATTAATTTCTCCTCTAACAGAAAGAGGGTGTTTGGATTTCTTATTTATTCATCCTTAATTCATCGTCTCTAAAGAATATAAGCAGCTTTTAAGTGTTTAGATAACCCAAACCGCTTATCTTGGCTTATTTTGGGATAAGTAGTCTTTGGTAATCGTGTCACTATCTTCTTATTTTCAATAAGTAGTAGTTCATAATATCGTATATTATTAATTACTATGATGGTAAAATATGTTATTTAGAATATATTTTTATGAATATATTTTACACACTAATCATTTGCCTAAAAACTTACTGTGTTTGTACTATCAAGTAGTTAGGGTCAACTTTGCCATGCTGCGTTTCTACCCGCACCAAAAGTTATCGCTTTTGAACCCAAACCCATTTTGACCTTTACCTAACCCTCCCGATATGTCAATTTTGCCACTTCGCGTGCTAAGGCGGTGAATGAAAATAATAGTATAAAAACTCGCACAAACCTCTAGCAGTTTGTTGGTTGCGAACACTATCGGCCGACGGAATAAAAAATATGATGTCTGTTTAATATGTACCAATTTCTTAATCAATCTTATTTTGGCGCTAAATGAATGCGTCTGCACGCTTAGTAGGAAAACCGAATTGTTCGTATCATGATAACTCGCTTTTAAGTTAGTGCCAGAACCATATTCGGACTTCTGGCTGCCAACGCTAACAGATAAAGATGAATAACACATTAGTTACTACAAAAGTATGGGTTGACGAACTCAACACATAAATGTATATTTATGAATTGCCTTTCATCACATACCAATGACCCACGGACGGTTGACGAATCCATATACGTCGATTGAATCTCTGAAAGAGACACATTTACTTTAGCCTTCCCTTTATTAGTAGCAGACACATTTTCAGGCCGTGACAACGTAGATCGAAGACACCGTTGAGTGAAAACAGGTTCACGGATAACTATACCTGCATTTGGACGATATCTTTTTTGATTTGGGACGTGGCAATCAAGTTATCGAACAACAATTGGGACATTGTCTTATTTCTTATTTTTTATTATATGCATCTGATAGTTTTGATCACGTCTATAAATTTTGATAGAGCTATGGAGAAAGGCGTGGAATGATATCTACGGGCTTCCCCATTGGTGTTGACAATTCAAACCCTTAAAGTAACCGAGCAAGTATCAAGTGAACCACATGCAAAGCAAATGAAGTAGCGAGGCGCATTCTCCTTCCAAGGTCGAACTAAATGTATTCAAAGTTCGACCACGATAATTTATGTCGAAGTGTTCTTCGAGGAACCTCTCTGGTCTAATCTCATCGAGATTGAACCACACTTGTGGGTCACGATGCAGCTTCCATACGCTCATAATTAGACGAGTCCCTTTGGGGACGTGATATCCCCAATATTGCGGTCCTCAATGGCCTCATGAGGCCTCGCTAAGGACCCGTGGGTACATTCGAGTGTTTCTTTGACTATGGCTTGCGATATGTTAAATTTTTATATCGATTCTTCGACCCATTTCTTTCTTCCTACATGGATGTCAAGTTCTTTGTGGGCTGCTTTTAGGACGTTGGGATGGTTCAATAGTAAAGAGAGTGCCCATGTCATTGTCAGAGCAGTACTTTCGGAACCCGTCAACATGAGAATCTACAAAAATCATTTGTTTAACGTAGTTAGGAGCGATTAAGGGGGTATTTAGCATTACACTTTGAAATTATTTAAGTAATAATTAGCTGTAACAAAAGATAGTGCACGAGATAGTGTAAGGTAGTCTTACATCAGTTATCTGATTCTGTGATTTAAAACTGCAATACTAACATCATTATTCTATTTATGCAATCCGAACATGACTAATAACTCGAAAATGAGATAGCAAAAGTAAGTTACCAACCATTGTTATTGCCTTGATGACAGTTTCACGACCTTTGCCACAGACCTTAGCATCTTCCGCGGGTTGACAAAGATCACATCCATGAAATCGGCTTCTTTATCGCTATCACACACTTTTTATTCTCAATATGTTCGTCAACCCACTTTCCAATGACAATATCAACCTCTTTCGCCACTTGCTTCATAGATTTCACATGCCCTCCAATGTCCATCCAATCCATATATGGAAAAATCGATGAAACAAAAGGCCACTAATGTATAACCCTTTCGTTATGGCTTCTTTTATATGCCGCCTTCATTATTACCTTCATCACTACGCCTATTCAAAATCTTTTCCCGCTAAGATTCGTACAATTATGTTGAACGTTATGCTCTCAAACCACTTGTACATGTCCATTACAAATGCTTGGTCCCCATTCTTCATGGACGGTAACATGAGCTCGCTAATGGAACTCTTCACTCGAATCACGAACTTTCTTGAACTTTTCAACACGTTGGCTTGTAAAGAGCTCGAAATGTTGACTTCGGATCACTCCCCAATATGTTCCATATGGCGCTAGTGCAAAACCAGCATTGTCATAGACCATGTGCCGCTAATTGCCATATTCGGTCTATTTGCAAAGTTTCTATCATTGGAGGTGAAGCACTCTCGATCATTTGCCAACCTGCTACCACCAATGCTCGACGACTACCCACCATAGAGAGTAAACCGCCCGTAGTCATCGCAATTTTTCCCAAGGTCCTTGCTATGGGAGCTTGACCTCTTAGAAAATGCGGTGACCAATAAAAGGCAATGCCCCAATGGTTCAGAGCTATAAGCTTGGTAGCTTTTTTGTGGTGTTATTTTTCTTATTTTGTAACTACAGTTATAACAAAAGAAGAAGCCCCAATAAATGTAAAATTTGAGAACTCTCCATGTTAATGTACCTTTTTATTCTTCAATATAATTTCCTTGCTTTGTAAAGATAACAAACATTTTACAACATCAGTTTTCTCGTGACATCGTGCTTCATTGGACCCCACCTATATATATATTCCATATCATGTAGGGACTTGAACGACAGGAGGATGATGCTGCTGAACATGTTGAACAACACCTGACATAAAGTCTAGCACCTTTGTATGCGACCTACGGGATGCAAATATCCAAAAAAAACCATGAAACTTTGATGACATCACGAACCACAAAACTGATAATATTTTTATCTCAAAAAAATAATAAAAACTAAAATAACGCAGCACCTACAGGTTACAGGTTCTTGTAATCTAATAATTTTGTATTAGCCTTTTTAATACAAACCAAATATCACAGTCACGATGACCAAACATTGATACATAACTAATAACATTTATATTATCTTAAAACTATTAATACATGAAAAATCAGAAGATGGCGACAAAAGTAGTGTCGGTTGTGACTATTCGT
This sequence comes from Chrysanthemum lavandulifolium, assembly GCA_022545495.1. Taxonomy (NCBI): domain Eukaryota; kingdom Viridiplantae; phylum Streptophyta; class Magnoliopsida; order Asterales; family Asteraceae; genus Chrysanthemum; species Chrysanthemum lavandulifolium. The sequence goes on from CM040242.1 coordinate 139,270,434, forward strand.
CGGACATGAAAATAAGTAACCGACGAAGAAGAAAGAGGCTAAAACCGATACACATAATAATCAGTGCATAAACTGATTCCATCTTCTTTAAAAGATCAAATAGTGTTACAACCAATTTCGAATTTCATCACATTCGATCTCGACTTCTTATACTTCCGTGTGATGAATGGAACACAACCCGACAATCGAAGCACGCCATGCAAAAGGAACACGTTTATAGATTTATTATTGAAAATAAAAGGAACCCATGAACACATTTATATACTTATTCTTCTACCTGTCTTTGGAGCCTGTGTCTTTTAGCTTTTAAATTGTTTAGTAATCTAATATTATCCTCGTCGGTCTCTGTAATAGAGAAACGTCCTGCAAAATGAGCAGACTCTTTTTGCACCTGCAAGAACAATTTGAGCATTGTAAAACATTTGAAGAAATCAAGACTTACCTCTAAACTTTTATATGACAAATAATATATATTTGAGATTCTTCTTTACAGCTGGATCCATATCATCGCAGCATTGTAAAAGATGATAACAAAGACTTCCAATTCGTAACCAAGCACCGCCGAGATCAAACAAACAATCTATAACACACAAAAATATATAATTTTAATTTGGTCGACACTCATGTTTAATCGATTAAAATCAAGCATAATATAGCTTATCACCAAATCATCAAGCTAAATAAACTAACTAAACCTATAACAACATACATAAACCATTGCACATAATTAACTTTTAACCCATTTGCCTATTGTCGTGAAAAATATATTAGGGTTTTGATAAAAAAAGTATATTATGAATGAATTTTTTCCGTATACATTTAGGTTAAAGATTATAAATTTGAAACTAAGATTAAGGAAAGGATATCTGATATATTATTTTAGGAGATAAATACATTCCTTTTAATACTTATCTCATATTAATAATTAGTTGCATTTATATATTTTGGGTTGCAAGATATAATCAAAATAACTTGTTGCCTAAGTGGTAAACACACAAGTTATTAATGCTACTCTTAAAAACAACCCAAGTTCAAATCTCACCATTGATATTTTTTATAAAAAACGAATTTTACAAAAAAATTATTAAAAATTTATATAAATTATACATTAAAACCGAAAATTATAGGTGGATTAATAAGTTGCTTAGTTGGACCAATAATGCTTATGTGGCATGAAAAATGATGAGGTGGCATTGAGGTGGCATTAATGCCAAATGCCTCCTCGTTATATATATATATATATATATATATATATATATATATATATATATATATATATATATATATATATATATATATATATATATATATATATATATATATATATATATATATATATATATATATATATATATATATAGTTATGATCAAATAAGAAGATTACTTAAAATAAAAAGGAATAAGAAAAACTATAACCGCAAATCCGAGATGCACCGACCTAAATTAGATGCATCATTATAATCTTAGATGCATTATAACGCACCATAATGTGTTTTCTATAATCAGATGCATATACGTATATTAGATATTTAGATGCATTTCATGATTTCTCTTATTTTCTGTTCCACTGTACGTGCCGAAATCATGAAAATCAATTTGCACCATCTATACATCAAATTAACTTTCGAAACTCAAGATGTTGCATATATATGAATAGAAATGCATCTAATGCAAGTCATTGCATCTCAAATGCGTGGTTTTGGTCACTTCTCACCACTTCTTATTTTAATTTACTTCTCACTAGATCCTACTATATATATATATATATATATATATATATATATATATATATATATATATATATATATATATATATATATATATATATATATATATATATATATATATATATATATATATATATATATATATATATATATATATATATATAGGTTTGGGTTATTATGAAAGATGTTTAAAATGAAAAGGATAGGAAGGGCCCACAGCCCGCCACCTGTCTAATTAGTCCGCCCCTAATTTTAATACATGCAAGGGTATTTTCGTCATTTAATCCAACCCTATAAAAACATTTTTTCTTTATTCATTCTCAGTTTCTCATCCCGCCTTCTCTCTCGTTTCTAGCCTGCCGCCTTCTCCATAACCTTCTCAGTCTTCACCAACACCTTCCCCACCTTTCATCGGCACCTTTCCCACCATTCAATGCCACCTTCCCCATTGTTAACTGCCGATAAACACCGTTTAATGAGTGTTCATCATCATCATCATTGAATAATGAAAATTATCAACGAATTATATATCATTAAGGAACAATGATAGTAAGATATGTTATTTTTCCAACTTTATGTTAATTCTAGTTTGTAATTAGTTAATATATTTTTTGTTGATTGTTAGTATATTTAGTTGATATAAAACATTCATTCAGTAGGTGTTTGAGAAAAAAACTAGATGAAGTATGTGTATATGAAACCTGCACACCAGGTGTTCGATAAAATGTCTACATGCTATTCTATAACTGTAATGCACTAGGTTCATACTGTGATGCACCAGTTGATCATCTGAATCTCTTGGAAGGTAAAAAAGCATATTTGGTTCTTCTTCTCAAAAATTTACCAATGCCTTCCCTAATAACTACAGTGCACCAAAAGGTTTCAATGTCAAAGTTAGCAGAGACTTTGAGCCCATTCAGGTTATCTTACTTACAACGAAGTGAACCTTCTATTAAGTCATTAGAATCAGTTATCAATGTTTATATAACGAAAGTTCTGCTCATGGTCATTCTAATGACTAATTCCTAAATAATGAATTTGTTGTTTTGAGATTTTGTTGGATTTGGTTGTTAGTGATGGTGAATGGGAATAGGAATGGGAATGATCCGTTGAAGTCGTTTCGGAACTCGTCGGCTTAGTTAAGAATGCTTTTGGGCCACTAGAATCTAGTTTAAGGAAAGTAGCTAATGATTTTGAGCGTACGTGACCTGGCAATAGTACTAAGAATGGACGCAAACGAGCGGAAATGGTCAGATTGTGGTTCGTGATGATAGGAAGAAAAAGGTCCCCTTTTTTTAGGAATCTTCGTGTTTAATGATAGTGATCGTAAGCTTGATGTGTCCAAGAAATATAATTTAGATATAAAAAGATAGTCACAAAGAGGATGGACTTGTGAGGAAACTTTGAAAATTAAAGATGGGAATGGTATGGTCGTTGAGCACTTTATTGGGTTTGTTCTTAATCAAATAGCTCAAAATCTACATAAATTCTAGTTGGGTGTGCAAGAATTTGGAAGTGAGGAACGTGATCAGGTTGATCATCTGAAATCTGTTGGTAGTCTTTTGGAAGGTAAAAAAGGAGGTTTTAGCGGATTTTTAGGAAATTTGAACTTCGAGAGAGTTGGAGGTGTTCTTCCAGGTATTGTTGATATAACGTCACCTTTTAAGGACGATAGTGATGATGCACTTAGCTCAAATGTTACTGAAGGGAATGTTAGCAACTTCTCGACTTCTCGTAGAAGTGGCTAGTAGCTTGTTAATTATACCTTTATCAATGTTGAGCATTTGAGGTCCACTTTGTCTACTCTATCATTGACTGAACTAACAGAGCTTCTACCTTAGTTAGGATGGTTGACTAAGGATCATCATGATAAAAATAAACTTTTATCGGTCCAGGATTTCTTCAGGTACACGGAGGCAGAAGGTACATTTTTTAGCAGCTGAAACAGAAACTTTGCATATTATGAGTGTCAATAAAGTATATATCCATGTATCTTTCTGTTTGCTTTAGAACCCTGTTACATATTAGTAAGCCCTCCTTTTGTACCATGATTTGACTCTCTAGAGCAAACTAAACATATTTGTGTCATCAGGATCAGTAAAGTCCAAACCTTCTATTAGGTCCATCTCTTCCTCCAAACCAAAACAAGGCAGAACCAAGGCAATGTCCCAAAAAGATCATAACTAACAACAAGAGAGAAATTAAAAGCATCAAGAGTCCGCAGTCTTGACATGGAAACAAAGCTAGTTAAAAAAGCATAACTTGGAAGCTAAGTGTTGGAAGCTCTAAGAGAAAGTAGATTTTATACATATTGATGCAGCAAATTCATACCATTGTGCTGCAGTTTATTCATAACTTGTAATGCAGTGAATTTACATAAGTTTGATTCAGTATATTTATACATTGTGATGCAGTGAATTTACATAATTTTGATTTAATATATTTATATGTTATGATGCAGTGAATTTACATCATTGTGATGCAGTAGATTTTACACTGTGATGCAGGAAATTTATATCATTGTGATGCAGTAGAATTATAAATTACGGTGCACCAGTTATATACATTATGATGCAGTAGATTTATATATATTGTTACCAAAAGTATCTGTATTTATAAATTTTGACGATTTTGAGGTGTCGAAATGTGTAGGTTGGGTACTTCGGTGTATATGGTCGGAGTGAAGGAATCTACTTAATTGAAAATAGGCAACTCGTAACCAAAAGAGTAACGTATATTATAAACACTCTTGAACAATCTTCAAATTGGTCTCAATATCGTTTCCAAAATCTCATAAAAGACTAGAGTTCAAACTTCAACAAATAAATATACTCAGTATGTTGTTTCAACATTTTGACATTCTGGTTCCATCACCTGGTTCCAAATCATGTTCACTTCCAAATTCTTGTTCACTTCAAAATCTACAAAATCGTTAATGAACATGATTTCTGTATTCTTTTTAAAGAATTTCTCTATAACTTGAAGTATAGATATTGAAGCATTACTTTCAAGACATGTTTTCTTTTGTGAGACGTATAGCATTTATTACAAGACTACAATAAAATACTATCTCAATGTTTCTGAAATATACTCAGTATCTTTCTTCTCATTTTAAATAATTTACTGCATTATGTTATTTTGTTTAGTGTATTGCTATGCAGTAGTATATACAAAGTGATGCAGTAGAATATAAATAGCAATGCACTAATATGTAACATTATGATGCAGTAATACTATCTCAGTATAGAATTTTTTGTTTAGTGTATTGTGATGCAGTAGAATATACATAGTGATGCAGTAGATTATACATAGTGATGCAGTAATATGTAACATTATGATGCAGTAGAATATACAAAGTGATGCAATAGATTATACATAGTGATGCAATAGAATATACATACTCGCTAATGTTAAAACTAAAAACAGACATATCTTTGATATGATTTATTCTCAGACATAACATCTACACAATACGTCACAAGTACTACGCGCCATACCAAATCGGTGAGCTTTGCTATTTTTCAAACATACTAGGAAACACTCTCACTAATGTATTCGAAAATTTGAATTCAGATTTCCTCCAATCTAAATACATCCATTAATTTTGTTCACCAACATTAGCGAGTGGTAACTATTAATACTTAATTTTTTGTTATCTTCATTACAAATGAATTCGAGTTTTTATTGGCTTTAACTTCAAACCCATGCTTTCTGGTTTAAATTTAAATATCTCAAGTGAGATCACAGTTGGGCTAAACGGGCTTCTAGGACTAGTATTCAACTCGCACGGTCTGTAAATTCCATATCCCATCAGGAAGTATTCCAATGACATTAATATTGCGTTGGGTTGCTTCTATGTTACCATCGGCCCGCATCTTCCAACCTAGATATGAAAAAGTGTAATGGTGATGAGTTAGCATGCAGCATATGAGAGAAGCTTTTGTGTATTCAATTTCACTAACTAGCTGAGCAAACTATAAAAAAAGTGCTTATATATTTTTAACTAAATACCATTCAAACAGTGATTTAACTAAATAAGCAGATTTTGAACTCTTTAAAAAAATAGATACATTGACTTATAAATATGGCATTTTAACCATTCACAAACTGACCCAATTCAAGATGAACTCATTTTGACCCGTTCTCAACCTGTCCTGGCCGTCCATAGTTCCACCTTTGTATGTTACTATTAAAGTTACTGTCCACTTTACATTTTATTCACTTAAATTACAATCAGATATCAAGTGTTTCTATTAATATTTCTTTCATAACTAGTCCTTTCGGATCATGATAGGTTTGTCCTCTTAAACTATCCTATTACTGTAGAAGATTAAATGTGTAGTGTTGATAACCTTAAGCATACCTCTATCAATGCACTAAATCTTCTTTCAAGTTTTGAAGTCATGTAAAGAGACTCGAAATGGAAGGGGGAATTCTCGCCCACGAAGATCAGTGCATGACACTGCAGTCTTTCTAGTCCATCCGTGATATTTGGTCATCTAAACAAATAACACAAGTTCATGTTATAATTTTGTTTCAGGCCTAGTATTGAAACATATAATGCCTTTGATATGGAAAATAAGTTTACCTGATTAATGACTTCAAGATATCGCGAAGACATTAAGACTACGAATCTCATCAGCGCTGCGAGAAAAATTGGTTAGTGATGTGTATATACTAACCGGTCAAGTGAGGATTATTACTAAGTAACAGACTGATTACTTTTCTACCTCAGGTCAAACAAGTAACATAAATTATAACATACGGAGTAGTTTGTATAATCAAGTTCAACACCATTTATTTATAAAAATGTATAATTTTGATCATTATAAAGTGTTTTTGGCCAACCAGTTTCAACCTCTAGCCCAACCCGTCGTTTTAACTTTTAGTCCAACCCGTTATACCAACTCATTTTGCTACCTCTCTCTATGATTTCCCAATGCAGTAAAAAAATAGTTTAGTCAAGACGAGTGTCTAAATACTCATCATTTTTGTACTGTTTAAACCGCAAAACATCCGAAAACACTGGAATGCATCAAATGATAAAATATCACAAATAAGTGTTTTATGTGTTTTAAATGCAAAATATCAAAATACGGTGAAACGTATCAAATTTGCATAATTGATGCTTTTAGTCCCCAAGTTTCAAAAGTTGTCAAAAACAGGTCCACGATAAATCTAAATAAAGAGAAATGTTATTCAAGGTCCTGAAATATTCTAATTTGTCAAAAATGGTCCTTGAATAAATCTTTTTAAAAAATGGCGAAAAGGTCCTCGAACTTTCAAAATTGTGCAATTAGTCCACGGAAAATGTGAAAATGGCAAGTTTGGTCCTTATACTTTGTGAGATTGTCAATTTTAGTCCTTGGAACAACTTTTCGGTTTTAAGAGAATAGGTCCTTGCAATTTCGAAATGACAACACTAGTCCTTGTCTTTATTAATACCTTTACACCTATTTTGACTTGTCATAACTCAAATGGACCCCCAAAGCTATGTGACCGCTTTTGACCCTTTCTCTTTTGACCCCTGGTCAAACCACCAAGTCAAACAGATAACTGAGAGGTTTCCTCCACCAAGTCTTCCCTCCACTGCCTCAGACACCTACAACACCTTACCAAATCACTTTCACCCATCACCTTATCTCCTCAAAATCACTCACCTCATCATTACAAACCCCTAGCTGCAAGTCAGAGCCCTATAAGTCAAATTGTCCATTTCCCGCCAAATTGGAAAAGTGGCCAAAGTCCACAGAACTCTCCCATTGGCTCTAAAATGTGGTGGGATTTACTCTAAAGGACACGTGGAATGATATTGAAGTATAAAAGAAGGAAGAGAAAGCCAGAAAGGAGAGTAGTTAGTTTTAGTTTTTCATTTTTAATATGTATGTCGTTATTTAAATTTCTATGTCTTAAATATGTTTAAGTTGTAATTTCCAGTGTTATAT
>CM040242.1:139278205-139358223 GCA_022545495.1 Chrysanthemum lavandulifolium
TGATGAGTGTCTAAATACTCATCATTTTTTGTCTTATTTAAGCTGCAAAACATCAAAACACTGAAATGCATCAAAATGATAAAAATATCACAAATAAGTGTTTTATGTGTTTTAAATGCAAAAATATCAAAATCTGGTGAAAACGTATCAAATTTGCATAATTGTGGTTTAGTCCCCAAGTTTCAAAAGTTGTCAAAAAGCAGTCCACAGTAAATCTAAATAAAGAGAAATGTTATTCAAGGTCCCGAAATATTCTAATTTGTCAAAAATGGTCCTTGAAGAAATCTTTTGTAAAATGGCAGAAAAGGTCCCTGAACTTTCAAAATTGGCAGAATTAGTCCCTGGAAAATGTGAAAATGGCAAGTTTGGTCCTTATACTTTGTGAGATTGTCAATTTTAGTCCTTGGAACAACTTTTCAGTTTTGGCAGAATAGGTCCTTGCAATTTCTGAAATGACAACACTAGTCCTTGTCTTTATTAATACCTTTACACCTATTTTGACTTGTCATAACTCAAATGGACCCCTGCCAAAGCTATGTGACCCCTGCCTTTTGACCCTTTCTCTCTTTTTGACCCCCTGGTCAAACCACCAAGTCAAACAGATAACGGAGGTTTCCACCATGAGTCTTCCTATAAGCTGCACTGTACACCTGCAACACCTTACCAAATCACTTTCACCCATCACCTTATCTCCTCAAAATCACTCACCTCATCATTACAAACCCCCCAGCTGCAAGTCAGAGCCCTATAAGTCAAATTGTCCATTTCCCGCCAAATTGGAAAAGTGGCCAAAGTCCACAGAACTCTCCCATTGGCTCTAAAATGTGGTGGGATTTACTCTAAAGGACACGTGGAATGATATTGAAGTATAAAAGAAGGAAGAGAAAGCCAGAAAGGAGAGTAGTTAGTTTTAGTTTTTCATTTTTAATATGTATGTCGTTATTTAAATTTCTATGTCTTAAATATGTTTAAGTTGTAATTTCGATGTTATATTAGTTAATCAAGTGTATTACAACCATTTTGAGTATCAATTCAAGTCGTGTTTATATTTCAAATTTCATGTTTCTTGTGGCAATTTAAATTTGAAATCCTATGTACAAGCGTTTAAAAGCTCGTCTCTCGCTCAAACAAGCTTTAAAAGCTTCTTACGACTTTTGCAAGCTTATTATATTCCAAGCAAATGGGGATTTTGGTCAGCGAAAGTCAATGGTGCGATTGAACTTGATTCAACGAGGCATAAATGAGACAAGGGTGATGCAGTTGGGTTGAGGTTGATTCGAGTTAATGGGATTGGTATAGATAGGGTAGTAGGTTGTTGTGTTCACTGGATTCAAGCCACAGTGGCTAGGGACACTTTGTAAGTTGTACTCAAGTTTAATAGCATAATTTGTTCTTGCAGTTATAATTAGTTGAAATCTGTTCAAATAGTTGTATTCAAGTGATTATAACTTAGTTTGATTATTAATTCTAGCTAGTGTAGTGTTTAGCTTATTCAAATTTGCAATTCAGTAACATATAAGGGTGTTTGGTTCAGTAGGATAAACTAAGGTTGAGGCTTTATGTATACTTGAAAATTGCACACTTAGCCTAAATATAAGTAGTCAGACTCAATTGAGTCAGTTAATTGTGCCTTGAAGCCTTAAAAGTCAAAGTTTACCATTAATCTGTTCTATCTGCTCACTGTTGGGATTTTGCAAGATCAAAAGTTGGTTTTGTGTTTCAAATTCATAGTTATAGCTTGCATTGATTTTATTTCAACTTATCATAACATTTTCGGTTCATAAATTTGATCCAAAGTTCGAATAAGTCAATATATCTAAGCTATCAAAAGTCGAATATGTGCAAAAGTCGGTTTGTTCCCAACTAGAAAGAATTTTCATTGATTCATTTCGGGAGTTAACAAGTGAAGCTTGGTGTTCTAGAAACTTCAACTGGTCTAAATTCATATTACCATTTTATAGATTTTTATCAATTTTTATAAGGACTAAATTGGCTTGTGAACTTGGTCAAGTTTTGGAACATGCCACAATGCAGAGATAGGCGTGGTGCACAGCTACTTGCGAGAGCTTGAGCAGAGCTCATTTTAGCTTATCTAAGTCGAGCTTTGGTTTACAATTAGCCAACCAGGTCTAGTTGAGATTCACACTTCTGTTTTTTTGAGTACCAGCTTATTAGATTGCTTATTCTTGGGCTGCTAAGTAGGTGTGAAAACCTGTTTTGGCACATTTAACCAAATCATCAAATCAATAGCAGCTTGCAATTTAAAGGTCTAAGATAGCTGTAATTGGTTGCATTTGAGTAAGTTTAGCTTATTATAGCTTCCTTTTCAGTTTGGTAGCTTTTGGATCTCTTTTGCTTATCAAAGTGCTTATTCCATTAAGCACTTGCACATCAGTTGCAATTCCTCCCACACAACCCTATGTTTTCCATTTTCATAGATTCCTTATATTATTTTAAGCATTTCTGAATTTTCAGATTTTCCTAGCTTGTTTGGTATTTTTCGCATTTTATCTAGTTTTTAAGCATTTTAAATAGCATTTAATACAAAAATTAGAAAAGGTTCAAAAAATAATTTTTCATTTTATTAAGTTAAGATAAATATAAAAAGTCAAAAAGTATTTTTCCATATTTTCTTAGTTAAATTTGTATTTTTAAATAATTTAATTAGTTTTAATAGTTTAAAATTCCTAGAAAATAGAAAAATAATCATAAAATACAAAATAGTTTTGAAAAGTCTAGTTTGATATTTTAGACTTTTCAGTTCATAATTTTATTTTTCTAGCTTTATTTCCTAATTTCTTGTATTTTAGGTAATTATTAAATAGTTAAAAATAGTTTTTAATTAATAATAATTAGAATAATAGTTATAAAAATAATTTTCTTTTCTATAAATTTTCTTATATCATTAGGTTTGTAAAATGTATTTTCATATTTTTAGGATTTATATTGTGTAAATTTCACGTTTTTATTTGTACGTCGCGTAGATTTTAATTTAGTTTTATTAAAACAAAAAGAACAAAAACATCAGTTTAAAAATAGTGATAGCGTTTATTTAATAGATTTTATCTTTTTTAGATTTCCTTTAATTTGCATTTAAGCCGCTGTAATTTGTTGGCTTTTTCCTTAGTTATAATCATCTTCAAATATCTTTTCCCGTTCAAATCTCGCGATCACTTTACGTTTGACTATTCTCGCACAGCTCGTTGGGACTTAACGACCTGGGGAAACACTATACTCTCCTGATCTTAAATTGCATTGGTGTGTAATCTGCTTTGAGTTCCTTACGGTGATCATTCACAAGTGATCGGATTAGCGAGAAAACTCGATTCTGCTTACGCACCGATCATCAATCTCACTCTTTTACATAACTGAACCATATATGAGTCTGGAACTATAGTGCCTCCACGAACTTCCTGTCATTTAGCAAATAAATTCAGTTTCAACCATGCAGTTGTCAATAACAAAATTTCTGTACCGTCAATGAGAAGATTTGTACCTTGCTGAAATACCGTATCAATAATAACTCATTTACTAGACCACACATTCCATAGTAATATAACACGTTTGACATTACCTGAAAAAAGAAGTCTACAAGTTAGCAAGATCATTAAGGGTTGATTCGCTTTGTGGAATTAAAAAGAAAAGGGTATCGAGAAACTAACTTTGTTAGACAACCATTCTGACCAAGAAGGTGTTTTGCATAGTGGAGAAACAAGTATGAGACCAATTACTCGTTGTGTATATTTTATCTGTTCACCAAAAGATATGATAAAAACTTCATAATCTAGAGCTAATATTACGCTAACAATTACTGTGTGATGTACATAAAAAGCCGCTTACGGCAAATAAGGTAAGTACATAAGCACCAGCTGTTACCCCTAAGCACATTTGGACCAAGCTTGAAAGAGCAATTCACAGGTACATCAAATGAGTTTACAAAGAGGAGATTAGGCTTTACTCGAATGCTTTGAAAATGCCTAAAATCAAAAGAAATAGAGCAATTATATTGTTAAACTTACCCAAAATAGTCGAGAACATCTGCAACCTGATCGGCTAAGTCATCAGCAAATAACTCCGGATCATCATATGATAATGGAGCAGCTCCAAACTGCAAAGAATCTTGAAGGAGGTACCACATAAGAAAGGATGCAAAACAATAAACGTTTGACGACATGTTGCTCAATGAGAAGGGATGCAGGGTTGTTTAGTCTTAAAATAAAAGGTCGAGTTATTGATTACTGACCTCATGTCCAGGAGGATTGAAATGATATATGCATAAATTATGAAGTAGAGGAGAGAATGCTTATGGGCACAAGAACACTCCTTGGAAACATGATATATCTGCACACATGTGAAAGCAAGTGTTTCTTATAAACAATATTCTCAACACTAATGGCACAACTTGTTATCTCAGAACACAATCCTTCCATATTATAACGCACTGAATCCAATTTATTGCTCATTTCATCTATATTTTGAATCAGTTGAGCAACTCCTGGTATTTCCAAACTTGCACTACAACTTTTGTGGTCTTGATTGTTTGTATTTGTAGTTGACACAATCATCCTACTGAATCACAATTGAAAATCAAGTGCATCGTTCATACAAATAAGCAAACAAACAAATTTTGACCCAAAATGCAACCTACGGGTAACATAAGTTAGCCATATACGTGACAACTAAACACCTACTGCATCACAATTGAAAATTTAGTGCATCGTTAATAAGCAAACAACCACATTTTGACCCATATTGCAACCTACGGGTAACCTAATTTAGCCATATACGTGACAACTAAACACCTACTGCATCATAATTGAAAATCAAGTGTATCTTTCATACAATTAAGAAAACAAACACATATTGACACATAATGTAACCTACATGTAACCTAATTCTGTTATACGCGACAACTAAACAACTATTGCATCATAATTAAAAATCAAGTGCATCATTCATACAAATAAGCAAACAAACAAATTTTGACCCATAATGCAACCTACGGGTAACCTATGTTAACTTTATACACGACAACTAAACACATATTGCATCACAACTGAAAATCAAGTGCATCGTTCATACAAATAAGCAAAAGAAACAAATTTTGACCCCTAATGCAACCTACGAATAACCTAAGTTAGCCATATACGTGACAACCAAAACACCTATTGCATCACAATCGAAAATCTAGTGCATCATTTATATAAATAAGCAAGCAACCACATTTTGACCCATATTGCAACCTACGGGTAACCTAATTTAGCCATATACGTGACAACTACACACTTACTGCATCACAATTGAAACTCAAGTGTATCGTTCATACAAATAAGTAAACAAACACATTTTAACACATAATGCAACCTACATGTAACCTAATTCAGCTTTATACGTGATAACTAAACACCTACTGCATCACAATTGAAAATCAAGTGCATCGTTCATACAAATAAGCAAAAAAAACAAATTTTGACCCATAATGCAACCTACGAGTAACCTAAGTTAGCCATATACGTGACAAATAAACACCTATTGCATCACAATTGAAAATCAAGTGCATCGTTCATATAAATAAGCAAACAAACAAATTTTGACCAATAATGCAACCTACGTGTAACCTAAGTTAGCCATATACGTGACAACTAAACACCTACCGCATCACAATTGAAAATCAAGGGCATCGTTCATACAAATAAGCAAACAAACACATTTTGACCCATAATGCAACCTACGGGTAACCTAATTTAGTCATATACGTGACAACTAAACACCTAATGCATCACATTTAAAAACCAAGTGCATCATTCATACTAATAAGCAAACAAACACATTTTGACCCATAATGCAACCTACGGATAACCTAAGTTAGCCATATACATGACAACTAAACACTTACTGCATCACAATTGAAAATCAAGTGCATCATACATACAAATAAGCAAACAAACACATTTTGACCTATAATGCAACCTACATGTAACGTAATTCAGATTTATACGCGAGAAGTAAATACCTACTGCATCACAATTGAAAATCAAGTGCATCGCTCATACAAATAAGCAAACAAACACATTTTGACCCATAATGCAGCTATGTGTAACCTAACTCAGCTTTATAAGCGACAACTAAGAAAACAAGCACATTTTTGAACATAATACAACCTAACTTAACATGTAAAATACCATACGCGTGACCTAATCGAACCTCATATAACAAAAATAACCACCTACTGTATCACTATTTCCACCAATTGCATCATGTACACAAATACAAATGTAAGCACTTTTCGACAAGCAAAAAACTCTACACGTTACCTAATAGAACCTTTATGTGCCATGAATGAAGACATACTGCAAATACAAGTTACTATCACTTCATTACACTGAGTGCATCAATAGCACACAAACGCACATACAAACACTTTTCGACACATAAAACACACTTCGCCTAACCTAATCGAATCACATATTTCAACTAATATCTACCCACTGCATTACACATTTACATAAACTGCATCAGTAGCATTCAAACGCACACACAGACATGTTTCGGCATATAAAAATAGTTCTCCCAACCTAATCAAACCTCATATTTCAACTTAACTCTAGCTACTGCGTAACTTGTTTACATAAACTACATCAATAGCATTCAAACGCACAAACACGCATATTTCGACACATATATTTCACTTAGCTTAACTTAATCTAATTTTTAAGCAAATAACATCTATCTGCTGCATCAAATTAATACAACAACTGCATTAATCATTTAAACAAACATAAAAAAAACTTTTAAAGACATAAATCTAACCTAACTCATACTCATACGCGGCAATTTAAAAACTACTGCATCTTAATTCAACTGGTAGTGCATCAGAAAAATATTCAAGCACACAAAATCACTTTCACACATGATGCATAGTACATTTAACCTAACTCATACTCCCTGTGCCGCAAATTAAAAACTACTGCATCACAATTCAACTGATATTGCATCAGACAAACAACAACTTTAAAACTACTGCATCTTAGTTAAATTTTACAACTACTGAATACAAGTTAAAATTAAAACATAATGGATCATAATTTAAAACATAATACTTGATGATGCCATAATCGATATTTCGGGTTCAACTCTTTTTTTTACTTGTATAAGCATCAACCTATCACTCTTTCTATTTGCTAAATTTATAAACAAATATATGACTTTAGGAAAATAAATAACATAAAGATGCAGTAAAAATTGTTTATCGTAAAAAATACACTTACAAGGTGGTGTATGATCTGGAAGATTCGTCCTCACCATCGGAGATGCAGTAGGTTTCTTCAATTATCAATAGATTTGGTTTAGAGATTATTAGGTTTTTAATTGATTTAGAGTGTTTGAAGAAAATTAAATGTCCCGGGTTTTATTTGGGGAATTGGAAAAGAGAGTGTGAGAACCGATAATGAAACGTTTTGTTTTGGGAAAAAATAAGCGCGTTCAATTTTCACAATCTCTGACTTTGCCCATCAAGTTTCTATTATTTACAAAATGACAACCGCTTTTTGATCTTGCAAGTTATATCCAATGGTTGAGATGGCTTCTCACCCTTCTCATTTTAAGAGGCTTCTCATTGTAACCCCACCCTATATATATATATATATATATATATATATATATATATATATATATATATATATATATATATATATATATATATATGCTTTGGATCAAATAAAAAGTTTTTAAGATAAAAAGGATAAAAAGTGTATGTGTCATTAATATCATATTGAAAAAATGTGACAATTGTGTGTCAATTAGAAAAAGTTATGTGCAAGTGTGTCAACATATTTAGCTAAAAAAATCGTGTGTGTGTCAATAATACGTCAATTATGTGTCAATTACAATAAGTTTTGTGCAAATGTGTTAACATATAGAGTTATGTGTCAATGTGTCATTAATACCTCAATTTAATATCATTAATACACCAATTTAATCTCATAATCCTATGGCTAGAATTCATTCCTATACTTTTTATCATTAGTGACTTTTCACAATAACCATACTATATCTATATCAAATAAGATCAAACTTAAAGTTGTTAAAATAAGATTCAACTAAAATTTGACAAGTGACACTCTCCTTACAACAAAAATAATTTTTTATTAGTTACAACTAAAATTATTAAAGTTTCAGTAGTTTTCTTTTTAAAATTTATGAAACCTAGGTGATACACTTGGATTAAAAGTGTAATGTGTATCAGGTTTTGGTATGTGTATCAGGTTTTAAAATATTTATTAGTGTAATGTGTATCTGGTGTATCACTAATCAAACTCATGTATCATTTGGTTATTAGTTGCTAATATGTTAGTTTGTAATAATATAAATGTTTAGTTTTATTTTGAATGCTTTTAGTTTGTGATTGTATGCTTATGTCATGTATGTTTCATGTACATTAAAAAGTTCATGGTTTTAGATCGTAATAATTTTATGGTTAGATTTTCAAGCAATATGTCTGAGGTTATATTTTTTAATCTTTGGGGGTTTAGTCACCATTTTTTTTAGCTTCGTATGATTTAAAATTTTCAAATCAAGATTGGATGTGCTTTTGATAGGTATGACGCGTGCAAGGCTTATTTGTCAAACAAGAAGATGTGCTTGAAAATGGCTTTAAGGATTCACTTATTTTCATAAGTAGTTTCGTCGACAAATAATACTTTCAAATAGTTTTAAGGTTAATATAGATTCAAAGATAAATGGATGCATACATGTTCAAAACATATAGTTTTAATTAGTGAGATTTAACTAATGAAAACCATATATGTTTGAGGATATGATGTTTTTAAACATGTATGTTCAAAACATATATGTTTTAAAAAATGATTGCTTACAAACGAAATGCTTAAAACATGTATGTTTTAGAAACAAATATGTTTTTTATAGGGCAAATGACAAAAAAATGCATCGAACTTGACACTTTATATTATTATGTGTAGCCAACTATTTTTTTTCTTATTGTATGTACTGAACTTTCAAATTTCGATCATTATGTGTATTTTGTGACTATTCTGCCATGTAAAATGACCATTTTACCCTTCAAAATTTGAAAAAATTAAGGGTAAAATGGTCAACAAATACACACAATAATCGAATTTTGAAAGTTCAGTACATACAATAATAAAAAAAATAGTTAGCTACACACAATCATAAAAAGTGTCAAATTCGATGCATTTTTTTGTCATTTGCCCTTTTTTATAATACATGTACGTTTTGGAAAGATACATATATGTTTACGTATAAAACATATATGTTTTGTGTTTTGGATTATAAAACATATATGTTTTGTGTTTATGATTAAAAAATATGTTTACATCATTAGTTTAATATACACAAGATTGTGCATATGCGTTATGCTAGTTGTCGTGATTAATTTTTGTTTCTTATTTGTATGTGGTTTAATTGTTTTCGTGCATGCTTGTTTCAAATTGATTGATGAAGATGCTGATATCATTTAAAACCGGGAAGTGGATGAACACGATTATACATGAAGATAATTTGCGACTTTTGGAGATATATCATTATTACATGTGTTTTGTACTTGTAATCAAGTGAAATGTAACATTTAAGTATATCAATATTTGCTTTCCTTTTTATAATGATTTATGTTTTTTAATTTGTGTTTCAAACTTTCAAAAAAAATAATGATCATGTAAAAATACTGGTAGGTTGATAAAAAGAAAAAGTGTTAGTTAAAAAAACATGTATGCACTTTGATTAATTAAAAACATGTATGCACCTTGATTATTTGGGAAAAAAACATATATGCACTATTGCCTATTTGAAAAAAAAAAAAAAAAAAAAATGCATGCTCCTTGAGATTTAAAAAAAATAATGATCAGGTATAAAAAAACATGTATGCACCATGACTATTTAAAAACATGTTAGCATTATAAAAAAAATCCGAATTTTAAGATTTATAAAAAACGGGAAATATAAAAAAAAACAAAAATAATATGAAAATGTCTTTTACTATTATACCTTTTTGAATTAAATAAAAATAACAAAATGCTATGGAGCATTAAATGATGTACATTGTGTATTATTAGTTGTAAAAAGGTGGTTCTCGCAGTTCTCGCACTTAAAGTGAGTTCTGAAAATAAAGTGCTGTTAGGAATTGGAAAATTTCTTAGTGAAGAGTCGGTCACCCCAAATGTTATCTAGCTTAAGTTAGCTCGTAGACTTGTCGTTAGTTTCGTTATTTATCGGTTTATTAGTTAGTTATTAGTTTAGTTTAGCGAGTGCAACACCGTGAGGAAGGACGGGTCTTACCCATCGTATCCACGATCCACAGCCGATGGGAGGTCGTGTATGTGTAAGATAAATACCCCTTCCATCCATGGAAGGGTGGTGCTCATAATCTAATACTCTACAATTTGTGTAAACCTCTAGCAAGAACACCTCTCTCTCTAACTTTCTCTCTAATGGCAAACATGTATTTTGATCTCCCAAGACCACCCGAATCATCAAACACACAATATTTGAATCCTAACAATTGGTACCAGAGCCAAGGTTTTTGTGTGTTTGATGATTTTTTAAGTTTTGCTACATGGTTTTAACTGGTTCGTGAACTTGGTTGGTCGTAATATCTGTTGTCTGTTTATCATTCGTGGTTTTAACTGTTTTTAAACTAGTATTTTGGTCTAATAAGTCTAGTTTATAAAGTTTGTGTCATATTTGTGTCAACATCTGTCTTGGGTCAAAAGTCTTTTATGTCCAAACTGTCCTTCATGCTTTCTGTTACACAGTTATCGGTAAAAGTTTATGCCTTTTCTTGTTTAACTGGTCAAGTTTTTGTGGTCCAAACAAGGTCTAAAAGATGGATTTTTTATGTTTTTCTGGGTTACCTTTGAAGATGAACGGAAATATAAGTCGGAAAACTCATCGAAAAATAACAAAAATCTTGTTAGCGACTTGTCATAAAAACTGTCCAGATGCAATGTTTTTACCTAGCGACTTGTCTTTACAAGTCGTAGCGACTTGGTCTAGCGACTTAGTCGTAGCGACTTGGTCTAGCGACTTAGTCGTAGCGACTTGGTCTAGCGAGTTAGTCGTAGCGACTTGGTCTAGCGACTTAGTCGTAGCGACTTGGTCGACTTGCGTCTATCTAGCGACTTGCCTTGAAAAAAAAAATGGTTAGCGACTTGTTTTGGACAGAAAGAGATGAAGATGAAGTGATACTACTTTTGCATAAACTGAAATAAAAAGACCACAACATGACCTTTACCACAACTACAATACCATTTACCAACAACACTCGACCACAAAAGATCCTATACCAAATACCCTCGACTCATCACGACCTCAGTTTAATTGCTTCAATGGTCCTTTTTCAGCTCAAGAAAACGTATATTATCAAAGAATTTTCACAAGATCCGAAAAAAAAAAAAAAAAAACAAAACAAAACAAAACTAATCCTAATCTAGAATCACCTCAAGAACCCTCACAAATTATCTCAGTTGTTCTTTCATATAACTCAAAAGCATACTCGACTTGAAGGTCAATTTAACAAATGAACAAATGATCTCAGATGTTGTTTCCTTTCTTTCTTTCTTCGTGGTTTTCAATGCAACATCAAGACACACTTAAGGTCATGTACACGAAAAAGAAAAAAAAAACAACATATTTCTTCATCGATCTAATATTTTTTTGAAGCGGAGCCTCAGTTTTTTTATTCGAATAATTAAAGCACGAGTTATAACAATCACGCTATACTCGTACCTTTGGTTCGTTTCAATTACTCAAAGTGTTAAGACATAACCATAAAACCTACCTTGAAGCCGTCTCATAAGAACTCTCTAACCATCCCTGTGGCTATGTCGAACCACTCACCCAAGCCAACCCTGTGGCAAGATCACAATGAGTATCAAAGAATTATATGGTGTGATGTGAAAACGTCTCTGTTGTAGGCGTTGTGTTTAAGAGAGAAGTTTTAGAGTGGTAGGCGGATTATTGTAAGAATGAGATTAGGGTTTGATAGTTTGAGAAATATCTGGATTTGTGATGACGCTTGGCTGAGAGAAGTTGTGAGAGAGAGGCGGATTATTTTGAGATGTATTAGGGCAACTGTGATATAAGTTGTGTTAAATACCCTGATGATTAGGGCATATGTGATATTCGATCAAGATGTTGCTATGGAACTTGGATGGACTGAATATGAGTTGGTTCTTAATGGGCTTGAATGTATTTGTTTAATGGGCTTCGTGTGAACTTGTGCTATCTGTTGGAACGAATTTTGAAGGTGGCTTCCAATCAGTTACACGACATTATTTGTTTCTATGACTCCAAACATTTAAATGACATTGACATTATCATAATATGAGTATTAGGATCGGGTAAAATGATTTATGGGTAAAAAGTTTTTGAGTCGGTCACTCTCGTTTGATAATGTGTTGAGCTTTAATGTTATAATATCAAAGTTTGGGCCAAAGTTGAGCGGTGATTAATATAACCGGGTAAACTAATTTGATTATGGGATGTGTTTTGGATCAGGGATTGCAAATAATTAGGCTAGGTAATATTTTCATGCTTGATTTTTGTTGGACTGGAAAAGATTTGGATAATGGACTGATGAGCTTTCTAAACCGGGTGGATTGATGATGTGATTTGATGTGTTACATGTTGAAGTGATTTAATTTGGAATTGATGTGAAATTTGTTGTGTTATGGTTATTTGACACTTTGGTTTATGATTATTCACGAAGGATGTTACGGCTTGAATTGATGATTGAACAAACCGACTACGGGGTTGTTTGTTCGATATTTCTTATTTGGATTTGAAGGGAGGTTTTCCCGGCGTGTTTACTTATTTTGTCTTCTTTCTTTCTACCCTTCCGAAGATGACTTGTTTGGGCATTTATTGAGTGTGATAAAGACTTGGCTATTTAGTTACGGTGATTCTTTCTCACCCACAACGAGGATCACTTCGTGTCTCACGCAATTGAGGTCAAGAGGTTTGTACATTGGGTACACCGCTTCTTTTCACGAGGAATTAGTACAAGTTTAAGTAACAAACCGGGAATGTTACGCCTTGTTCAAGTTTGGCATATCGGGTCTATTTCTCCATGTGGTCACCGCAATAGCCGATGAAATGCGTGATTGATGTGTCTACCAAAGTGTTTAATTGGATGGTTGATGATGGTGTTGATGTTGATTATGAACCGCTGATGAACCGCAACATGTTCCCTAAAATGATATTCACCGAAACCAAAGTTGTCATAACACATTCAAGCCGACATTGTTTACGGTTTTGTCTTGATTTTGTAAAATCCCGCGAAAGAACCTATTTCTCGGTTTAAATCATAGACTTGTAAAATCCCGTGACAATGGAAACATCCCGTAATTGTAAAGTGCATTTCGGATCTATCTTACGGTTTATTCTTGGTTTTGTAAAATCCCGAAAGAAACTATTTTTCGGTTTAAACCATAGAGTTGTAAAATCCCGTTATGATGGAACCATCCCGGAGAAATGGAAAGTGTATTTCGGGATCTTATTTGATGCCGGTGCTACGGTTTCGCTTCAAGAAGGGATAAAAGGGTGTACTTCATGAATTGGATGTGTTTGGATTTTTGTCATGGCGCTTTGGTTATTACATGGTTTTACGGGTTATGTGCTTTTAACCATGGTCGGATGAAACCATTATCAAAGTTCATTTAAATGTCAAAGAAGGCTAGATTTGAGCAGCTCGTAAGATGTGACAACGGAGTTAATTCACTATTATTTATTTGAGGTTGAAGTAAAATATCACGGGCGAGTGTACTTAGTATCCAAGTTATCGGGGATGGTTGGATGAAGATTCTTCATGATCCTTGTTCGATGCTTATTATCAAAAACGAAGACTTGGAAATCTAGTTATTGTTGGGTGTCTTTACCTTTTCTTTTACCACTGGGGAATTGGGCTCATACCATCACAAAATAACTATCACTTTAAGGAGTTACGTTGTAGTGCTCAAGGTCACATTCAATTGTGGATTTTCAAGAGGTGATATACGCCTTATACTCGATGGTTGGTTGGTTGAAGAGTATAGAGTACTTAGAGATTCAAATGGGCATGAAGTCTCAAAGACCGCTTTTGTTACATATGTGCAAGTTTAAGTCACGAGTTCGGGTAGTCTACTTGTGGTCAAATTCATCATATTGGGTTTTCTCCATCACCGTCACGACAAAGAGCCCACCGAATGATAATGGGGTTGATTACATGTTTTGCTAAGAGAGATGAAAAGAGAGAGATTATGACGTCTGCTCACATCGGCCTGCCTCGTACTCTAAAGAAAAGAAATGTGTACGCTTCATGCGCTTTATCTTCCAAAGAAGAGAAATCTTCTTATGACGTCTGCTCACATCGGCCAGCCTCATACTCTAAAGAAAAGAAAAGTGTACGCTTTCAGGCGCTTTATCTTCTAAGAAGAGAAATCTTCTTATTATGACCATTCTCATCAACATGCTTCATACTTTTTCCATGCGCTCACCATCAAGTGAACCGGCTACCATTGATTGTTTTCTCATTCCACTTTCTCAACTATAATGAAGATGGCGACATCTCGTGCCGATTTTATGGGAGAAGTGTGAATAGACTACATTTGGATGATGTTCACTTATTTAGTCAAGAATGGCATCTCCGTATGCAATTCTTGAGGGGAGAAGAAGTGTGAATTTTTGCATTGTTGATTGATATTTGAGAATACAAATGGTCATACGGCTCTAAACTCATGTAAGAACCGAGCTTCTTCTTATCGGGTCATCTTTACATGGAGTTTCTTCTAAGAGCCGTTGGTTGACATCTTCACCGGATTGATGAGTTTATCGACAAAGTGCTTCCGGTTAATGCTTCACGATACATCAACATGATGATTCCGAACAATCTTTCTGTTCTTGTTTGATGTGATTGGTAGTTTGGTGTTACCATCTTGTGTGTTCGTTATGCCTTATTGTCGATTTCCTTGATGAACATCTTTCCGTTCTTGTTTGATTGGGAGGGATTTTAGTTAAGGGATTTGCAAGATGTAAGTTAATTGGGATGCTTTTGGTGATGTGCTTTTTTGGTGAGTTGAAGATGTTAACTATCTATTCCCCAACCGCACAATCTTGAAGAAGGTCGAGTCTACAACCCTGTTTCTACATTTTCGCTACATGTTAGAAGACTAAAGACGAGTTGCATTTAACGATCTAAAGACTTCTTCTTAATCCGGGCATTTATCAAATGCAGATTGTCGGTTTAGGGAGAGCACTAATTGGGAGAAAGTTATAAGTCGATTCAATTCCCAATTAGACTTGCTCATATTCTTTAGCAAATGACTACTCGAGACGTTGATATTGACTATTGTTGGACATTTGACACAAGGTGATTACTTGAGTTAATCATTTATCACTTATTTGAGATTGAAGTTGACTTTCACAAAGGCGTGTTCTTATTTGATAACTTGCTCGGGCTTAAGAATTTGAGTTGAAGACTTGGCTTATCTAGTTACCAGCAATGAGGTGGATGGTTGAAGACCGTTAACTATCACTATTAGGAGTTACTTTGTTTTACTCTGTCACACGATATGACGGTGTGGATAAACGCAAGAGGTGTTAATGTCTCATACTTTGTTTGGGTAGTGAGTACTTAGAGATTTGCTTGAAGCATAAATTCTCTACACCGCTCTTCCATCATTAGGTGCAAGCTTAAGATACAAATGTGGGAAGTTGACTTCAGCCAAGTATGGTATAGCGGGTTTTCTTCTTCAAAGGTCACTTCAAATTGTCTACGTAAGGGTTGATATAAATAGTCGAGAGAGTCTTCAAAGATGTTGATTCTCACAAAGACTTCAAGCAATATTCTCAACAAATTTCAAGTATTTGGGCTTACAAAGAGTTGCCGATTCTAAGTGTCAAAACCAAGAAGGCGTAAGGAGACTCACATATAAACACAAAGCGAGTAAACTTGATGAACTTAACTCTTCTAAGTAATCAAGACATCCCGGAAGACAAATGTTAGTACCAGAGAAACTCAAGGTTTGACTCATGGCGAGTAAACTTGATGAGCTTAATACTTCTAAGTGATTGAAGATATCCCGGAAAACAATTGTCATGACCGCAGAGAAACTCAAGGTTTTACTCATCAAGGCTTTTGTGTTATTATTCCAACTACGTGGGGAAGTGATGTTAGAGAAAGTTTCAAGATAACAGAGGTACACTAGTATGTGGTGATTTCGATGGTGTCTCAATGATCGTGGAGAGAGATTGTGTACATTGGGGATGCTCACCGTTTACTTGAGTGCTTAATCGATTCGTAGATATAATCACTTATTCCGTGTTGACATCCGCAGAGATTGTCACCCGCAGAGATAATCGCGACTTGGTCTCGCTTCTTCAATGTTATCGCTATTCATTCCTTGTGTATTGGTATACTTGGATACTTGAGCTTCATACACATTCATCGTGACGAAAGATGTGAACATAGGGAGGTGTTCTACATTACCCTCTTGATGTGTATTCGGAGAGTTCTTGGATATTGGTGTACTGGTTCTTGAGCTTCATACACGCTCATCGTGGAAGAAAAATGTGAACATGGGAAGGTGTTCTTCATTCCCTTATGAAGTGTATTCGGAGAGTTCTTGAGCATTATACTAAGAGACCGATCGCATCTTTTCAACTACACGGGGAAGTGTTCTCTTGACACCTTTTGGAATGGATCGCTTTCGACTTCAAAGGAAAAGAAATTTGAGAAGATTATTTATGTGTGGATGAAACGTTGTCGTTCTTCTTTGGATGATATAACCTCGAACGGAGAATCTCGATTATCGGTCTTAAAAGGAGCAATGGATTTATGATAATGGTGTGCTTCTTTGTGCACCGCTAAGGCAAGCTTGAAATATAGCTTCAATCGCTTCATCTTAAGGATTTTCGTTTGGGGAAGTCGCCAAAGTCTCACTTTCGCTTGGTTCAATTTCTTTCTTCGATTCAAGAGCCCCGAAGCTTTGGTGGTGAATGTTTAAGGATGATGACTTCTATCTTCTACAACGGGTCGCTCGATATCCTTATCTCGGTACTGTATCATCATCTTCTTTAACTATATCATCTATTCTATCCTTGTAAATATTTATTCGAAAAACAAAATAGAAAATATAAAACCAACAAAAGAAAATAGAAAATATAAAACCAACAAAACCCATAAAAATCGAAAAATTTGAAAAATACCAAAATATGTTTTCTCAAGACATGTCTTCGGTATCGATAACATCTACGGTCTTAGAAATGTCATTCAATAATGGCACGGACCATAGATGAAGTTCGAGCAGAGGTGTAAATATTCTTTTCTATACATGTCACAAACTATGGCTTACGCTTATTTCGATCAGAACCCGCACTTCAAATAATGGCTTGCGCTATTTCGATCAGAACTGCTTAAACCATGGCTTGCTATTATTTCGTGATAGCAACCCGCTTCTTCTAAAGAAAGGAAAGTGCTACGCTTAAACTATTTTCAAAATATTTCGTGCACTTATCCTAAAAACAAAACAAGGAAAGTATGTCAAGGATCATTGCTCCTACACAAATGTTTTTCCGCCTAAAATTCTTCGTAAAAATATTTGTTGTTTTCCAAAATGGTGGTAGAATGAGTTGCTTTAACAACAATCGCTTCGTAGTTTTATTAATTTGCAAACTCAATCAATGACTTCAAGACTTTTAAACTTTTCACAAATTGAGTCATTGATTGAGGGGATAATGTTTTAAAATCTATATCATCTAACGGGCTTTCTTAATTATCCTAATATGCTTAATTAAAATGATGTTAACCTATGTTGAAGGACTAGGTGCCTAGGATATGATTGCTAGGATTAGATGATTAGAGTTTGATGTACACATTATTCCCATACATTTATATGATCCGATTGATATGTTACATTGATTTTTATTAGTCGATTGTCGTTGGGTGATGTCGACCACCATATATCTGTGTGTGTTCACTAACGATGCGTGTATATTGGTATATAATAATGTTCCCGATCCGGATCCCACAATTGAAGATGATTGGATGCCGAAGGAAAGGGTAACTATATCTTGGGTTGACAAATGAAGAAACGGAGCTTAATCGACTTCTATGGAGAGTTGGCATAAATGCAACGTAAGAGGTCTCACCGCATCGCAGATGGTTTTCTTCTAAGTGATTGAAGAAACGGAGCTTAATTTGACCTCGCTTGGCATTCAAAATGCAACGTAAGAAGAAGTCTCACCGCATCTGCAGACGGTTTTTCTTCCAAACCCTACAAAGAACAACAATGGAAGCTTCTCAACCACCTAACGATCTTTAGTGCAGATACCATTTTAAACAATTTTGAATAATTTAATTAAGTTGTTTTGAAAATGGAAAATATTGTTTTGAAAATATATTGGACTAATTTTTGAAAATCACCGACTTCATGTTATCAAAACCTAAGTCACTCAATTATTGACTTCATCATGGATCGAGGGGAGAGTGATTTAAAATAAAATATTTTCAAACGATGTTTCTTCACAAAAGTTCCGCTTTGTACGCTAAAATGTGGTGATCTAAAGATTTAATGTTATGTCATGGTATGGTTTTCTTTAAAACTCAAAGATCTTTCAAAATGAAATTTTTTCTCGTTTTGTTTGATTGTGAAATTGTTTTATTTTACTTAAAGATCTCTTAAAACTATCATACCGACACTAACAATCTTTAATGTCTAAATCGGTCCTTATCTATCATTTTTCAAAATTAAATCTTGCCACGCCTTTCCCCAAAATTTTCTAAATGATTTAAATCAATTGGGATCACAAATCTCAAATGGTTTGATATTTTGATCGGGTAGAGATCGTGGTTTAAATCTCAAATCTGCTTTAAATGGAATTGGTTTTAGTCCTTTAAAGGCACTCCCGCCTCCATGTGCCAAACGATTTCATACACAATGCACATGTTGAGGAGGAGGATTTATCCAAAACATGATGAGTATTTAAACCAGGCCACATATTCTCCCATGTTTTATAAACCGAATTAAATCACTTGGGATCCAAAATCTCAAAGGGTTTGATATTTTGATCGGGGAGAATTTGTGATTTAATAATGAAATTTGATAAAAGTTGATCGCTTTGATTCAATTGTGTATGTCGCTTCTCTCATATGTGCTAAACGCTTTCAATCTCAAGCACATATTGAGGGGAGCAAAACCATCGAGGTACAAAAGTTTTTTAAAGAGACTCATAAAGTACCTTGATTGTGTTTTCAAATGGTTTTCTTAATGGTTTTTGTGATTGTGGATGTGCTTCAAAAGAACTCTTGCCTCTATGTGATAAAATGATTTCAAAATCCTATGCACATATTGAGGGGAGAATTTTACCATGAAAATCAAATGGCTTTTTCGTATGAAAATTGTGATCAAAGAAAATATTTCAAAGTCCTCTTGCCTCCTTGTGCTAAACAATTTCTAAATCATACGCACATGTTGAGGGGAGGTTTTCTAAATGATCAAAACTATTAAGGTACAAAATGCTTTGATCTCGTATCACAAGTACCTTGATTGGTTTTCCAAATGATTTTCAATTGGTTTTAAGGAAGAATGAACTGTACCAAAAGACCGACCAATTTACTTTATGCATGGTGTTATAAGGATGGTTAGGTTAGGTATTTGTTCCCACGATCCGCCGTAACCGGAGGGATCTACCCAGGACAATCCACTAGATAGTGTAGAGTCCTTAGGTATGATTGAAAAAGGAGAAAAATGAGAATATGGGAAGAGTGCGGATCGAGACAGCTAGTAATCGAATAAACCCAACAAGGTTCTAGTAATGAAGTCTCGTAAGCAATCAAGGGTTGAAGAATGAAAAGAACCTGAATGATAAAAGGGTGAAAAGAAATAGCCTCCATCAATTCAACCTTAGGCGTAAACCGGTTCAATACATATGCTACCGGTGGTTACTAAGGTAACACCGTATTGAAGACAAGACATCATGGACCCAAGGATGCACCGCACTAAACTTCCCAAACCACTCAAGTTCCTCTTAAAAGGGCTTGTTTCATTCTCACGGGAACCGACATTATCTATCGACTTTCTCTAGAGATTGTTGATATTGAAGAAGGAGACCTCTCCCTAGTCTCCGACAGGAACCAAATGTGCACGATTGAGTCTAGAGCCAAGAGATCATCCACAATATCTCGTTAGGACACTAAATTCTTGAAGACTTGCTTTTTCACACAATGTGGAAAGTAAGTATATTTTAAGAGTCCCACGATTATCCTTGTGGTATTGCCGTAACATCCGAGTGATATGTAAAATATTCACGATGAAGATGGAAACCTTCTAGAGCCAACATCAAACAAGCTCTTGGTGGGTGACATGTGAGATCTTCTCGTAAGATCAAACTTGTGACAACCGGATAGAAACAATGGGGAGATTCAATCTTGAATCAACCTTGGTCCAGAATGGAATTGACGAATACTTTTGGAAAAACCGCTCGATGTGCAAATCTTCTTTTCTAGCACGTCGAATGTGTACTTATGTTTTCAAAATTCAAAAGTATCTCCGATTGAAAATACTTTTAGAAAACCGCTCGATGTGCGAATCTCTTCTTTTCACTAGCACGTCGATTGTGTACTATTTTCAAATACAAAAGTGTTTTGATTGAAAATTGATCTTTCTCATAAAACCTTCGTCAGTATTGCAAAACTCTTTCTTCAAGCAATACGCGATTGTTTTCAAATCATTTTCATCAATCGCTGAATCTCAATTTGTGGTTCACTCACTCCGTGTTGTCTTCTTTGAGACGCTCCGGTTTGAGAACATCTAGAACAAATGAAACCCTCGTCAAGGAGATTCTTAGGAATCCTACCGATCACAGCAAGATTTGTATCGATCAACGGGAACCGTGGGTCAGTACTCAATTCAACGAAAGTGGTCAAAGACACTTTCGTGTTTTATTGCTAATCGTTGTTTGCGGTACACCCCGACGGTTGCACCGATCGTAATTGAGGAGTCAATCCAAAGCCGCATGCTCACAAAGATCCACACTTAATTTGAAGAAATCATGACCGGTGCATATCTACATAACCGGCTCGATATTTCATACTATGCTTATGCTTCGCCGCAAATATCATGAACCGAAGGCTTCCGCTACTCGATGGAAAGATGTCATGATTCAAAAGTGTGAGCATGTCGGTCCGAAAGTCACAACTTCACATGATGGCAACACAATAAAGGGTGATCCAGATTTATCGTGGCGATGATCTCAATGAAAGCTCAAGATCATCAAAGATGTGGATCGCTTCAAAGACCTCCACTAAAAGTACAAATCAATGCGGACTTTGAAGTTGCACTACTAAAGCACAAAGATTATGGAATTGAAGAATTGAAGTCTACGAGCTCAAGAACAAAGTCAAGAATAGAATGCTAGGATTCAAAATGTAAAACATGGGGTGACCTCCTTAGGGGAGATTGTTAGGAATTAGAAAATTCCATAGTGAAGAGTCGGTCACCCCAAATATTATCTAGCATAAGTTAGCTCGTAGACTTGTCGTTATTTACGTTATTTAGCGTTTATTAGTTAGTTATTAGTTTAGTTTAGCGTAGTGCAACACCGTGGAGGAAGGACGGGTCTTTACCCATCGTATCCCTCGATCCACGTGCCGATAGGAGGTCGTTATTTGTAATTATAAATACCCTTCCATCCATGGAAGGGTGGTGCTTCATAATCTAATATTCAACATTTGTGTAAACCTCTAGCAAGAACACACCCTCTCTCTCTAACTTTCTCTCTAATGGCAAACATGTATTTTGATCTCCCAAGACCACCCGAATCATCAAACACAATAATATTTGAATCCTAACAATATATATATATATATATATATCTTAACTAATTATAAAGGAAAAATGGTCAACCTTGAAAGTGAAAAACTTAAAATGGTCAAGCAAAGTGAAAACTTAAAATAGTAAAAAAAAAAAAAAAACTTAATTTGGGAAACTATTAACAAAATATTGAAACTTAAACTAACTAATTAATTTACACGGCTGGCCTTTGTATTGCTTACCTATACGTGATCAATTTGCATTGCTTACCTATCTTAACTAATAAAGGAAAGTATTGTAACCTTTGTCAACTACACTAATCTTAAACTATGTATGGCAAGTAGAATAGATTTTGTATACACACAGCAACTTAATTCGTATAAAGGGCAACATCAACTGGACATTAAATTGACATTCATTACAAATTGAAACTTATGAAACTAAATATAGGAATGATTTTATATGTAATATTCCATTGTCTATATAACAAATCATAATGTGCTATGCCATTCATTTGAAAAACAATCCAATATAAAGAAAGAAATTCAAAGGTAAATAAAAAAATGTTGTTGATGATGATGATCTTGAGGTTAGAAATGCTTTTCTTTGTTATTACATTGTCAGTCTACCTTTTTTTTGGTTATTGTTAATCGAAAGTTATCAAATGTTCATATTTACGACTGCCACATCTAATTTCTCCTTTTATTGTTTGTTTTAACACAGTTTCATCCCCCTCCCAACCTGACTTATGTATGGTGTATTTGCTACCAAGATGACGCTGTGAGCTACTGTTAATGAGCATATACACAATTTATGAGGAACGTCATTTTGGAGTTTCTATTTACTAAAAAATTATTTTGTACTACTTTCAATGGGTTTAGTGATTCTAATATTTGATTTGTTTGAAATAAATCGCAAGTTTTTGCCTCTATTCTTGCTATTTAAAAGTTGAGATATATGGAGGTGGCAAAATGGACCACGGACGTCAAGAAGGCAAGTTTATGTCGAAAGAAGTCGGTGACCACCCAATACTTTCGCTAATTGGTTTACGGGTAATTATATATGTGTTTAAGAGACAATCTAGACTCGAGGCATAATATCGCTTTAGAAACATCACACGCTGGCTTATCTCGAAAAACTGCGCGTGACGCTACCAAACGGAACCAAAGTTGTTCTTAATTGCGATGGAGAGCGGATAAAATGTTCATACCGTGATAAAATACTTGCAGGTTTGATGTCAAGAACTTAACCTCCAAAACAGTTGGAAAGATGGGAAAATATAATCAAAGAAAACCATATGCACTTTCTTAATGTTATAATATGCTTTTTGGAGAAGCATTAGTTTTTGTTATATCGAAGAAAACGATGTTATCATGTACACTTGCTCAATGAATAAAGTTTTTCTTAAACAAGTTGTGAAAGGTAATTTGTTCTAATACCTTTGAGTATCATCTCATTTTCCAAGTCCTGCGATTATATTTTATGTATTTGTTTACTTTAATGACTATTACTTGAACAAACTATGAAAATTGGGAAAAATGTTATTCTAACCTTTTTTGAGTGAGGTATGAAACTAAATAGCCCCACTTTTTGGAATCAATAAGAACGTCACCAACTTACATATATAGTAATATAAGAAACTCAAACCACAAGACGTAAAGTTATAGAACTAGCCACAAACAAACGGTGCCAAGAATACAACTTAAGTTCAAATTATAAAGACAATCTTGATTTGACAGAAACTATATAATTTTAATGGGGTTTTAGATGTGTTTAAATTCTAAAGCAGTGTAGTATTGGGTCAAATTGGTTATAATTTTGAGCTTTTAACTATTAAAGGTCAAAGTCATATTAATTTAAAAAATTCATGCAAGCACATTCTTCCAACGCCAACGTGGATTGTTAGTTATTTATCTTGTAATTGATGTAAATTTTTGTTTGTGATAAAACTAACTGTTCTTTGATACATATTAAGATTTTTTATTTGATTTAAATTATTGCATTTTTCAATCTTTTGCAATTACATTTTTATTATTTCACGTTTTATGTATAAACGTCATACGAAACACTTATAGTTGTTTGCCACTATATATCTCGTCGTTAATAGTTTTGGTTATTCCATGTTTTATCACAATCATACATGTTTGCCGCTAGAAAATTTAGTTGCTATGCACATGTATTATTAGTTGTAAAAAGGTGGTTCTCGTAGTTCTCGCACTTAAAGTGGGTTCTGAAAATAAAGTTCCTATATATATATAAATTAAACAAATACCCCCTTATATTTTATACCCCTTATACTTTATAACTTAAAAATACAATGTATATGTTGTTTTAAAACTCCAACATATAAATATACATAAGATTATAAATGTCATTTTTTTTACTATATATGTTTACTAAGGAATCATTTATTACATATTAAAAGTATGACAAATGTGGACACGAATTTGAATATTAAATACGGCTAAATTATTGAAAACGAAGATATAATTATCAAATTGTAAGTACGAGCTACTGTAATATGAAGAAAAAAAACGTGATTGTACTTATAACAACTACTCATGTAACTTTTATTTATTTATATAAGGATATGTAGAAAAACATTTTTAAAAAACTTTAAGGTGTATATTTTAACTTCTCATTGGTGATCTCAATAATCTCAGGCCCCTCTATCAAACGCTCACCTACTTCGTCCCAACAAATAGGTGCTCTACATTTCCTTCCATACAAAAGCTCATAAGGTGCAGCCTTGATGCTAGCATGCCAACTATTGTTGTAGGCAAACCCACCAAGCATAAATACTCATCCCAACTCCGGTCCACTCTAAAGCACATGCTCGCAACATGTCTTCCAATGTCCGAATGGTCCTCCGACCGACCATCCGCTTTGAGGATGAAACGCCAGATCAACTTAAGGCGAGTACCCCAAGCCTTATGCAAACTCTTCCAAAACGAGACGTGAAACGAGGATCTCTATCCGACACAATCGCCGTGGAGTACCATGAAGACGAACGATTTCCGCCGAAAGATCTCGCCAACTTACTAACACTATCTCCAAGACGAATGGGTAAGAAATGAGCAGACTTGGTTAGCCGATCAATCGACCACCCAAATCGCATCATGTCTTTTACGAGTGAGAGGCAAACCGGTGACAAAATCCATAGTAATCTCTTCCCACTTCCAAGTAGGAATCTCCAAAGGTCAAGTAGACCACTAGCTCACCGATGCTCTATCTTGACCGCCGACAAGTCATACACCTAGAAACGCATAAGGCCACATCTTGTTTCATACCACTCCACCAGAAATGCTGCTTAAGATCTCGGTACATCTTAGTGGAACCCGGATGAATAGTGAATGGAGAACTGTGAGCCTCAGACAACACCGTCTCACGCAAGTCAGGATCATTAGGAACACAAAGCCGATCACCAAACCATACTACACCAGAACTATCAACCCGAAACTCCGATTGTTTCCCTTCCTCGATATTCTGAACAATAGACCAAAGCTCACCGTCATCTTTCTGAGCTTCCTTGATCCGCAAAATGATATTGGACTCTACCTTCATACTAGCCCAAAATCCATCATAACCTCGGAAACATAATTCCACATCCATAAGCTCAAGATCATGAAGAACCCTGGGTTCAATCTCCAAACTAGCAATCATACCCGACTTTCGGCTTAGTGCATCTGCAACCACATTAGCCTTACCAGGATGATACTGAATGTTCGTGTCATAATCCTTAAGAAGCTCTAGCCATCTCCGCTGTCTCATATTGAGCTCCTTTGTGTGAATATATACTTTAAGCTTTTATGGTCAAGAAGATATCACACGACTCGCCATACAAATAATGCCTCCAAATCTTTAAGGCAAAACAACTGCAGCCAACTCTAAATCATGCGTAGGTAATTCTCCTCACGATTTCAATCGCCTCGAAGCATAGGCAATCACCTTACCGTGCTGCATCAATACACAACCCAAACCTTTCTTAGACGCGTACTATAAATCCGAAACCTCCAACCCGATGGAAGTGTCAAAACAGCGCAGAACCAACCTCCGCTTCAACTCCTCAAAACTCGTCAAGGCCTCCGTCCATTCAAACTTTCTCCTTTCTCATCAATTGCGCCAAAGGTAACGCCAATTTAGAGAAACCTCAACAAAACGACGGTAATAACCAAGAAGCCCCGTAAAACTCCTAATCTCCGATCACAAGAGTAGGTCTCACCATTTCGCGATAGCTCTACTTTAGATGTCCATCTTGATACCATCACATACAACGTGACCAAGAAAAGCAACTTGGCTCACCAATTCACACTTAGAAAACTTCAGATACAACTCTCGCCGTCAAGAATCTCCAATACGATACGAAGATGTCAGCCGTGCTCGGCCTCACTCTTAGAATACACAAGGATGTCGCCGATGAAGACGATTACAAATTTATCAAGGTACTCGTGAAAACACGATTCATAAGATCCATAAAGACAGCAAAGTCGTTAGTCAAACCAAATGGCATAACCGTAAACTCATAATGGCCATAGCGAGTACGAACGCGGTCTTAGGAACATCTTGTTCCTTCACACGAATTGATGATAACCGCACCTCAAATCAATCTTAGAAGAATTTGGCGCCGCAATTGGTCAAACAAATCATCGATGCGAGGAAGAGGGTAACTTGATTCATGGATAATACTCTGTTCACCTCACTAGTCGATACACGCCTCATACTCCCATCTTTCTTCTTAACAAACAATACCGGTGCACCCCAAGGTGAAACGGGTCTAATAAAGCCGCTTCTCCAAAAGTTCTTTGAACCGCTCTTTCAACTCCTTCATTCAATCGGCCATACGATAAGGAGCTTTAGATATAGGTTCAAAGACCAGAATCAAATCAATGCCAAATTCAACATCCCTAGCCGAGGAATGCCGTGAAGTTCATTAGGGAAAACGTCGTGAAATTCAAGCAACGAAAAGACTTTCAATAGTCGGAACTTCAAGAAGTATCTTTGATGGACGCCAGAAACCAAGGCACCCATGAGAATGAGAGTGCGGGCTTTCATAATGAAATGATCTTAACCGACTTAAGTGGTTGAGCACTATGGTATACAAAATCGTGTTGATGAACATTGCCGAAGATAACATTACGAGCATGACAATCAATAGTAGCCTTATGCAAGGCCAACCAATCCATACCCAATATAATATCAAAATCGTATATATCTAAAGGAAGAAGATTAGCGAACGAATCACCATCAACGAAACGTAGAGGATGGTCCACATACTCGTGATTAATGAGCACATGACTTTTCATAGGGGTTGATATAGATAGAGGATTCATTAGTGGTGTTGGAGGTAATTTGAGTTTCTTAGCAAAGTTTACCGATACAATAGAATGTGTCGCACAAGATCAAACAAAACAAAAGCAAGAGAATCACCAAAATAAATGGTACCGGTAATAGTACCGACGCCTTGTCCGCCTCGATCTCGAGTAACCGAATACACACGTCCAAAGGTGGGAGGTGGTTTGATGTAGTTCAAGGAGTAACCGATGCCGCTGGGACAATCCTCACCCTATGATCCGTCTCACCACAAAGATAACAACCTCCGTAAATCCCACGCAAACACCGGATGCGGCTTACCACACGAACACACTTGGGAGGAGGTAGCACTCGAAGTCCTCTTCGAAGAAGTCGAGTGAACGATCCTCGATACGTGTTGCGAGACGATCGATCCCGCCGCCGCCTCAAAACCGCCACTCGACCCTACGATCATCACCGACCTATCAAATCTCCTCCGAGTACCTCGCGCCTCGAATCATAGCCACGGTCATAACGACCTCTAACACTCAACCTCGGTCCCGGCGACCCTCCGATCGAACCGTAGTCCCGACGACCCCGAGTATTAATACGGTCCCCATCTCTGCTCCGCTTATTGTATCCTCGCTCTCATGTAATGATTCAATGTTGCGGGCATCATCCGAATCGCAGCTTACCTCCGATATCGATGATTGATCATCCTATCTAGCACCCACTTCTTAAGCCCCCACTTAAACTTTCGAGCTCACTGACGCCGCGATCCCCAAAGAACTACAAAGACCCACAAAACCCACCATCCTCATGAATCGCTGCATGTACTCATGAGAATTCTCCTTCTCTAGCCGATGTATGGTCTCATACTCTCTCGCATCATTGTTCCGATTCGGGAAGTATCGCTTATAGAAGATCTCTCCGAGTAGCCCAAGCACAAGTATCAACGTTTCTCTTCCTCGGTCAAGATATAGGCTTTCCACCGCCTCAAGGCATCACCCTCAAACTTGAAAGTGGCAAGTCGGGTTTTTACTTCATCCCCACAACCCAAGACATTAAAGAGTTTCTCCATATGTGTTATCCAATCTCCGCCTCATTAGTGGAAGTCTGCCGAACGAAAAGGAAGAGGCTTAAGCTTGTTAAAGCGCCTATCCAAACATGAATAGGTGTGGCGGTTATCACCTCCACCATTTCCCCACTGCATTTAACTAGCACCACTCCTAACATTCTCAGGTGATGGCGGCCACTATTCCGGGCATAGCGATGGCTAAAGCGCGAGCGATCATAGCTTCGGGTTAGGATTTCCATCCCCGCTTGTCGCCACCATTTCTACGAGTTTGGACCATCTCAAGAGTTCATAAACGATTAGCAAAAGTTAGGAAAATAGGATGAAGAGCATGAACGAAAATGACGATAATGAACCTAGAATCTACCCAAACCTCACCAAATCAAAACTTAAGCTCTGATTGTGTTAACGCTTAGGGTCCATATGTCACGTGTCCACGACTACAAGTCGTAAACTGAGCTCGATACCATAATTGTAACACCCCAACCCGATAAGGGTAGAAGTATCACATTTATGGAGTCAAATCGTAACAATACATATAAACCATGCAAGGAAGTCTTATAAATAATAATCAAAGAGTAACAAGTCAACACGACTTGATCAATACAAAGTTCCAAAAGATGTCCCAAAGGAAATGAAACGATACAAAGTCTATGTCTCCAAATCAAAATAACAATGGTAATCAAAGTCTAGAATAACTAAAGCAAATCATAAGCATCCTACCTCAATCCCCAAGATAAGCCCCAACTCCTAGCTTAATAACCCGCAGAAAAGAAATGCTACCGAGCTTAAAGAGCCCAAAGAATGATATAGCAATACAAAGCAATAATAGAATCAAAGGTCAAAATAAGATAAGAATGATATGAAGCAATATAGAGTAGGTAATTGAAACAAAGGAAAGGAATGCCGCTTTTCCACCACGAGCCAACAAAACAAACCAAATCAAACCATATATCAATATCATGTAGTAACCATTGTATCTTGAGGGTGACCCCTGAATACCAAACCAATATGAGGGAGTCCTCTAGTAGCCAATGGGTGATCGGCCCCAAATGCGAGGGGTGATGCACACACCAACCACATCACCAAACCAATATATCAATACAAAACAAATACAAATCTAGGATGCATCCATACGCCCCCCGCAAAACAAATAGTGGCCAATATATCCAAAGCGCATAATCAATACAAATATGGGACGGTGGAACATCACCATCCACATTGGAGTCATGCCATTGGTGCATCAATGACACGGACATGGAACCCCATGCCTAGTTAATGGCTCGGGTATCAATCGACAGTCAAAGTGTACAATATAGAGTTCAATCAATATCAATGTCCAATATTAGCAGTTCACAATTCAAATCAATAGTTCAATATCAATGGTTCCATTATCAAAGGTTCAAATAGCAAAGGATCAATATCAAGGGTTCGATAGCAAAGGTCAATGTCAAAGATTCAAATAGCAAAGCAAAGGTTCAATATCAATATAGCAAGAGATCAAAGATGCAAAGAGATCATGAGAAACCTTAAGAGAAAG
Source organism: Chrysanthemum lavandulifolium (assembly GCA_022545495.1). Classification (NCBI taxonomy): domain Eukaryota; kingdom Viridiplantae; phylum Streptophyta; class Magnoliopsida; order Asterales; family Asteraceae; genus Chrysanthemum; species Chrysanthemum lavandulifolium. Next base: position 139,307,931 of record CM040242.1, read on the forward strand.
GTCGTAATATCCGCATTTTATTCAAGCAAGCAAACAAAGAAAGTAAATCAAGGAATGAGATCAATCACGCCGCCCGGAACCTATATGAATTAGATAACGTTCTATAAGAATCCGAAACACTTGTTTTAAGACGGCTTTCCATTTTTAGCAAGTTTCCTGTTTTAGTAATCTTCCCATTTTAGGTAACTTTCTATTTTAGGAAACTTTCTATTTTAGGCAGGTTTCTATTTTTAGTAACTTTCCAAAATTAGCAGATTTCCATATTTAGCAGGTTTAGTTACTTATCTCAAGTTATAATAGAAAATGAGTATTATAATGCTTTAAAGATCATTTATGACAAGTTACAAAAGTTTAGGGTTTAAAATGTCAATATAGCAAAATATAGGGTTAAAAGTGTAATTATAGTAAGTTTACCCATTTTACTCATTTAATCCATTTAGTTAGTATTTTAACATGTTAATCCATCAAGTTTTATAATTTACCAAACAACCCCTTAACTATATCAAATCGATTAATTTACAAACCCTAGTTTTACGTTATGAATAACAATTCCGTTTAAACTATATTAACTCGATTAGAACACGATTAAAAGACATCTCATGTGATATAACAAATCAAATCGAATTACCCTCTCCAAAACAATTATTATACGCCCCATATAAAATCAAGAACACCCTCGTAATCATTCGTTAACAAACCCGTTTATCATATCCAAAACATGTAATCACAAGATCATTAAACCCTTTTTAAAACCTTAATATAAATCGACCTAGAGGAGACTCAAAATCAGTTTCATAATCATTTTATAAGTCACATATCATTCGAATATATATAGATTAAGATTCATGGTTTTATCATTTCATGTGTTTATTATACCTTATGATTTTATGTGATCTTTATACATATATACGAGCCCTAGTTTTATACATGCCACGAATTGATCAAAGAAACAAGGAGAAGAGATTCGAGATGACGAGATGTTACCCTTGTAGCGTAATGAAGCAAAACAAGAATTAAACCACTTAAAACCAAACCAAGACTCCCTTGGCAAACACAAACCTACGGCCAAAAGAAACACCCACGCCCAAGCCTTCAAAACGAACCAAACACCAATGCTACGCCCACCAAACGATTAACTACGATCAAGAGCCTCCTAGGATCACCTTTGCTTGATCAAAATTGGATTGTATGGTGCAAAATAATGAGGTGCCGCTAATAGATGAGAGAAAACAAGAGCTAGGGTTTTCTAGGTAAATTTGAAATGAAAAGGAGATGTAAATGAGAGTTAATAAAATTGATATGGAGAGGATTTGTAGGCCTAATGGCCGGCCACTATGGAGGGGGAGACAAATTCTCAAACTTCCAAAGTTATCTATTCCATCATGTATTTAGTCTTAATCCAAGTCTAGATTAGTTTGTGTACATTATGGTATACTTACATGTTACTTAGACTTTAATTATTTAAGTTCTTTTAATATATAACATAAGTTTATTATTCTCATAGTGTGAAAGTATTAATAATCATATAACTTGTTAAATGATGTTAACGTATTTTTCCGAGTTGGTGAAATTTTTTAGTTCGAGGGCAAAATTGTCATTCTACGCGATTTGAGATTTTTAGGGTTTTACAACCCAAAGGCCGAAAATCCCGTTTGTCACAAAACGTCCCGCATATTTTAACACCGGATCCGAATTTCCTGCTAACCGTGTCTCACCAATAATCAATTTCCAACCCCCGGTTTCAATATCCATCCCAACAAGCTCCACAACAACACCCTAACAATCCATTTAGTATGAATCGCTCCATTTGTTCCATCATAACAAAACATCCACTACCAACAACAACAAAGAAGATGAGATCGCCAGGCAACGCTTTGTGTGATGTATCCGAGAATAGTGTATCGAAAACAACCAAAATGCTGAGAGATTTTCGCGAAAGTCATTGCTTACTTTGAGAAGGAGGTTGGTGCAGAAGAACGCATAACTCTATCGCTTCAAAGTGGAAAATAGGGTTCGCCCTAGAGTTGGTCAATTTTGTGCCATTTACAACAATGCCGCCTGAATTACTGAAGTGTGAGAATGACCTCACCGCTTATACGCGCTGCTGATGAATACCAAGTAGCGTGTGGTCATCCGCTTGTTTTGGAGCATTGTTGGAAGATTTTGAGGACCATTCTCGCTTGGAAGGATAATGAGATGCCGGTTTTTTTAAGCCAAGATGAGGGACACAAAAAGCAAGGACTTCAACCGACTCGGATGCGCACTCGGATGCGCCTGTTTGTGCCTAATAGACCAACCGGTCGCGATGCCGCAAAGAAGAATAAAAGAAATCTTCTTGAGTCTTCGAAGATAGGATTATGGAAGGTGTTAGCCGGAATGGGCAAGATCAAGTCCGTGGCATTCGGGCGTAAGAAGGAGTCGCGACTGCACTATGGTTCAAGAAGAAAGAGCTAGAACAACGGCAAATCGAGTTGAGCTACAAGAACAAAGCAAGTGCGGAAGACAAAAATTGGCACTGTAAGAACGAAAAGTTGAATTAGAGGCTCAAAAGAAATATGATGTAGATCTCACGTTTATCGCACGCCAATCGACCCATCTTGCCCGCAATAGAACGCCAAACAATGCAGAAACTCAAAGAGGCGATCAAGGCACGCCACAACCTAGATTTTGAATAAGTGTTGTAATGTTTTAATAAGTTTCAGAATTGTTTAATTTTATTTGAATTATTATGTAACGCTTTAATTATTAATGAAATTTTATTTTGTGTTAAAAATGTTTTTTTTTAAAAAAAAAAAAAATTGAACTTGGTCGCCTTATCGGGGCACCTAATCACAAGGTCACGGAGAGAAAACCGACGCGCTGCGGAAAAAGAGGATTGAATCCCTCACTGGGGCCAGCCTAATGAGATCCGATTGGGTCGAGGTAAGCAAAATATGAACTGAGGAGGCGGTTGTGAACTCGTGATGGTAGAAAAGTGAATCGTGGATTGAGTGAAAAATATGCAGAAGGTGAAATGGAGATATTAAATGATACACTCCTAAAAAGGTGGGACGGTTAATTAAAATTATTAGTTGAAATCCCCTTAATGCCCTTTAACATATATTGGAAAGTTTACTGTACATTCCACTTAATTAAAATAATTACACAAATCATCTCATCCATCATGAAATAATCTAATGGTTAAAAAGCAGTTCGTGACTTAAAATAGATTCAAATTAAAGTTTCAAAATATATATATATATATATATATAGTCTCGGCCCATCGGTATGCTTTTATTTGGTAAGATCGAGAAATCTTCGTCGAAAGAAATCGATTCATGCTTTTTATTCGATTCACAAGAACATTATTTTATGGTGAATCAATCTATAAATCATAAATTTGATTCACAAATCATCGTTAAAATCGAAGTTATGATGATGATTCATTAAACTCAGTCATGATGATTCAAGATTCTACATATATCAGAATCGAGATTTTTAACATTGATTCAAATTTTTACACATTTTGAATTTTAATCACGTTAAAATGAGTTTAAGCTTTAAAAACACGAATCAAAGTTAAAAAATCTATCGTTTTAAAACCTTCTCAATCTTCTCAAAATAAAAACATTCTCAATCGATCCGGATTATATATATATATATATATATATATATATATATATATATATATATATATATATATATATATATATATATATATATATATATATATATATATATATATATATATATTTGAAGTGTGTTATAACATGATCTAGGGTTTTATTTGGATTACGATTTACATTAACCGAAGTTGGTATAGTATGAACCTAGATATACTGTAATACTGGAAACATTGTACACAAACGCTTATAATATCGTAACGGGTATTTTTAAATTTAAACGGGTTTAGTATGATGCCACGTCAGCTAAAATGTAATCACCTCCTTTAACGTATAATTTAGGAGGTTTAGTAATATCGTCACATTTATTAAAGAAAAAAAGGTTAAGTCTATTTATTAGAAACGTACTTTCTCCAATATACACATCTAGTAAACTAACTTGTTTTATTACCGATATACTATTAAAACTTTCAAATTGTGACTAATATCGAAACTTTCTTCATATACACTTGCATCGTTAGTCCTTTATACTAACGATCGTTAGTAAACAACTTAAAACTCGGTTTTACGCCGCTTTCGCTCATTTATACACGCTTCATCTCGTTTTTGCACGTCATTCAATTTTGCACTTTTGATTCTCGCTTTTCACGCTTTCATCCGCTTTTACACGATTTCGTCCGCTTTACTACGCCGCCCGCTTTACACGCTAGCTCGCTTTTACACATTTTTTTCATTTACGCTTTCACCCATTTGCACGCTTTAATCCGCTTTTACACGCCACGCCCGTTTTTGCACGTTTTCATCCAATTTTTACATGTTTTAGTCCGCTTTTATGTGCCGCTTTCTTTCACATGTTTCGTCTATTTTTACATTTTCGTCCGCTTTTACACGCCGCTCATTTCACATCGCCATTTTTCGTTCGCTTTACACGCCGCTCATTTCACACGCTTTAATTCTTTATACATGTTTTGTTCATTTTCGATTTTCGTTGCGTTCGCTTTTACACGCTTTTCTTTTGTCTGTTTTCACGTTGCTCGCTTTTTCACATCTTCGCCTTTAACACGCTTATCCGTGTTTGCACATTTTTTTTCGCTTGTACACGTAAAAACGGACGAAAACGGGTTAAAACAAACAAAACGACAAAAACATGTAGAAGTAACGTAAAACGCAGAAACAGATTAAAACGTGGAAAACCACTAAACGCCGTCAAAATCGGATGTAAACGTAAAACGAACGAACGCAAAAACGAATAAACGTGAAAAACAAAAAATGTGTAAAACCAAACGAAAGTCTAAATGGGACGAAAACATGTAAAATCGCATTTAAAACGTGTAAGAATCGATTTAAAACGCGTGAAACGAACGAAAACACGATAAACGAACGAAAACGTAAGAAAACAAAATTGTAAGTTATTTACTAACGAATCGCTAATATAAAGGACTAACGACGTAAGTGTATGTGAAGAAGTTCCACATTGTTTACAATTGAAAGTTTTAATGACTATATCTGCAATAAAAAATGTTTGGTTTATTAGACGCAGATATCGGAGAAAGACGCTTCTAATAAATGACTTAACCCAGAAAAGAAGAACGTCCACTGATATTCTAAAAAGTGACAATTTAAATATATTTTCCTATCTATCATCCTAATTTATGATTAAACTTTTCATCACGCGGGTAGAACACTTTTTTTTTTCCCAAAAAGTTTGTCGTGATCACATTATCCACAAAGTATTTAACTACTCAAGCAGATACCAAGTGCCTAACTACGGAGTACAAGATAAAGCATAAGCAAACAACTTATCAAACACGAATATATTAAACGATGTATAGTTATCTAACTTTAGCGATTCCCTAGTTCACTAGGTGGATTGGTTCTAGCTACAGGATAACAACGAGCGAAATCTTGTTTCATAAGTCATGACTCACCAATGTTTGACTTTTGAGGTATGTCCTCATCACTAATCAGCTTAAGAGAGGCATGTGCAAAAATCAATCCAGACCATATTAAACCGGCACCAGCTGCATTTAGTTTAGTGTTTTTTTCCTTGTCCGGGTAATTGTTGCTTATAAATATTTTAGCCAAACAACTCATGAGATTTGAGCTTATCGCTTCACAAACCAAATTGATTAAAACCCACTTTAAGAGAAAAGTCAGAGTTTAGTTTAATTTTTGGTTCATGATTGTCTATAAAGGATTGGTTCGCGATTCTTACGTATTATGAAGAATGAGCTATTTGTCCAATCACAGTGAGACATGCTGTTTTTTTTTACGTTTTATTTCTATTTTGATATCTTCTAAAACTTGAATTTCAAAATATTGCGACACAGAGCCTCAAATTTGTAACCGATTAATGATTTGGGACCAAACTTGTTCTGAACATATAAAACATAGAACGTCTCTAGTGAATAGTTACTCGACTAAAGTATCTCACTCACCTAAAGGGTGGTTGAACACACTTATATGACTAGCACCATGAGTTGAGATCAATATATATCTCATATTCTTTAAAAGATCCAATGAACCAATTTTATTCATCTACTATTCATCAAAAATTAAAAAAAAATTTCATCATTTTTAAAAATAAAATATCTTCGTAAACCAGAATCGATTATATTGAAAAATACACCATCGCAATGATATTTTTTTATTTTTAAGTAGACGGACAATTCGAGATACTTTCGACGAATCTTTTTTTTATGAGTTTTGTTTTGGTGTTAAAATTTGTGTTTTTTTAAAAATCACATGTGATTTGTATGTTGGGAATCACGTGTTATTTCACAAATCACGCGTGATTTCATAAAATCACATGTGATTTAATAAAATCACAAGTGATTTGAAAATTGCAAATCACATATGATTTCTTCATACGTAAATTTCAACAATTACAAGAAAAAAGGTCGAAAAAAAAGTTCTGCCCAGACAAGATATAAAGTGTCTCTATGTAGATGATGATTGATTTACCGTCATGACAGATGCTTTTTTTTCGACGTAACGATCAACGATTTATGGCCATTAGTTTTAAAAAGGATAAAGTTTTTTTTTTTTTTTTTTTTTTTTTTTTTTTGATAAAAATAATGGATCTCTAAAAATATTTGATGTACATTAGAAGACGAAGATCATTTGAGACGAAAGATCTTTTACATACCAAGCGATCAATCTCCATTATTCATTTTCCTTTCATTTTATTCGATATAATTGATGGTATTAATCATAAAAATTAAAAACCCACTTTATCATTTTTAATATTTTCGTTAATCGTCAATCAAAATAAAATCATTACGACAAGATTTAATTATCTTTCTATAGATAGACACTTTTGATATACTTTCACAAATTTTTCTTCGTGTTTTTCACGCTTTTACATTTTTTCGCATCGAATTTGCATGAAAAAAATCACATGCGATTAAACACTAATTTGAATATCACATACGATATTAGTTAAATCACATACGATAATTCGAATATCACGTATGATATTAAAGTAAAATCACATACGATAATATATCATATTTGACTTAACACTAATATCATACGTGATATTACATATTAGTATTTTTCTAACACGTGCCCTTAAGCTACAGCAAGACATAAAAGCGACGGCGGATCATGAAAAATGACGTCCGGACCCACAAAAATACACTTTCAAATAAAATACGCGGCCCGGACGTCTTTTTCAGTCTTCACTCATCAGTCAAGGCTAACATACGACATTCAAATTAATGCTTAATCACACGCGATTTTTATACAAATCTCAGACGACTAAAAAAAAAAAAAAAAAACGAAGAAGAGCTAAAAACGTGAAAAAATGATTTTTTTTTTTTTTTTTTGATAAAATAATGGATCTCTAAAAATATTTGATGTACATTGTAAGATTTAAGATCGTTTGAGACGAAAGATCTTTTACTGTCAAGCGATCGATCTCCATTATTCATTTTCCTTTCATTTTTATTTGATATAATGGATGAGATTAATCATAAAAAATTAAAAAAAACCCACTTTATCATTTTTAATATTTTCAAGCCGTTAATCGTCAATCAAAAATAAAATACCATTACGACAAGCATTTAATTATCTTTCTATAGATAGACACTTTGATATACTTTCGACAAATTTTTTTTCTTCGTGTTTTTCACGTTTTTTTTACATTTTTTTCGTTACTGAAATTTGCATGAAAAAAAATCACATGTGATTAAACACTAATTTGAATATCACATATGATATTAGTGTTAAATCACATATGATAAATTCGAATATCACATGTGATATTAGTGTTAAATCACATATGATAATATATCATATTTGACTTAACAATATATATATGATATTACATATTAGGGTTTTTAACGTAACACGTGCGTATTAATATGAAATGATGATAGAGACTCACTGAAAATGGCGTCCTGACCCACAAAAAAATCACTTTTCAAATAAAATATGTGGTCAGGACGTCATTTTTCGCGGGTTCACTGTCTTAATATCCATTAACGTATGATATTAATTAGTGTTTAATCACACGCGATTTTTTATACAAATCTGGATCGAAAAAAAAAAAAAAAAAAAAGCGAAAGAAGCGAAAAAAGCGTGAAAAAATGATTTTTTTTCTTTTTAAAAGTATCAAAGTGTCGGATATGTAGAAAGATAATTAAATCTTGTCGCGATGGTGTAATTATCGCTAACGATTAACAGTTTAAAATATATTTAAATTCTGAAAAATATGAAATAATAAAATGTTTTTAATTTCACCAATCGATTATTTTAGGTAGAGGGTGAGGATGATTACGATATGAGAAAAATTTTATATGTAAAATAACTCTAACCCCATATTATAAAATAGTTGCAACTGAAAATATATCAATTGATCAAACAGATGGAAAACAGATCCACCATCACATAATAGCGAATTAAAGAGAAAGGTATGATCACTCTATATTTATTCAAGGTTGATGCGTAATCAAACTTTGTTGAAAAACACGCTATACACGCCCCACAAATTGTATATTAAAGTGTAGGGTTATCTAGTAGAAAAAGTGATTTAACAAATCACATAAAATGATGATTATTAAGGTAAAATGCAGGACGATGACTAGTATTATAGTCGTGACTCGTGAGTGTATTTTAGTTTGCCATTGTTTCTTTTATAATCGTTAGGGCTATGTATTAGTTGTCACATATGACAGACCTCAACCATCTTGATGATAACCAAGTTAAAATAGTTAAAAGTTTGCGTGTATTGTGACGTTTTATCTTTTCTTTATGCATATATCTTGTTTACAGATCACCTTCCTAGAAAAGAATGCTAGGTGCACATCGTAAATTTGTTTCTTGTTGCTTTAATTTATATCCGCAATGTGATTCATATTTTGTCACATTTTACACAAGTACATGGAATTTTATCAAAAAATAACTACGTATAGGAAAACATTGGTGTGAATAAGCTTAACATTTTGTCTGTGATTTCATATAGGTAGTCCGTTAATAATTACTTAGCCACTCCATAATATTGACATCTTTAGGTTGAAGGATTAACAATGGGAGGAGTTTCAGAAAGTTTTAATAACATCGATGTTGATGTGGGCGGTTCCTATTACAATTCTGTGCAGCGTTTAATAACAATTTAGTTCTAGTAAGCTTTCATTGGAGCATCTCATCATCCAATTGGCTACAATTTCATCCTTCTTGTTCTTTTCCTTTGCATTACTAATTTTTACTGTGAGTGTTTATATGGATGCATAAAGTTGATCTTGTGTAAAGTTGTACAATATAGGGAAAAACAATAGCAGCTCTATGCCTATAATTCTTATTTCCTTGAACTTTTCTGCAACAGGCTTTGTTGATATATCGTCACATTCCATGACACTTTTTAGTGGTTTTATGGCGGTCATATCTGTGAACATTGTAATTGCTATCTACGTATATATGGCAATGAAAGAGCCTTCAGATAAGCATAAAAGATCAAAAATTTCTTGAGATGTGAAGATCAGTGTGAAGCACTCTAAACCAAATCAAATGCAGTAAAATTCTTCAGCAACTCAGAAGAAAGAATAGTAGGAGGTTATGGGCTTCATTTTAGAATACTTGCAGTTATATGTATTTTTCTACTCTGCGTATTCATTATTGTTAATATAGTTTGTCTATTTGTAATAATGATGAACATATCTTGACTGTTTAAATGTCAAACATGAATTTTGAAATTCAAAAAAAATTCTTTTTGATGTAGTTAATAGTTGTTTCTAAAAGTATCAAGATACTTATAGCAATACTATGATTATAGCAGTCTTTCCAGTTTACTATGTACAAAGCAAAAGCCCTGTGTGTGAGGAATCTTTCCATTTTGTGCTTGTGTAATATTTACATTGTCAAATTTCATCATCAAGTACTCAAGTCCATCAAAGATGGTTGGCTTGTCTTCTGATTCGAATGTCTTATTATTAGAGGAAGATCAATACAATGATCCTCATACAATTTTAGATTATAAAGCTAATTTTATCTAAATACTGCACTATCAAAGCATACTTCAATTCGATAACAAACCACATGGTAGTAGCCAAACTGGTTTACAACTTGTGTACATTCATCAAAGAGTGAAAGTCTCATAACACAATAGCTTTCATATAAGCTTGGTTGTCAGTTAACCACCTCCAAATAGCATAGTTTATGACATCTAATCTCCGCACAAGAGCTTTGTGGTTCAAATCTTACTAAATGCACATTTAAAAGTGGCTATAGAAAAGAGTCACGAAGAAAAAAAAAAAAAAAAAATAAAAGGAATAAAGGGGTAATTTGATATCCATCAAGAATGCCAGGACTAAAATGTAGGGGTGGAAGCAGTAAGTATTAAAAATCGGGATCGGATCGGTAAAAACCGAGCGAGGGCCAAGCAATTTCGGCTGGTTGGACTCGTTTAATAATTTCGAGCTGGTAGAACTCTACATCTGAAGCTCGTTTGGGCTCATGGCTCATGCGAGCCACAAAAATATCGTATATATTTTTACATAAGTATAGCAGGTGTTAGAACGAGCTTGTGTTAGAGTCGAGCTTTCTGATGCTGGCTGGCCTCGAGCATGTGAAAAATTTAGGCTAGTGTAACTTTCGAATGCGAGGCTCAGCGGAACCAAACTTTTTATATGTAAGCAGTAGGGGCTGAAATTCATTTCGGCAAGCTCAACTCGTTTCACCCCCTACTAAAATGAATAAGTATCCTCAACGGATAAACCGTCACCATGTTCCCAACCACCAGTTTCCCTCAACTTGAAAAAATGAACACCCTCTTCCTCCCGCCACCATCAACCACCACTCTACCACCGCGCTTCCTCCACCACCGCATTTCACTCTCCCATAACCACATTTCCCGCTCATCCCTCACCTTATCAGAACATGACGTCATCACACTACACGATAACGTCACCACACAGAAGATGACATCATCACTCACACTCACCGCCACCACCGACTTCACTCCACTCCTCGACTTCCTCTCCGGTACCGAGTCATCACAGCTCACTGAGTCTAGCTCGCTGACTCCTACAGATCAGTTCCACCCTCACTCTGGCATCACCTACTCAAAACTGTATCCACGTCATCTGAATCAGTTTCAACTACTTTCGCGCTTGTTCATTGGCTTGATAAGTATAATTTGTGTTACGCGTATGAATTTATGTACTCGATTATGGTGCACGCGCTCACGCGCAGAAATGATATACGAGTGTTACTTGCATTCGCGAAACACGCGGTTACGCCGCTGACGTATAATGTTTTAATCGGCGCGTGCGCGCATCATAACGATGATTTGGAGAAAGCCGTTATTTTGATGAATAAGATGCGAGGGGAGGTTATCAGGTCTGATTTCACGAATTACAGTTTGATTATTCAGTCGTTGATTCGTAGCGATAAGATTGAGTCGAGGTTGTTGGAGAAATTGTATGATGAAATGGTGTCGGATGGTGTAGAGTTAGTTATTGCAGCTGTTGAATGATATTGTGTTAGGGTTTCTGAAATGTGGAGATATCGATAAGGCCATGTATTTTTAGGCGTGATTCAAGGGAATGGGTTGAGTGTGAAAGCGTCGACTGTTGTTTCTGTTATTTCAGGTTAGGAGTTTGGGGAGAGCTGAGGAGGCCGAGGCGGTTTTTGAGAGATTAAGGATGGGGGTTGAGGCCAAGGACTAGAGCGTATAACGGTGTGTTGAAAGCGTATGTGAATAAGGGGTGTTTGAGGGATGCGGAGTGGGTGGTTAATGAGATGGAAAGGAATGGAGTGATGCCGGATGAGTATCGTATAGTCTTTTGATTGAGGCGTATGGGAATGCGGGTAGGTGGGAGAGTGCGAGGATTGTGTTGAAGGAGATGGAGGAGAATAATGTGAAGGCAAGTTCGTATGTTTTTTGTAGGATTTTGGTGGGGTATCGTGATAGAGGTGAGTGGCAACGTTTGTTTCAGGTTTTGAAGGAGATGCAGAAATGTGGTGTGAAACCGGATAGACAGTTTTATAATGTGATGATTGATACGTTTGGGAAGTATAATTGTCTTGATAATGCGTTGGAGATATTGGAGAGGATGAGAAATGATGGGATTGAACGGATCGGTTACCTGGAATACGCTCATAGATTGTCATTGTAAATCACGGGTATCATAGTAAAGCAGAGGAGCTGTTTGATGAAATGCAGCAAAGTGGGTATTTGCCTTGTGTTGCGACGTATAATATTATGATTAAGTCGTTTGGGGAACAAGAGAGGTGGGAGGGGGTGAGGAGCTTGTTGAGGAAGATGAAAAGTGAAGGTTTGCAGCCTAACGTGATAACGTATACTACGCTAGTTGATATATATGGACAGTCTGGGAGGTTCATTGATGCTACCGAGTGTTTGGAGGATATGAAATCTGCTGGTTTGAAGCCGACATCAACTATTTATAATGCTCTGATTAACGCTTACGCACAAAGGGTATTTTTATTATCCAATACCAAGTAATTTTAATTATGAACATAAGTTATTTTTGTGCCATGTTTAGTTATTAATGATCCCAACAATTAGCCCACTCCTAGATAGGATATACATTTTGAGTACAGTAGTGCTTCTTTTGATTACACTATTTAGGAGGTGTTTGACTACTAGTTAAATATCTAAAGTGAGAATCATTTTTCATATCTAAATGCCCTCATTCATGAGAAAAGAAAACTGAGACTTCTCTGCGAAAAAGTGCATTGTATGAAACTTTCTCAAGAAGTAGACGTAGGACATTATGAAAATTAAAGTGTTGTATTTGTTTGGGAAGGAAGTGGTAATTACTCTAAAGCAGAAGTTTAGGTGTTATTTTTTAACAAAACCACATCAAATTTCAAATTTTAAGCATAGATATGAACTAAATAGTTACAATCTGAGTGCTGGAGGCTTACATTTTCCTATTATGGACAAAGCAGATAAAAAGAAGGCTGTAAAATTTTTAATTAAATTTCTTTAAGAATGTCACTTTGACTTTGTGGTCACATTTGAAGTTGACTACTTTAGTTCAGATTTATGTATACCTTTCTTCTTAAATTCAAAGCTCTTTGTCATAATGTGGGTCCTGTTTGCATTTCTCTGCACATCAGGGCGATCTACTTGACGAAATACCCTAAAGCAGATCTGCCCTTTCTTCACATTAGCTCACAATCATATTATCATTTCTTTTAGCATCTTATTAATGGGATCCACAAAATGAAAATGGTTTAATGTGCAGAATGTAAAACCTCTCTTTTATACTGAATTTGTTTATTGAGCAGGGTCTATCTGAGGAGGCACTGAATGCATTTAGGGTCATGAGAAGTGATGGTTTGAAGCCTAGTAATTTAGCTCTTAATGCCTTAATAAATGCTTTCTGTGAAGATAGGAGAGCTGAAGCTTTTGCAGTTTTACGATCAATGAAGGAAAATGTAAGTGTCCACAAAACCTCATTTCTGGATTTATCTTAATACTGTATCTACTCACGAATATCAATGTGTTATTTCCCAACTACAGGACCCTAAAACGGATGTAGTCACATACACTACTCTCATGAAAGCCTTAATTGTGTGGAAAAATTTGAAGAGGTATGGTATCTGTACTCTTTAAAACCATCATTTGGTTATTAATATTTAGAATTTCTAAGTACAATTGATGTCTATGTTCATTATATACTCCATCGTCAGAAAATAAATTTAGTAATTTCCTTTCTCGGATATTTTATATATCTACAATTGGGAATCATAAGCAATCATTTCAAGACAGTTAAGAGATCAATTGGCCTCTATAAGTCAAATGAAAAGTATTTTATGTATTTGGGTAATACCAATACAATTCCGCTTAACATTAAGTGTTTTTTTTTTTTTTTTTTTTTTTTTTCAGTATGACTCTGAAAAGTCAGCGTTGGAATGGTCATATGACATGCTCTCTGTGTCATTCTTTTATTGGCAAATCTATATTCTAAAATGATCTATATGCCCGTGATCATTATCAAAATGCGAGATCTCTTGCATCGTTATCATAGGAGGTCATTTTAGTCATTCTGATATCCAGCTTATCGGTTCTGCACAAATCATAAAATCTAGTTAATCAAGTTGCAACAACGCTTTCTCTAAAATGGTGTTAAATTTCAGGTCCCAGCCGTTTATGAAGAAATGATATTGTCTGGATGTACTCCTGACCGCAAAGCTAGAGCTAAGCTAAGATCTGCACTAAAGTATATGAGACAAAGACTGAAAACATAGTTCCAAATACCAAACCCTTTGAGCGGGTCAAAGTTCTGATATCAACAACCACCCGCAACAGACTGGTTAATCATGGTCTAGCGGTGATTCAACATTATCACGGTGAGCAGGTACTGCAGAATACTACTAATGTTTTATTTTGTAGGTTCTATTCATACGTCAACGTACATAATCCAAATGTTACGAAGACATATTTTTTCGTCTCTCGACAAATGAGCATACAAACTAAAGCTTGTTTACTTGTGTAGCATACTTGCACATACCGGCACAAATTGATCAGGTAAAAAAATGCATTTTGTAACAAGCACAGATAAACAGCCATTCTTTGTGTTCTATAAATTTATCAAATTTTCCAGGGATTGATAGAATTGCTGCAGCACCATCTCCCATATCTTATTTTTTGAGAGATATTACTCTCAAACTCTAGGGGCCGTTTGGTTCATGAATATGTGATGGTTTTTGTGGGTTTTGTAATAAAAATACATAGAAAGTTTGTGTTTGGTTGTAAAAAAGGTGGGGTTTCTAATATAGTGGGACCCATGAATAGTACTAAAAGAGTGAGTTTGACCATTGAACCATTAGACACAAATTGTAACACCCACAAAATTTTAACGTGTGAATGGAAATGGTAATTGAGTGTTCTTGGGGATCGATCATCAGAAGTCGTAGATAATGACTCTAAAAGAGACATTTTGATAAAAGTCGTTATCATTCAATAAAAACTCATTGTTTTGGTAACAAAAGTGATACCAAATGATTTAAGGTACACAAAAGAAGAATCATGAGTTTGTAGAAAATGATAACTTTATTTTACACCAATTTAAAAGGTCTTGGATGCACTCCGTTGCCCTTGGTTCTTGATTATTCACGCGATAAGCGTCTTTAAAAATATCGAATAATGTTGAATGAATCCATAGGTTTAAAGTTAATCAGTTGAACACAAGATAAATGGTGATAATTGCGAAGACAATTAATCATGGAAAACAGTTATTATTGCCTAAGCTCGTGATATCAAGACTCATTGCATCTGCAAAATCTTGGTGTTCGTGGTATTTGCCCCAAAGAGGTAATTGCTGGTTACCTATTGAAATTCAAGTATAATGCACCTCGTTATTTTCGATAACAAAGATAGGGTCGTTAATCCCAGAGATCTATCCACAATATTTGCGTTACTCGTGGTGTTAATGGTTCATGATGTGAGGCATTTTGGCAAGGTACTTAGGCAATAATAATAATCGATAAGCATACATTTGCAAAAGACTTAAGGCTCGCTTATAGCATGTATCTCCTCTCATGAAAATAAGAAACGAGAGGCTTAACTCACCTTAGTGATAAAAGCAAAGTATAATAAGATCAAATGTGTGGTGCAATGGCTCCGACACTAACCTCATCATGGCAAGTCTCGAGAACTTTATAAACATTCGGTCTCACGACACTCAAATGGTAATGTTTGAAAATAGTTTAGTTGTGAGGTAATAGTGTCGTTTCTACTCAAAGTGAAAATGCTTAAAGTTCAAAAACAAATTATTTATTACATTATTCAAGTTATTTATTTTAGAAAAACCCTATTTATATATATGCTAGATGTTTTCGTGAATTGTCGATGCGATATTTATCGCCTAAATATCACTAAGTATTCGATAAATATTTATATTAACGCTTTAAGTATCCATTTATTATTGAAAGTTTCTATAACGAAAGAATGAGAAGGCGTATGATCACATGTGTCACTTTGCCACATCACCACGCCACGCCACGCGACACGTGTCACCCCACCCCCACCCCATTCCTCAAGCAAAATTTTTTCCCGCTAAAAAAATTTTTTGGCACAAAAAAAAAAATTCGCCAAAATTTCCCGCTAAAATTTATTATCGCATCACAGTTATAACATCGTGCATCACAATTATAATTGTGATGCAAAGAATTTATAACCTTAATGCACTAAAATCATGATTATGATCGTTGAAATTTATAATCATGACGCAAGAACTTATATAACCTTAATGCACTAATAAGTTTTGGTGCATCTTTATTATAAGTTATTAGTTCATCGCATCAACCATGACGACTAAAATCATCGTTATAACCTTAAACGCACTAAAATCAGCGATCGCGACGCAATAACTTTATAACTGTGATGCAAGAATTTATAACCTTAATGCACTAAAATCATAATCGTGACGCAAAGAACTTATAACCTTAATGCACTACAAGTCTTGGTGCATCTTTATTATAAGCCAACGCATCATACATAATAGTTATCGCATCAACTATGATGCACAAAATCAATGTTATAACATTAATGCACTAAAATCATGATTGCCATGCAGAATCTTTATAACCGCTGATGCAGAACTTTATAAATCAGTGATGCAAGAATTTATAACCTTAATGCACTAAAATTATGATTTGCGATGCAAGAATTTTATAACAAATGACGCAAAAAAAATTTCATGAAAAAAAATTTTGCCCAAAAATTTTTTTTTGGCGGAATTTTTTTTTTCGGGGCTAAAGGGTATGAGCACGGCATGATGACGATGGCAAAGCGTGACATATGTCACCATCCACGCTTTCTCATTCTTTTCATTCTAGAAACTTTTCATAATAACTCCTAACTATATATATATATATATATATATATATATATATATATATATATATATATATATATATATATATATATATATATATATATATATATATATATATATATATATATATATATATATATATATAATCTAGATCAAATAAGATCATACCTAAAGTTGTTAAAACGAAGATCGAACTAAAATTTGACAAGAGATACTCTCCTTACAATAAAAATAAATTTTTATTTACTACAACTAAAATTATTAAAGTTTCATTGATTCGATTTCATTTAAAAATTTATCATTTTTGTGTATCGCTTTTGTACCTGTTTATGATACATCTTTGATTGAAGTTTAATGTGTCGAACGCAGCTTTTTGTATGTGTATCGTGCTTTGGAATATTTATTAATGTAACGCAGTATCGTGTATCACTAATCCAAACTACATGTATCATTTGGTTATTAGTTGCTAAAATGTTAATTTGTATTAAAATATATATATTTTTTTGTGTATGATTGCTAAAATTGTTATTTATAAATGTTTTAGTGGTTTTTAGATTTGATCTTATTTTTACAACTTTAAGCTTGATCTCACATTAACCTCCCCTATATATATATATATATATATATATATATATATATATATATATATATATATATATATATATATATATATATATATATATATATATATATATATATATATATATATATATATATATATATATATATATATATATATATATATATATATATAGAGGCACTTTATTTTAACCCACTTTAAGTCACGAATCACAGAACCACTTTTTACAACTAATAATACACAATGTACACATTTAAATGCTCTATAGAATTTTGTTATTATTTAATTCAAAAGGGTATAATAGTAAAAGACATTTCATATTATTTATGTTTTTTTCTTTCATAAATCCTGCTTTTTAACCCTTAATTTTCGGATTTTTTTTTTTTTTAATTTTTACATGCATGTTTTGAATAATTCAAGACATATTTGTTTTCTCGGTTTTAATTTTAATTTTTAAATAATGTTTTTTGACATGTATGTTTCTCAAATATTAATGTGTATCTATTTCTTTTAAATAATATAAACTTTTAACAAACCAAAAATATAACCGATATACAATAAAATTCAATAGTAATTGAAATACAATTAAAATACAAATAAAAAATATGGACCTATATAAAAAAAACAAGATGTATATACTTATATTTTACATTTCGCTTATTACAAATACAAAAACACGATGCAATAATCGTGATCTCTTCAAAAATCAGAATTATCTTCATGTATATATGTGTTCATCAACTTCTAGGTCTTTAATGGTTATTATCTTCATCAACCTCAAGAAAAAAAACATACACAAAACAATTAAACAATAAATAAATAAGAAATAAAATTTAATCACAATAACTAGGATAACACTATGCACAATATAAGATACATAGGCACAATTTGAAATATATATATATATGCATATTCTTTTCTTAATTTTATATCAATCATAAAACATAGATGCACACTCTTTTAGCAATTTTATACCAGCTATAAAAACACATATCTACCATTTTATTCATTTTATATTAACTATAAACATGTATGCATTTGAAGTTTCTCCAAGATATTCTTTCGAATATATATGTAACTCGTTCCAAAACATACATGTACGAACTTCAAAAAACGCATGTATATGAGATTCTTATCAAATCTATTAAAACAAATATGTATACCACTTTTATTGATTTTGACTGAGCTTAAAAACAATATATGCACCCTAAAACATGTATGCACTATTTCTTAAAACATAAAGCACGCCACTAGAAACATGTATGCACCCTAAAACACTTATGCACTATTTATTAAAACATGTATGCACTATTTCTTAAAACATGTATGTCCTATTTTAAAACACAACCACCCTTAAAATGAAAGCAATTTATTAAAAAAAAAAAAAAAAAAAAAAAAAAAAATTGAAATCAATCCTTTGTATGCAAAAGCATCTCATATGAGATAACCAATACATTGATTAATTACATGTACTACTTCAAAAACATTGATTAATTACATGTACTACTTCAAAGCACCTCAGTATGAGATAACCAAATTCATGAATTTGTATTTAAACCTTAATAAGTATGTTCTAAGTTATCGGGGAATACATAATCCTCAAACAAAAATATATTAGGGAAATTTCAGATGTATATAGAAGATTGATTAATATATATATTAACTAAAGAGCTGAGCAAATGATGACTCCCAAACACCGTTAGATTAATTGCCAACTTTTGCAAGTCGGCAAAAATAGTGCCTCAAATTTAGGTGTCAGCAAAAGTAAGTCCAAGTTGGCAAAATAGTCCCTAAGGTTTAAGTGTCATTGCAAAGTAAGTCATTTATAGCAATTCTACAACAAAGCAATCCCACAGATCGCTACGGGTTTCCCACTGTTACAAACTATTATTATAAGATAACAAAATTAAATAATAAAATCAAACCTTAGTATGCAAAGCATCTTCGTTCATCAATAGAAGCAAAAAAAAAAAACAAAAAACATTCAATTAAAATTTTGATAATTAATCACCAATTGGGTCGGAGTATTCTAATTAATTTATACCCATGGAAACTTTATAAAAGCACACACCTTGGTTCATGTGGTTAACTTGGCGTGTAAGTGTAGAACCAATGTGCCAAAGCCTTGTTTTTCGCCTTTCTAGTTCTTGCCGGATCCAAGATTATACTTATGAGTATATTTTTTCCACACTTTCTAAGGAAAAAGGGTGGCTCTCGAATCCGATAAATAATGAGAGAGGTCCGATCGTGGGAGTTAGAGAAGTTTTAGGGAGGAGGCGGCATATTTTTTAGGTTTAGCAGATGAAAATGGACAAGTTTAAAAAGGGTATAATTGTGATATCCCTTTATTACCCTTACATCAATTACACCAATCTACCTTATCTTTTTAGTTATTTACATAAATGGCACATTCATTTTTGACCATTGATCAACAAATCTAATGGCTAAAAGTGGTTCTCGCAGCCTCGCATTTAAAGCGGGTTCTAAAATAAAGTTTTATATATATATATATATATATATATATATATATATATATATATATATATATATATATATATATAGAGAGAGAGAGAGAGAGTTGGGATCAAATGAGAATAAAACTTAAAATAGGAAGGATAAGAAGGAAATGGACCAATCAATTTAATTAAGTGTTGAGGGTATTTTTGTCAAACAAGAAATAGTTAGCGCTAAAAGTTTACTCAAACCTCCATGTTTTACGTTAAATTAAAAAGCAAAATTGAATTAAAAATTTAACCAACAACTTTAATTTATCCATTTCTTACGATTCAATTTCTTGTTAATATAAAGACAATCACCACCAATATCCAATACATGCAACACGCATCCATGCATCTAACGTCCACGATATATATTATCAACTATGCATCTTCTTATTAATATACTCTAACTAATCAACATGCTTTCTTGATAATTTTAAAAGATGTCCGATATATAAGGTGCATTGTCTACATTAGCATTAGGATTTATATGCATATAATATCACAAGAATCATTCCTAGATTATATATTATGCATTAAATGAATCGTTAATCCATGCATCTATCGAGTAGTTAACTGCAAAGTAACTAACCATGTACCCAAGTGTTTAATCAGTAACATAATATTAAATGAATCGTTAGCTTATGATCATCATATACTTGCATCTAATTGAAGTAAACTAATCAACTACGATATAGTAAAAATAATATATATATTGTCCATGCATCTATTTAATGCCCACATCCGAATAACTACGATCTAATAAAAAATTGTTGGATATATATTGACCATGCATCTATTTAATGCCTCGGATCCGAATAAATCAAGAGATGATGCATTAATCATTATTCTAATCCGAGAGATGCTAAATTGGAAAGATGCACGATATTTCTAAATGGTGATTTTAAGTGTTGCGGTTTTCATATGATAAAGTTCAAAAAGTCTTCATATGATAATAATTAATTATTAGATGCATGATAGTGATAAAATCATTTATGTTTTGGTGAGCTTCCGCAACTTGATATGAAGTCACCGAAGTGATGGAAAGTCAAACAAGCTTATACATTTGTTTTACCGATTTACCGCTTGAATAAGTATCAAATGTTATGTTATTTATGATTTGCCACCATTTCATTTTTAGCCATTGATATTTGAATCTAGTAGTTGTAATTACTTTATTCTTCTTATTATAACTAATTTTCTTATTAGATCCTCACTATATATATATATATATATATATATATATATATATATATATATATATATATATATATATATATATATATATATATATATATATATATACTAGTTATAAGACCTGTGAATCCACGGTTTTAGAAGAGATATTGCAAAAAAGGAAAATTAGTAAAACAAAATAAGAAAAAAAGCGAAGTAAATAGGGTGAATCAGCTTATTTGAATTAATATAGTAATAAGTCAATTACAATATAAAGTACAATTCTTGTAAGTAATAATGTAAACGGCCATTCACGTGAGCCCAATCTTGATGACCTTTAAAAAAAGTGTATGTAGTGGTTGATGAAGTGGTAAACCAATAAAATTTGTCGAGAACCTAATAAAGCATAAAAAGAAGGTGTAAGTAAAATATTTGTGAATGATAAAACATGTTAAAAACAAAGGCATATCGCATTTATATGAATATTCAGACATACCTCTTGATAATTGATCAAAGACCGTGAAGAACCTCTTTGTAGACTACATTTGTAGTAGTCTTTGATAAATTACCACTCAGATCACAAATAACAACCTTAAAACCCTTTTGCTTTTGACGCGAAAGAGCCATATATAATTGTCCATGTGTGAAAACAGGACGTGGTAGGTATAAACCAACTTCGAAAGTCATTGGCCTTGGCTCTTGTTTATCAACATGGCAAATGAAAAATGACACAGAAATTGTTTACACGATCTCGAGAGGTAAACGCTATCCATGGAGTAATTTTCAACCTTGGAACTATAACCAGATTCCCAAAATGTGTCCGTTAATTATTTTGGCTTGAATAGAAGTCCGTGTTAATTTAGCGACTTGAAGCCTTGTCCCATTACATAAACCTTGTGATTGATTAATGTTTCTCAAAGAACATTATTGGGACACCCACCTTCAATGCAAGCCCTATGGTTTAATGACCCGGTTATAGACCCGTGGAATCACGGGAACTTTTAGAAAATATTTATTAAGTAGTTATATACACAATAAAGTAAGAAACAACAACGAACGTAAACAGTGTTTCATTTTATGAAGACAATAAGTTTAATATTTGAATGAAGCGATAAAAAATTACCATTAAAATACGTAACGTGCATGTATCGCCTTGTTCATCGTGTAGATAGTCCAATACAAAAGTATGCGGTCAAGATCAAACATTCGAGTAGTGTATGCTCATTCCGTAATCACTCCTACAACTCGTTTTAGTATACTTAAATATCTTACGCTTATATTCAAAATCACTTAAGCACTCCTACAACCTGTTTCATTACAGTTAAATATCTTGAGCATATATTCAAAATCACTTAATCCCTCCTACAACCCGTTTCATTACAGTTAAATATCTTACGCTTATATTGTAAATCATTTAATCTCTCTGCACATGTACATAGGGGTGAGCAAAACCGACCGAATCCCGAATCCCGTCCCGATCCCGAGTCCCGAATCATGTTAGTCGGGCTTGTCGGGGTCAGGAGTCGGTTTCTATTTTCCGGTTAGTCGGGTTTCGGGCTTGTCGAGATCGGGTCGGGACGGGCCGAAAACCATAAAACAACAAACAAAACCGATCAAATCCTGAATCCCGTCCCGATCCCGAGTCCCGAATCATGTTAGTCGGGCTTGTCGGAGTGGAGTCGGCTCAGGTTTTGGCATTGTCGGGATCTGGTCGGGCCGGGTCGGGATCGGCCCGATGCTCAGCCACATGTACACACTTCTAAATACGACGGTTGATCTTAGTGTTTGGCTCTTGGTCTTAGTATTGGTCTTATTTGAAATCTACAGTGCAAGATTCACATTCCCAGATGGTGGAGTTGAAACACCGATTTTGTTAGGCTGCGGTTTCTTTCTTTCTTTCTTCTCTCGTGATGAGTATTCCAATATCATATTCCAAAGGTCGTCGGATTCCATCCATTGGAAGCGATCCACTTTGTTAGTCACGTAAATCCACAAAACATTGTCATCGCTACAAAGTAAAGAGTGAAGTAGTTTAAACTTAAAAATCATGTCTAACTTTTGAGATGTTAAGCTCTTTTGCGTGAGATTAGAGGTAAGCCATGACTTAATTGAACTCCTCTAAACCATTTACTACTCCTAAGATGTGGCAATCTAAGTTGTGGCAAACATTTAGCTACTGTTATCAAAATCCATAACTATATATGAGAAGTTAGTGCAAATTCTCCATCAAGGCCTTCTAAGTTGTGCCAAACATTTAGCTACTGAGATCTACTGAATTGGTTCAACCTAATTAAAACATATAGTAACAATCCACATACATCCACAGCTGAAAGGTGGGACTACTCTAAAGACCCGTGAAATTCATGGTTATTTTAAAGAGACGTCATAGAAAATAGTTTATAACGTGTGTGTTCGAAGCATGAAATTACAAAGAATCACACTCATATAAGCAATTGTAAATATAAAGTTGGTGCTAATGAAGCATGTCTTCTATCGTCCTATTGGCTTGTTAGAAACACATATGGTATCTTCATGTTCACATGTAAGAAATATATTCATACAAACTTTCACCTTTGATTTTGCTATGACAATTCTCGATCTTCAACCCCATTTACTAAATTGATTTATAATAGCATCTTCACCAGCTTCCTACACTTCAAACAGGTTCATCTCATTCCTCAACAGTTACATTTAGTGCGCATACATTCAACGCAAACCATTTACTTTCATAACCTTTACATGACAAACCTCAACACGAATATGAACCATCGTTGATACCTCGCCACCAACATTTACTAAAGCTCATGACGTGGATTTTCAGTAGCAAGCCCTACAACCAAAAGGTAAATATAAAAACCTTATCAATTGGAGTCAATATGTACTCAAACTCAAAATTAACTCTTCACCTATATTTCATATACTTCAGAATTTAACTCAGAACCAAACATATTAGTTTGCAACATAAATGGTTCTACTTTAAGTAACCGATTTAGAGGCTAAAAACAACACATTTAATAATTTTTCTTATTGCCTTGAAAGTTGTATTAGTGAGGCTAAAGATTCTAAACAAAATTGAATAACTAATAGTAGCATGTGAGAGTCATCGATGAACTCCAACCAAGATATACGATCGTTGAAGATTTGATTAGAAGCCATTAGTGGTTGTTTATTCAATAAATGTCAATAATGTACTTATAATAAAGTGAAATGCTCAAATTTAGAAGATGCGTTTGCATAACTCTTAGCATATAAGAATTCAGATTAATGTAATGAAATAAGAGTTCATGATATCGACATACCTCAACCTTTTAGCATGGATAAGACCGGTTTGAACACCTTTGATATATGGGTCAAGTTTTAACCCGTTAGACTTGAGCCCGAATGGCTAATTTTAAAATTCATGGATTCCAGTTATGGATAGAACCCATGATGAATTCGAGAATGCCAAATTAATATTGAAACAATGAACTCAACTTACCATGCAAGATTGGGTTGCATTCCATCTATAGTCAGCATACTTCCTCTT
This sequence comes from Chrysanthemum lavandulifolium, assembly GCA_022545495.1. Classification (NCBI taxonomy): domain Eukaryota; kingdom Viridiplantae; phylum Streptophyta; class Magnoliopsida; order Asterales; family Asteraceae; genus Chrysanthemum; species Chrysanthemum lavandulifolium. The sequence goes on from CM040242.1 coordinate 139,332,623, forward strand.
ATTGCCTTTTCATCCTATACACAACATTACATATCAATAAATTTTAGAAATAAAAGAAATAATACTAATAACGGCGTGAGCAAATATGATTAAGAAAGTCGTGTGATACTTCTATAGCAAGAGCACCTATCATTGGACACAGTTTATATGCACAAGTATTTGATAATTTAGCTTCTTTAGGTTGATACTTATTTTTCCATCAAAACCAATACTTAAATCTATAGTTAACTGAAAATGCCAGTACCAATACTTAAATCTATAGTTCAGTTTCATTTTGCATGAAAAGAATCGCATTAAAATCTTTAGATAAGTGACTTGTTTGGAAATCGAAATGTATCGGACTCATGAATAATTATGACTCATCCTATAGTTCATTACACATCTTTATAATTTATGGTGACTTAATGAATGATCCTATAACAAACGCTTATATATGAGAGAGGACATTGATAACCAATAGAGACCGGAATATATCGTCCAATGAAGATATCGCCTTATGAAAAATGGTGTATTGTCGTGAGATATAACCATCGTTGACCAAAATTGATGCATAAAATTTGGTTGATTTAAGATAAATAGTATACAAATTGTGAAGCAACATCGATGCGTAATCATCTTTTTGGTGTTATAACTTTAGTAACATATCCCAATCCATAGCTTTATAATCGGAAGAAGCTTATATAAAGGCAATGTAATTTAATACTACACATGTTAAATACATCAAATTTGTTTATAATATATTGAGTTAAAGACATATAACTTTCCAACCTTGTATACATATATAAATGAATTATCTATTAGAAGGGTCTTTGAGCCATATAGTGTTTCTTCTATACCCTTGTAACTTGAATTGTGTTAGCAATTGTAACCACCACTTCACATTGACTTTATGTGTTAATGATAAACCCAACCTCCTACCAAATTACAATTTTCAATAATAAGTTTCCATCAAATACCATGCCACCATATCTATAAGTTACCCATTGAATTATTAGTACCAAGTTACCCATTTTTAAATCTTTATGTTTAAATTTAATATATATTTTCATAATTGTACAGTCAATCTCTATTCCCACTATCATTTAAGAGATTTTGCAGGTTTAATTGACTATCCAATTAATTTAACATAGTAAAAGTATGGATAGTTTGAAAGTTTATATTATAGAAAGTGTAGTAAAAGAGACAACATTTTGAGTGTGTGACTTTCGACCTATGCATACCAAAGGTCTTTTGATAATAAAGTTTAAGAAGATATTGATTTTTACCTTGTCATTAAACCAACGCCCCTCGCCTTACCCATGCACTGACCAAAGCAAGTAAAATCATCAGAGGAGTTAAGTAATTTATCGCTTTACCACTTACCTTTACAACTCTCATCCGAGGGACCAAATGACCAATGTGATTGTAACTGTGTCTCTGCTAACTCACAAATTATATTAAACATATGCTTGTTCTGAATAGTCGAGCTACTGCCAGAAAAAGAAAGTAAGAATGGAATCTTTTTACTAAACTTTTTCTGTCAAACAATTACATATCATAACCTAATCAATGGCATCCCCAAAAGGATATTTTGTGGTAATACTCGAGGTACGAAACACAAACCTGATAGCTAAAACCACAAAATCTTTATTCCAAAATATCAGGTGACTTGGTGTGCACAAAAAAGAAACAATAGTTTATTTGTAGCCAATCCTAAATTTGTTGCAGTTCATTCCTCACATTATAGTAACATATAACTTTCTCCACAACTATCTCAGATTCGTTCCTCACATTATAATTGTGCCATATCTAGTCCCATATATGAGGTTTTTCACACTAAATTAGTCCAGAAAGCAAGTTTTTGAAGATTATTGTTAAATTTTGGGGTATTAACTGGCAGCAAACATGTCACTCTATCAATTGCTAATGGCTTTCAAGTTATGTTCATTGCAGGGACTATTACGAGGGTTAATCATGGACAAAGCATAAATGGTTTAAAGTTCCAAGACGCTCATTTCTGCTGACTGCTTTCCTTGTTTCTCACATGAGTCATTTATAGCCAAGTAGAGGGTCTTAGTGTATCTTTATCTCCTATTTAATAAGTCCCTTAATCTAGGGTTAGACACACTTGTGTGTGCGGTCATTTCTACACACTCTTCTCTTCTCTTTGATCATTTCAACGATCTTGTCTCTTCTTTGTATTTGTATGATTATTGTCTCATTGACATTAATCTAATCTTGTAACATTTGGATACTATTGTTGATATAATCTAAGCCGACTATTGAGGCTTAGGTTTGAATAAAAGTTTACTGCTTTACTTGTTGTTGTTGATACTTTCGACATGGTATCAAAGCTCTGAGCTCATAATCATTATTGATTCTACATCCAAGGTTTCCTGTGTGAAACTTGGGGACATCCCTTCAAACAATAACTTGGTGGTTTGTGGTTATTGCTATTGGCATAATCACCGGTTATTTCTTATTGTGATTTGTTCTTTCCACGCATATTGTTCTCGTAAGTCTAAGTCTAATCTCTTCTTCAAACAAACAAGATTTAAGTCTTTGTGGGTGCAAACGGTAAACTAACATCTTGATCCGCCACCTCGAGTGGTATGAATACCGCCTGGTTTACCCCTACCATGGCTTGGTGCTTGTTGTTTCTTAATTACAAAGTCTTATTTATTTCTTTATCCGCTATCCGCTTCTTGTTTTTATTTACATGCATGCCTTTGTCTATCTTATCTTATCTCGTCTGTCTTATTGTTTGTATTATGGCTATTGGTGATGATAATATTGGTGGTGGTGGTTCTTCCACCGAGAAAAGCTTATCCTTTGGTGATGCTTTGTATTTACACCCTAATAACACACAAATGGTACACCTATTATTACTATCAAACTAATTGGAACCGAAAATTATAAAATATGGAATATGGCCATGACCTTTGCCTTAAGGAACCATAATAAGTTAGTGGTTTATTGATGGTACTTGCACAAGAGATGATTCAACCCTAGTCTTGCTAATCAATGGGATACTTGTAACTCTGTTGTGGTTACTTGGATTCTTAACTCTCGACCACTGAACTATTCTTGGTGCTATATATGCTAAAACCGCTTATGAAATGTGGAATGATCTTAAAGATACCTATGATAAGTTGATGGTTCAACTATCTTTATCTCGCATAAAAATATAAACTCTCTTAGTCAAAGTGGGTCCTCTCTTGTCGATTATTATAACAACCTTAACTCTTTATGGAAACAATTTGATTGTATGATTAGCTTGCTCCTTGCACGCTTGTGAGGTCGAAAACATTTTGAAAAACACAATCGCCTAATCAAGTTAATGCAATTTCTTATGGGTCTTGATGACTCCTATGTTCCCATCGAGCAATATTTTAACCAGAGATCATTTGCCTAATGTCAAAACTGCTTTCTCTGTTGTCTACGGAGAAGAATCTCACAAAAATGTTTCATCCGGGAATAGCTCGCTAAACCCAATGCTCGACTTTTACGTAAAAACTTCGATGGTGGAAAATTTTTGATAACAAAAGGATTTAACAACAACAATTTTAAAAATTCGGTTTTAATCTCGGTAATGTACTCAAACAACAGAGGACCAAACATGAATCTCAAATGTACTAACAGCAAAAAACTCGTCACACTGTTGATAGATGTTATGATCCGGTTGGTTATCTGCACGGATATGTTAAAAGGAATTTTAATTCCAAACCCTTCATGACAACAATGTTTCTGGCGACCTAATCTTTCCACTAATAATGGAGCTAGCAACTCTCATCTCTTTGTCTAATGAGCGCTCTCGGACTTATGAGTGCCTTAATGACAACAATGTGTCTCTACGCTAATGCCAACGTAGCGTGTAAAATTTTTCGTGAACCTTCTTTAATGGCGGTGTCAAGTTTAACATCAACTTTGATAAATTCTTCAACAACAACACTAAAACCTTATCCGGAAACATAAGTCTTGGTTGGATTGTTGACTCGGTGCAAATCGACACATGATTGCTTACGCAAAATTTTTAATTAATGTTGTTGACATTTCAAATCTTGGTCTAACCGCTGGTCATCCCAATGGTACTCGTGCCTTAATTACTAAAATTGGTGATTTAAAGGTCAATAACGACCTAACTCTTTTGATGTTCGTTGTTCCCGAGTACAATGTCATCTGCGTCTGCTCATAAGATTGCTAGAGACAATAAAATGTTTGTTGGCTTTAATGAATCTAACCGCTATATATGAGGATTTACATCAAAAAGGATTGTGGGGATTGGTAAACAATGCAATGGGTTATATGTTTGATATTGATTCCACATGTAAGATTGCTTCTAATAACCGTGATTACTTTTGTCATGTTTCTAGAAATCAGGCATCAAAGACTTGGTCATCCCTCCGACCAAGTCCTACATATACTTAAGTCCACACTTAATCTTGATGGAACATCTCGAATCTAACCATCTTTGTGAAACTTGCAATAAAGCTAAACAAACTGTGGGAACCATTTCCTTTATGAACATAAATCAACTAAAATTGGTCAACTTGTTCATCTAGATGTATGGGGACCATATAAAGTCACTAGAGAGATGGTTACAAATATTTTTTGACCATTGTTGATGACTATTCTAGGGCCAATGGGTTTATATGCTTAAGGAAAGGATGATGTTTATGTTTCCATTGTTAACTTTACTCATATGCTATCAAATCAATTTGAACACAATGTTAAGATATTCGTAGTGATAACGGACGAGAATTTGTCAATAACAAACTTCAACACTTCTTCCATGAAAAGGGAATTTTACATCAAACCTCTGTGTTTATACACCTCAACAAAATGGTATTATGTAGAAGGAAACATAGGCATCTCCTTAATGTGGCTAGATCCCTTATGTTTCTGTGGGGAATTACCTATATCTTTGGCCCGAATGTGTTCTAATCCATGCTTATGTCATAAACAAGTTACCTTTCTCGTAGTTGTCCGCAAGTCTCCTTCTTCCCATGTATATGGGCATGACCTTCACTCTCTCTCCTTAGAGTCTTTGGTCGCTTATGCTATGCCATCATTCTCAACATCTCCGATAAATTTGGTAGTAGGTCCGAAAAAAGTGTCTTTATTGGCTATTCAAATGAGAAAAAAGGTTACAAACTCTTGAGCTTATAAACAAAAAATATCTTTTATTCCAGAGATGTCAAATTTTATAAACTGCTTTTCCTTCAAATGAAAATTCTTTGTCAAAACCTTTTGTTGAAACTTATGTGCCTACAGATTTAAATCACAAAATTTCTTTGACTCACAAATAAGTCCCAATGATGAAGGAGAGTGACATCATATGATGATGGCAACTGGTAAGTCATCCTACTAGGATTGATGAACCGTTGCAACATCTATAGATGATAATACACACCCCGAGGGCACCATATCATATGAATCACATCCTCGCCGATGCATCTTCCGATTCTCACCGATACATCACCCGATCTCTGCGAACAAGAAAGAGGGCTTGCCACCACTATCGCTGAAGGTCAACCAGAGTTTCTAAGTTGCCCAAAGAATCTTAATGACTTTATTGTAGAAGGAAAAGTCAAATATGGTGTTGAAAAGGTTGTTAATTACTCTAATCTTAACAAAGAAAATTATCTTTGTTTCTAGTCTTAATAAAAGTATTGAACCTACTGTTATGAAGAAGCTATCCTTGATAGTAATTGGGTTGATGCTATGAACTCAAATTGAGGCCTTAAATGATAACCATGCTTGGGATATAACCGATCTACCTCCTAATAGAACTCCTATTGGTTACAAATTGTTGGAATTATGCAGTAGGATTTCACATCAATCGCCAAAGGATTCTGTGTGAGTAGAAGCAGAGTCAATTGAAGAAGAGATTCTCATTAAGTATAAAAGCTGCATCTGTGTCACTGCAGAGTGAAGCTAACTAGGATCTCATGCGCTTTATTAATTAAATGCTAACCCATCATTATTCTTGAACCCGCCCGAGGTTAGCATGGGTATTATTGTATCGCTCAATATTGTTTAGTGTTTTAGCTATTAAATGCATGCTTGCATGCTTAGTCGATTAGGTAGTAATAGTTTAGGTTCCTTGTCTATAAAAGGAACTTCATAGTTTGTAATAGAAAACAATTCAAACATAGAGTTTCGCTAATAAAAGATCCATAGAGGATCTAAGTGTTTTAGTTATAACAACTTGTATTTACATTCCGCTATAGAATACGAGTTGTTGAGATTTTCTATTAGTTTGCTTATGATTACATAGGCAACACTAACGATCCACGAGTGCTCAAGATCCGCCAAGGTCCATGCATGTTCAACAAGTGGTATCGAGCCTCGGAAAGTATCTACGATCATCGAACCATATCTACCTCACCCCATTACAACCAAAACACATTCACTCATGCCCGGAATCATGATGAATCGGTTACCAACAACAACATCAAAAAAAACCTTTATGCAAAGAACTTAGTCTTTCCAACAAAGAATGGTAAGTTTTTATCTTAAAAGGAAGAGTATGATCTCTGGACAATGAAGATGCATAATCGGATCTCCAATTTGATTGGAATCTTTGGGAGATTGTGAAGAAAGGAAGCATCAAGAAGACTATCCCGTGATCTTGATGGTAGTTTACCATTGCTCCTCCCAAAATCTTTGAAGAGATTCTAATTGCAAGTAGAGAGCACAAAGTAAGAACCATCCTTCTTCAAGCCATTCACAAGATCACTTGGGTGATTTTCACCACATGGATGATGCAAAGAACATATGGATGGTACTTAAAGCAAGGTTCGTGGCAATGAAGAGTCCGTAAGAACGAGGAAGTCCATGCCGAGACAACACTTTCAAGAATTCAATATCTCTCGAAGAAGAAGGTATCCACAAGGATAACATGTTTCATAAGATTCTCGAGTCATAAACCAATTTGAATGCAACCCACGACAATGATGATTGCAATTCAAAGTTCCTTTGATCTTTGCCTCCATCATGGTTACATGTAAATATAGCCCTTAAAGCTAAAGCGGGTCGGACATGCTCACTTTTGATGAGTCAGTATAACAAACTCAAATATCTTGAACCCGATGTCGATCTCCCACCGTGCATCCTCTTACGTCATACAAACCTTTGTTGGGACATCTCACCCAATATGATGATGCATGCTCCAAGTCCATCTTACTTACCATCATCATCTTATCGTCCAATCCATCATGTCCTCAAGCTAGAACCGGTAGTATATTGAGGATGTTCTTCATTCATTTGTTGTTCGATTATGATACTCATCAACATCTTGTCTATGAAGATTTTGATCGTGTGGACCCACTTGAAATGGAGGAGATGAAACCGAAATGGCGTGTGGCCATGCTGTGAGATATCAAGAGGTTCGAGGAGAGGTCGAAGAAAGTTTGGCTTCAAGGAAAGGATCCAGCTCGTTTTGACGGAGAAAGGTCAAGTGTTTCTCTTGTCACCGGATGGAGTCATTTCTCAAGGAATGCAAAGATAGGAAGAATGGAGAGGAACTAACTACAATTCCTATCAGTGAGTAATCGGAAGGAAGCTGGAACTTCAAGAATCTTGTCACCTTGGATGAACATGTCAACTGGTCGCACATGAACTCAGTAAATGAGGAAGTCGCTAACTGAGAGAAGCTTGGATTCTCAAGCGAGATGTACATCGGAAGATAGGCATGATCAATTTGCCTTGATGGGACTTTCTCGTGTACACAAGCTCGTATATTTGGTTGTAGTGAAAGATACAATGAACTTAAAGAAGCTTATGATACTATGAAACCTAAATACAATGAATGCTATGTTGATAATGAAGCTTATAAACTTTCGTTAAAAACATTAGAAAGACAAAAAATATGGTTTCAAAAGAATCAGATAGCTTATGAAGAAAAGATAAAGGTGATACAATTTGATCTAGATATTGCAAACATTAACTTAAAACGCACTGAAAAGGAAAAAGTTGATGCTATTGCTGAGAACCTAGAGCTTAAAGAGAAACTTGCTGAAGAAATAGCTAGGCATAAACAATGGCTAATATCAGGTGACAATCTAGCTAGAGAAATCTATAGTAGTCAATCAGTGAACTCTGGAATAGGTTTAGGTTTTCAAAAGTATGTAGGATTGGAAGCTAGGCAAGATGGGCGTAAATCTACACCTGCAGGCTTAGCAAATTTTAAAAAGGAAGGTGATTTACATGTCAGTCCACTGACCTATTAGAGGTAATTCATGCCCACCGACCGCCCATTCTTTTGCTGACTTTGATGGATCACACCATCTCGATGGCAAAAAGTCAAAAGATCTGCTGACATCGATGCTTCATCTTATGACTTTGTCTCTTCTCCGATAAAGGACAATTCATCTGGATCAAGCGGTCTACTTTCACCGTGATTCAAGTGATAAGTCGAGACCTTCCCAAGCCCCTCACACGAGCCTTCACCCAAGCCTCCGCACCCAAGTCTATCTACAAGCTTCTAGGGTAGCTCTTGAGGAATCAACTTCAAGCCTGTTTCCCAGAAGACTTGTCTTTTAAATCTTTGCATAATATGTCCGTTAAAACAATTCCTTTAATGTTTCGGTTTAAGTACTTCTACATGTAATAGAACATCTTCTTTGTTGAATAAATATTCCAAAAGGAAGACATGTTTTGTATGTGGAAGTAAACTTCATTTAATTAAGGATTGTGATTTCTATGAGCAAAGATTGGGTGTATGTGCTACTCAAAGAAACCTAGACCATGTGGACCAATGTTAAGAATATTCCACCTTATGTCCCATTGCTACTTATAATCGACTCTCCTTGGAGGAGATCGCTAATAGACCTTATGTGCAACCTACTAGCCCATATTTTAAACATGGTTATTGGCCCGCATGTGTTAACTCTATGAATAATGGGAAAGGATTTTGGGCACTCTGCCGCCAAGTCCTCGTGAGTTGTTCTTGGAATGATAAGGGACCTAAATTTCAATGGAAACCCAAGAACAATGGTGGATCTTTCTCTTACTGCTAGACCTATTGGAATGCTTAACCCTTAACTTCAAAGTTTAAGGGAGGCATAGGCCTGTGGGAGGCATATGCCTCGGGGAGGAATTTGTAGTATACTTTGACTATATTACATTTGTCATTATTAACTATCTTGCTAATTATATTTTAGTCCGCTTTGTCTCTGTTTTGTTCTTGTGTTTCTACGAGTTTGTTTTGCGGTATGCCTTGTTCTATTCAAATTCATCAAGTGTGGTCCTTTGGTAAATGGTCAAGTAAGCTTAAAAGCTTGTTTCTGTGGAAAGATAAGTAATGAAGTGAGCAATTTGTTTCCATCAAGATAAAGTTACGAAGACAAGTTTTGAAGTTAAAATTGTTCATTCATTCATACAAATTACGACACGACTTACAAATTACAATCAACTTCAATGCAACTACAAGAAAAGAGCTTTACATGATCTACTAATCCTAATCTAGTTCATATAATCTATTCCAACATCTAACGGGCCGTTGATATGCATGATCGCTCACATCTCTCACACTAGATCTTTGGATATGCGTTTGTAAAATCTTGCATAACCACCCATTCCTTCTATCTCGATGGTCGGATATGCATGACCGGTGCAGACGTAAGATGACTAAGGATCAAAATGGAAAGATGGATTGATGCAAACGATGATGATGACGATGACCACACATGATGTTGAAGAAACATAAAGTTTCGTTTGTGCTTCATCTATCGATTTCAACCAAAATGCAATCCATCCACCCTCCTTAAGCTCTTCCTCTATACGATGTGTGAAGATGCACCAAAGAATGGCGCAGGTAGAGCAAGCACCACCTCCCTTTCGGCAAGAGGCCTTTGTTGAGGTTGAGGTGCTGGAGGTTGGGAGTAAGAAGTTATCTCAGTAGTGGGTTCCTCTAAGTCATCAGAAGACTCACTTGGATCCACTACACTATCATCTTCAGAAGAAGGGAGAAATGGGGATGTCAAGGGACGAGGGTCGGGGACGTGACCAAAACTGGAGGAAATCCTTTGGATGATGATGATGATGGAGAAGAGGTTGGGTTTACAACCTCGGTATAGTATTCATGGTTAATTTTGGTTGATTGGGTTTGTGATGAGTCTAGGGTTTGTGATGGTAATTGGGGTAAAATTGTGAGAGAAGTATGCGTTGGGATGATTAAATAGACGGATGCAAGGGTTAATGCAATTAATGCGAGTTAGTTGGCACAAGAATTTCTAGAATCTTACAGAAGATATTTTAGTCTTGGGTCGTTTCACGCAAGTATATTATTTCAGATTGGCTAGTTGTTTCTGCTGAAGCGTTGGTCAAGTTGAAGTACACGTAGGATATGGTCAACTAAAGTTCTCATACTTTTGACTATATTCTTGGTAACGGTTACCATTCCTCAAATCGCATTTCTTCCACTTCAAAAGAAACAATTCCCTCTTCTCCTACATCCAAAAACTCCTCGGTTCAAAAATCATAACCCTAAAATCACATATCTCTCATGGCTCTTCAATTCAAGAAAGATCACAATAAAGTTGCATTTCTGGGTAAAGCAAAAGGCGATGAATTGTATGTACCAATGGTGGAGTTCTTGAAGCGGTCTAAAATTCACTTTACCCTAACACATTCCCCTAATGCGATTTTTGAATCGTTGGTTAAACAATTTTGGGAATCTGCTGAAAAACGCAGTGACTCAGAGATTGTTGCGTTGATTGATGGAACAGAGCACGTGGTGACAGAGGACCTGATAAGGAGAAAGCTTAGGTTGGATGATGTTGATGGGGTTTATCACTCAAGCATGAGAGTGATTCTCATCGGGCTGAGAGCCATTGGGTATCAAGGTACAAGAACGGACATATGGTTGAAAAAGCATTTTGCCCTATGTGGAGATTTTAGTTCACACTCTGCTGAAAGGCATTAGCAACGTCTGGGCGATGGGATCAATTCTCTACGAATTGGCTTGTGGTATTGTCGTGTCTATCTCAAGGATAACTTATAATTTTTCTAAATTTATTTTTGATAATATGGTTGAAAATATAAATAGGAAACAACATAAGTTTTTAATGTACCCTAGATTCTTACAAATAATCATAGACACATCTACCCAAGTCCGGGCCTTTAATCCCATAGAGCTCTTTCAACTAAACTTTTGCCTTTGAGAACTAACTTTGAGGGCATATCATCCGTTGTCGGTGACTATGTTGCCTCAAGGCAATGAGGCTCGATGAGGAAAATGTTGCTAATATCCCACCCTCTTCAAATGTTGCTACTTATGGCATTCCATCGGTTAATATAGATGAGGTCCTCTTTTCTCAACAAGCATCTCATACACGCCTCGACCATACTCCACCCGTACCATCACCTGCACCGAGTTCACCACCTAATCGGGCTTCAATTGATGAGTTTGAGTCCACCTGCAGCAGGATGACCACACCCATCCTCAAAGGAACCTTTTGATGTAGTACCTCCTCATTTTGAGCATGACCATATTTCCACCGAAAGGTCCAATGAAACTCCCATTACCACAGTAGCAATCACTTTGGTGAGCCGAGGACCCTATTACTCTCACATCCGTCTATGCTCTTGTTAACGGTTGTCACCGGTGAGGTGGTGATCTCAAAAGGAGCTTCTGAGAGACCAAGTCTACTCTTGGTGATAAGATTGAGGAACCGCAGTAATAAAGTTAAGGACCTAGAGGAGCGACTTGAAAAGAGTAGCAAAGGAAGTTAGTCATTTCTTCCGATGAGGAAGATGAGGACTCTCATTGCTTCTCTTAACATCTTATCCGATGTGGCTCAAGAGATAGTTGTTCCATCTTTGATTGATGAATCATCAAAAGTTAAGGTACCAATTCAGCCTCACTAGGAAGAGGAGACGATCCGATTTGGTTAAGGGTCTCTGTGTAGTCTCCAAGAAACCAAGTGGTGACAATACTACATCTGCCGAGGTTCAAATGGAGGACATTGCATCCGAACCTTATCATCATGCACTGTTCAAGAACCATCATGTCCCACCCTTCAAAGAGATGATCAAGTAGTATTTCATGTTGGAAGAAATTTTTATTTGGATCACCTCAGAATCGATATCCTTACCACACCGCTGAAGATCTCTCTCAAAACGTTTCTTCAAGTTCAAATTGGTAATTCTCCTCCGGTGAGGTTGATCATGAATATACTAATAAAGAGAAAGGTGTAATGATTGAAGATGAGCTTGGCAAAGATCCCGTATCCGAACAAGAAAGGCAAGGACAAGAAAGGTGTTTCTTGAGTTTGCGGATCGAGAAGAAAAGTGAAGAAGTGGCTAAACAAAATTGCAGATCATTCTACTGCTTTTGCCTCCTGTGAGACGAAGAGAATTGGATGTTTTAGCTACTCATATACTGCTGCACAATGGGATGCTCTTACTAAGCAAACCACTTCAAATCCTACTCTTGCTCAAAGTATCTTAGGTCACGGACTTTGATAGTGAAAATTTTGTGGCTCGGATGATGGCACTTGGAGAACAAAGGAAGCAAGAAGCATCATGAAAAGGAAAGCCCTTAGTCTTGAAAAGAATAAGGCAAGAGAGAGAGACCTCCATCAAGCTTCGAAGAAAGCAGAGATGAGGATTGCGGTGAAAAATCAAAGTTCTTCGGTGCTTAACCGTGGTTTGACAATGAAGCAAGTCTTGGCTTTTACACGATGCAAGATTATTTTACCTATACAATATGATTATGAAGACTTCTTCTCCGCTTAACACCATCTTCCAACTTTTGAAAAGAATTCAAGAGAATGAAGTTGCACCAAAGGCCAAAAGACCCAAGTTTGTTGAAATAGTGGATAATTTTGATGATATTCCACCAAAGACGATCTCTCAAATGGTTTCTTCGAAGCAACTTCAAAGCCACTCCTTCGTTCGACAAGGTTCCTTCATTGAACCATCACCGTTTCCTGAGCACTAGTTATGCCCTCATCTAACCCAAATGTGGCATCTGCTGCAAAAGAAGGTACTTTGGTTAGGGAAGATGACCAGGTTACTTCTGCTGAACCTACTGTTATATCTGCTGAAGCTTCTACAAAAGTCACTAACTCAACTGAAAAGATCTCATCTGCTGAACCAACCACCTTTTCCTCTGAAGCACCTATTTTACAAACTCCTGCTCCATCTGTGGGATCTTCTGACACAGAAGGAGGTAGTTCGATTAAGGAAGCTAAAACCACAACTGTCAAAGCTAAAAAGGCAAGAAAGGTGCTGGAAAGAATGCATGCCCTTCGTGATGATGTCTCACCTAAATCCACATCTACTTCTTCAAGTCCAACTACAGAAGTTAATGAAGAGACCAAAGATATTCCATCTTCGGAAATCTACTCACCTGGTAGAAGGATGAAGAGAATGACTAAGAGAAAACACACATCTCTCGAGAAGATCCGCGAGAAAAGCGAGGACTCATGCATCGAAAAATAAGCCATCACCCAAGAAGGTTCCTTTGGACCTAAAGGTCGATGACTCAACCTTTATTAAAGAAAGATCCACTCTTGATTTTCCGAGGGATATCAAAATGTGTTGGTCCAGTTGGTCTCGATAAATGGTGAGATGAATGTCATTCATCGATTGGACAAAACTTCAATGGAGTTCACCTTTTGAAGGAAATACTCCATTTGGTAGACAGGCGGATATATCTTACTCTGTACACTCTCGTCACCAAACATTACCTGCCATCTTGCACCACAAGGTTACTGGATGTGCTTATTGGGAGATCTTCATGTCCCGGTTGACTCTCAATCTCCCAATGGTAAAGGGCATTTCATTTGGAAGAACTCACATCTATGGCAAGTTGAGTCCTGGAGATATTATCCCCACCTCGTGGTGCATGTAGTTGAGACGAAGGGTGGAATCATAGTCCGCATGTTTCTTTGAAAGAACTTATCCATTGTCCAAGAGACTTATGGAAAGGATGCTTTGTCGGAAGTTGGAAATTCCTCGGATCCGTGGGAAATGAAAGACTAGACTGCGAGCGATCTAGTTGGATCGATCAAAGGCTCAACTTCTCGCAAGCTCAATCGCATCTTCATAATGAACAGCGTAATCTACATTGTCTTTTGTAGTATGTACGATCGTTTGTGTTGTTTATTTTCTTTGTTTTGTTTGTTAGTTTTCTTAGTTAAAAAAAAAAAAAAAAAAAAAAAAAACTAACTTTCTCTTGCAGTGTTTGTTGTATTTTGTTGATGGTTTTAACTCACCGATATACCTTGTGTATATCAAAGAGTTGGCTAGTCCAAAGGGTACTGACTTTGGTAAAGACACATCAAATCTGATGATAGGCTGTAATGATTTGCTCAAAATCATAGGTCTCGCAACCACCCATGCTTAAATGTTTGAGAGTTGTATGGTCATCAATTCACCATGGTATATTCCTTGTTGGAATCCAAGATTGGCTAGCCCACAAGTATATGGCTTGTGGTAAAGGCAATCAATCCATATTTGGTTATCAATTCACCAATTCTAAGAATTGACTAGTCCTGAGCAAACGGCTACAAGTAAAGACACATCAAATCCGTTTATATAGTTCCTGATTTGCTTATAAATCAGATGGTTATCAATGTACCATAGTTTTCGAACTTAAACATTTGGCTACTCCAGTAGTGATGGCTATTGGTAAAGAGACATCAAATCCATTATTTTCAATGATTCACCTCTTACAGGAGTTAAAACACCTGGATGTGATGAGAATAGTATGCAACTAATAAGTATTGATGTACACTATGTCATGTTGATATGTGTTTAAAAACACATATATTTTACCTTATTTAAACCCACAAAAACAGCCAAAAACACACAAATAACTATATAAATGTTACAAATATCATGAAAATGTGTTTTTATGTGTTACAAATGCAAAAGGATTGAAACTCGATGAAAAACAACAAAGATTACAAAATTGGCGCTTTAGTCCTCGAACTTCACAGATTGTCGAAATGGTCCTCGGATAAAATATTTTAAAATAACCAATAGTCCCCCAGGAATCTTGAAATGACAAATTTTACCCTTGAAGTTCAAATTTGCAAAAATGGCAAGTTTGGTCCCTGGAGTTTGAAAATTGTCAAAAATAGTCCTTGGGTTTATAAAAATGGAATTTTATGCAACATTGGCCCTTGTACTATTCACATGTTACAATTTAAGCCCTTGTGATAACTTTGGTATAGTGGCAGGTTTGGTCCTTCAATTTGGCAGAATTACAACTTTGGTCCTTGTGTTTAATTAATATCAAACGGACCCTTGGTTATTATCAAACCCAAAACAAACCAAATCCAATCCTTAACCCAGCTGGCCCAACACCCCAAATCCAATCCAACCCCGTTATTAATAACTCGGTCAACAAAAGTCAAACGGCTAAAATACCGCCGTTCACTGTTCATCTCCTTCTCACACACCTGCATCCCAATACCAAGGGTTTCACCACCACTTTCCACCTCACCTTATCCCCCAACAGATACCAACCCCTCCACCTCCACAACCTCCCAAACCCATTAAATGCATAAACACCTTATTATGACTTTTCCCGCCAAAAACACCAAGTGTACGATTTTGATGAATTAAGAAGATCCAATGGATGGAATAAAGTGGGATTTAATCGTGAGGTCGACAAGGATTCTAGGAGGTCAATAAATATCAAGAAAGAAGCGAGAGAAGAAGAAGGAAGTAGTGTAATTTAATTTACTTATGTCGTTTTTAATAATTTAAGTTTTCTAGTTTATGTTTAAGCTTTCAAGTGTTATGTAATCTTATTTCAGTGTAATAAAAACTTGTTTTTCAGTTTCAATTTCAGTTCTTGCACACGAATTCAGTTTAAGCTTATTTCCTTGTTTAAATTTTCAAAATACTCAAGTGTTGTTTATAGTTGTTGTATTGGACTCAAAAGCTCATATAAGCTTTCTCTAAAGCTCTTATAAGCTATTAGATATCTTCAAGTTCAGTTTAGAGCTTTAATAGAAAAATTCCCAAAATACCAAGAAATTAGAGAAAATAAAAAACCCATGGAGACATGATCAAGAAACCGTGCGAGCTAATTTTGGATTGCTTATTGGTATAGAGATTCTTGGGAAGCTATAGGTGTAATCTCGCACCTTGGTTCTCTGCCTTGTGTATTAACTCAACTTGTAAGCCATTTCTTAAAATTTGCAATTTTAGTATAGTTGTTATAATCTTGTTAAATATAGCTTATCTTGTCTAATTATAGTCATTATCGTTAATAAATAGATAACTTGGTTTAAAAAACTTGTTTTAGTACAATAAGCTTCAAAACAGCTTATATTAAAGGATGTTTGGATTTGCTATCCGCTTGATGTTCAAGGTCATTTGTGATATCATTGTTAGTTGGTGCATGTTCTATTAGTTCAATATAGCTCACCAAACAATAAAACCAGGTCCTCATTAGTTTAAAAGTCAAAATCAAGTTTAATCTTGTATTGCTTGTTAACTGTTGAAATTTAGATTACATAATCATGCATACTAGTTTAAAAGTTGTTTATCTAGCCTAATTTAGTCTCATATTAGCCTAATACACCAAATTAGATCATCTAGGATCATTAAAAGTTCATTTAAGTCAAAGTCTTAGTGTAAATCAAAAAGTCAAAATTTCCTAAATACAGTTTTTGAATAAACTTTAGAATTTTATTGTGTATTTAATATTGAGATTTAGCTTATAACCTTTTAGGATATTAATGTTCAGCTGCTCAACTTAATTAGAAAAATATTAGTTTACTTTTAATTAGCTTATAAAGTGCTTATTACTTAGCTTCTTTTGACCTTTTTTCAAAATCATACCACAATAAATTGCACCATTCCACCATGCCATGCACCACTTTGTCCCACATCCATCATGAGCCCCAGTGGTGGTTCTTGGTTCCATAGCATTCACCACCTTGCTAGCTCTCATTTGCAGTCAAGCTTTTGAGCTTAAGCTCTGTGGACCCCACTTGTTTTGACCTTCAAATTCTGTCCCATAACTGTCTTAGAAAACAAAGAAGCCAAGTGCTTATTTCAATTCCATGTTGCTTATTTGTCCATTTCCTGTCATATTATGCTTATTGTGGTATATTAGACTTAATTTGAGCCTTTGGTTTCCTGCATTGTTTTTTTTAGCTTATTTTTGGCTTATTAGCTAATTGCTTATTTAGCCCATTCTGCTTATTATGGGTTAGACAATTCTCATTTTATTTTTCCTAGCTTTCTAATTTTATTTTATAATTTTCTGGAAGTTTTCATATTTTTCACTGTTCATTTACTATTTTTCTGCATTTAATTTCAGTTTTTAGACTTTTTAATTAGCTTTTATTACAAATAAATCAGAAAAAGTTTAAAAAAATATGTTTTCAATTTTCCTAGATTAAGATAAATATAAAAAGCCAAAAAAATATTTTTCCATAATTTTCTTAGTTTAAATAGTATTTTCTAGCATTTTAATTAGTTTTAAATAGTTTTTAATTAATAATAAATACATTAAAAAGCATAAAAAATATCTTTTCAGTTTTAAAATTAGTTTTATAATATTTTAGATTTTTACAAGTCATAATTTTAATTTTCTAGCTTTATTTCATATTTTATCATATTTTAGGTTATTATTAAATTGTTAAAAATAGTTTTTAATTAATAATAATTAAATAAATAGTCATAAAAATAATTTTATTTTTCTAATAATTTTCTTTTATAATTAGGATTGTAAAATGTATTTTCATATCCGTAGGTATTTTCCTTCTTTATTTTCACGTTTTATTTAGTACGCTTACGTAATTTTATTTAAACGTCGTCTTAGGTTTTAAACGCTCATCGATTTTAAAAATAGTGATAGCGTTTATTTAATATAATTTAACTTTTAATTTTCTTTAATTTGCATTTAAGCCCTGTAATTTACAAACTTTCTCTTTAGGTGTAATTATTCCAAATTCACAAACCTTTTCCCATTCAATATCACCTGATCACAGATTCGTTGTACTACAGTGTTCACACCTCGTTGGGACTTAACGACCCGGGGATACACTAAACTTCTCCAGATCTTAATTGCATTTGGTTCTAGACTGTTTGGACTTTTATTACGGTTGACCATTCACAAGTGGTTAGCTTGTGTGATAAAACCTGACTGTCTGGAGCTGAAACACATGTGTTGCTGCAAAGACCTGGCGTTTCAAAGATTGGTCATCATAGAGATGAAATCATTATTGGTTCTTTGCTACTGATGTTGAAAACAATCCTCTAAGTACTACAGTCTTTAAGATCTATCAAGGTTAGGAAACTGGAACTTAACCAAGTCAAATTCCAGTTTAGGGGAGGATTGTTGGGAATTATGCGGCAGGATTTCTGCACAATCTTCTTGAAGGATTCTCATTGAAGTAGAAGCGTAATCAAGAAGAGATTCTGTTGAAGTATAAAATCCGTGCCATGTATCTCGCAAGAGTGGAAGCTGACTAGGATCTGCACACGCTTTATTAATTAAATGCTAACCCATCATTATTCTTGAACTGCCCGAGGTTAGCATGGGTATTATTGTACTGCTCAATATTGTTTAGTGTTTTAGCCATTAAATGCATGCTTGCATGCTTAGTCGATTGGGTAGTAATAGTTTAGGGTTCCTTGTCTATAAAAGGAACTTCATAGTTTGTAATAGAAAAACAATTCGAAACATAGAGTTTCAGTTAATAAAAGATACATACAGGATCTAAGTGTTCTTAGTTATAACAGCTTGTATTTACATTCCGCTATAGAATACGAGTTGTAGAGATTTTCTATTAGTTTGCTTATGATTACATAGGCAACACTAACGATCCACGAGTGCTCAAGATCTGTCAAGGTCTGTCTGTGTTCAACACAAATGGATCTTTAAAATCAAATATAAAGCCAATGGTGAAGTTGATAGATACAAGGCTAGATTAGTTGTTAAAGGCTATAACCAAAGAGAAGGAATAGACTATGATGAAACTTTCTCTCCTGTTGTGAAAATGTCTACTGTTAGATGTCTTATTGCCTTAGCTGTAAAAAAAATGGCCTCTTTTCAACTTGATGTTAATAATGCTTTCTTGTATGGATATCTTAATGAGGATATCTATATGACCATCCCCAAGGGGTTCTGTAATGAAAACAATAAAAATAAAGTTTGTAAACTTGTCAAATCTCTATATGGCCTAAAACAAGCTCCCAGGAAATGGAATGAAAAACTTGTTAGTGTTTTAAAGGAAAATAACTTTGTTCAATCTGTCAATGATCACTCTTTGTTCACCAAAACAGAGAATAACAAGTTTATTGCTCTGCTTGTCTATGTGGATGATATTGTCCTTCTTTGAAACGTATTGATGAGATAAACCTATTTAAAGAGTTTCTAAAATCAAATTTTCATATCAAAGACTTGGGAAACTTAAAATATTTTCTTGGTATTGAAGTTTTAAAAGCGGGAATGACATTTGTCTCTCCCAAAGAAAATAATTGCCTTGAACTCCTCAAAGAATTTGGTCTTCGGTGCAAACACGTATCTACTTCTATGGAACCCAACTCTATCCTTCCATACATTCCCACCGATGATCCCTTACTTGTCAACATCACTAGTTATCGAAGTTACTTGGGAAACTTATCTATCTCACCCATACAAGACCGACATCTCATACTCGGTTCATTGTCCGGCACAATATATGCATTCTCCTCTTCAATCTCATCTAGAATGTGCCCTCAATGTTAAAATATCTAAAAGGAGCTCGGGAAAGGTCTATGGTATAATTTCACAACTCCGAAAATCATCTTGAAGGATATAGTGATGCAGATTGGGCCAAATGCAAGAAAACCATAAAATCATCACGTGTTATTGTGTTTTCTTTAATGATTGTTTGATCTCATGGAAAAGTAAAAACAAAATACTCTTTCAAAATCTTCCACGAAGCGGTATAGATCTATGTCTCTTGTTGCATGTGAAATCATATGGATCCAAAAATCTTAAAAGATCTAAAAGTTGATATCAATCTCCTGTTAATCTTTTTGTGATAACAAATCGCTTTACAACTTCTTTGTCAATCCTGCTTTTCCATGAAAGATCAAAACACTTTGAAATTGATGTTCACTTCATCAGGGAAAAAATTGCAAGAGGTGTTAAAAGTGCCAAAAAGATTGGCTCTTCAAACCAAACTGCAGACATACTTATAAAGAACCTCCCTGTTTATCAGCATAAATTTTTGTGTGAAAAATTGATATTGTTTGATATGTTTGCCCATCAGATTAAGGGGGAATGTTAAATTTTGGGGTATTAATCTGTGGCAAACATGTCACTCTATCAATTGCTAATGGCTTTCAAGTTATGTTCATTGCAGGACTATTACAGGGGTTAATCATGGACAAAGCATAAATGGTTTAAAGTTCCAAGACGTTCATTTCTGCTGAAGCTTTCCTTGTTTCTGCTGATGAGTCATTTATAGCCGTTAGAGGGGTCTTAGTGTATCTTTATCTCCTATTTAATAAGTCCCTTAATCTAGGGTTAGACACACTTGTGTGTGCAGTCATTTCTCACACACTCTTCTCTTCTCTTTGATCATTTCACTGATCTTGTCTCTTCTTTGTATTTGTATGATTATTGTCTCATTGACATTAATCTAATCTTGTAACATTTTGGATACTATTGTTGATATAATCTAAGCCGACTATTGAGGCTTAGGTTTGAATAAAAGTTGTTCTGTTTACTTGTTGTTGTTGATACTTTCGCACATGGTATCAAAGCTTCAGGCTCATAATTGTTGGGTTCAGTAAATACCCAAACCCCTTAATCTAGGATTTGAATAGAAAATAGCCCAAGTATTTAATCCGCTAACACAAACAGTCATTGAGTGCATAGTCTCTCGGTGAGTCGCCTTCGAGGATACTCGGTAAGAGGCAAAGAATAAGTCTCCCACTCGAAGGCGGAACTTAAAGGGTGAAGGCCGAGTCAAGAAGATGATGGATTCGGTGGTGATGACAATAACTCACCGAATCCCTAAGATTCCTCTCCAACTTCTTACATCAAGACAAACCCAAGTAGAAGATCAAGGATGTAAAGATCAAGAAAGAGCGGGACAAGGCGGAAAGGTTGAATCATATAAGGCGAAGTCCTTATCAACCAAAGTCAACTTTCCTGAATGGCAAAAGATCGGCTCGATGTCATCACTAAACTTAGGAAAGTAGTCTTGTCTCTTACCTAGAATAGTCTTTATATGTAGACAAAATACATCAAGATTTTGTTCATCAGATGATGTCGGTTGTCACTTTGGAAAGAGTCAAATATCATACATGTATAAATAGCATAAGAGATGGAGTGAAAAGGTTAAGCTTGTGAATTGTAAAACACATACACGCAAGCCATCTTTTCACTCCTCCAAATACAACTTAGTTCTGAGATAGCTCGGTGAGCTCTAAGAGTTGTGCTCGGACTTAGCCCGAGCTTAGAGAGGAATCACCCAACTTTGTTTATTTCAATCCCAAGTACTATTCCGCAAGTACTTGGGTAACGATTCTTTGTTGATTTATTTCTAATAAGAATATGATGTTGAAAATTACTTAGTGTGTTTTCTTTATGTTAATTTCACCATAGTTCACTTTTAACTTGTTTTATAAACTAAAACTGCTTTTAAACGATAGTGAGCAATGAACAACAAGTGGTATCGAGCCGTGCTAATTATAAAACTCGCTTTAGGCCGCTCTAAAAGTTTTAAATTAGGATCCTAAATGGTCAAATTGATGTACCCCAACTAGTCGATAAAAGGGTGGAGCTTATTCAAAGGCTGCCCTAGACTTGAAGTTGGCAAATTCAACAAATGGAAAAGCGAATGCTTTGCTATTTGATTGGGATGGAACCTTATTATGTCAAGTGCATAAATGAAGGTCCATTTGTCCCAAAGACTCAAGGTTGCCCAAACACGAAGCTCGGTGGACCTGTGATGAAAGGAGAGTGGTCAACCAGGACCAAAGACTCAAAGTATCATAATATCTTGTCTTCCCGACGATATTATGGAGTCTGATATAAGTCAGTAGTATCATAAGCAAACTCGATGACCTAATTCATAGTCATGAAGGACCATCGATACCAAGGAAAACAGGATAATGGACACGAAACTTGAGTATAACACCTTGAGGGCTAAGGACTCGAAACTCTCTCTCAAACTTACACCGGATACAAAACTCTTTTAAATGAACTTTCAAATGATGGTGTTAAGTTGTCTAAGCATGAAATCAATGTTGGTTTTGTAAATCGTCTCCGAGAAGTGGTTGAATTTATCTCGGGGACTCGGGAATGCTAATCATATCCAAAATCTTGAGCTTCCCGAAATTTATGGGAAATTTGTTCATGAGGAAAACCTCATCAACAGACGATACCCCGACTTAAAGAAGTCTCGAAGTCAAGAAGTCCCCGACCACTACCTCATCACCAATATCAACCTTTCTTTTCTAACAATGTAGTTCAAGATTTCCAAGAAAACTCGGATGATGAGCCCGATGAGAGATCAAGTGAGGAGTACCTAAGTGACTGAATGTCGAATTTCGAAAGGGCACTCTCGCTAACTCTCGAAGGTTTATAAAAAGAAACAAAGGTTTTCAACTGCTAAAGCAATCAAGACACTTGAATGCTACAAGTGTCATAAAAGAGGCCATTTTGCAAAAGACATTTTCAAAACAACTTCAACCCTCTTACAAACCATCGGGATCTAATCGGTCTTGAGCTTTAGCAAATTTCAACCAAAAATCTATCGGTCTCATCAAAATGTTCAAAACAAATCGATCTTAACAAAACCATTGATTATGAAGCTAAGTATAAGAAAGCAAAAGCTAAGCTTGCATTTCTTGAGGCCACCCTCGAAACAACAAAAATGTTCAATCTGTGCGGGTAAGAACAAAGGCCTTGTGGTGAAACCTTTGATCGGATGAAGAGCCAATCTCATCGGATGATGAAATGGTACATGTCGATGCTCTAATGGCTCTCTCTCAAGAAGACAAGCTAGGCGTTGGGAAGAATCATGCTAGGAACGGGAATGGGTCAACATCACAATGAAGAAGGTAAACACTTTACTTTCTATAGATGATGACTCGATTGGCGCCTTATATGAATTATCTAAATGTTGACCTTAAGTTTGTAGAAGAGCAAAGACCGAATCTTTTTCTAAGTACAACAAGTTAAGTTTTGAATTGAATAAGTGTAGGGATGAATTGCTTATTTTAAAACAAGCTAAGCTTGAGGTCGCCACTTTGCAAATTCAAAACACCGAACTAGTTAAAAGAAATCGAATCTTCAAGATGAACTTAAAAGGCAAATGATATTCTAAATAGTTAGACTGCTAAGAATCCTGTGGTCTTTGATGCTGTGGGGCCCCAAGTAGTAAGAAGAGAGTCATAGGTGAAGATCATCTCCCCGACTCTCTCAACAAAGACCGCCTCCTAAGCCATTTGTGTGCGGTGGCATGATTACAAGTATGTTGGTGATTCCAATTCCCAAGGAATGGATTGAGCGAGTTAATCCCGAGAGTAAGCTTCCAAACTTCGATTCGGAAGGATTCTAGAGCACGAAAGTCAAGCTCTAAAGAGCATGCTTGGACTCACGATGTGCCCGGTTGTCTTGAACACATCTCTCGAGTCTCAAGCAGAATCTCAAGCACCGCCCACCACCGAAACCTCTTGGTGCCGCTCCAAGCTCGAGCTTACTCCACTACAATTCAATCCTCATTCACCAAAAGAAAGGTCCGACTTGGTAGAACCATCCTACAAAAACAAGCAAAACTAATCCAACAAGAGTCTACTCCACCGAGACTTCATCATCCTCTGTCCCCACCGAAGTGACCAAATCCAAAGAATCGGATCGAACTTGTGAGGAAGCTTCTTCAAAAATGGAATCCATTGAAAAGGTCCCCGAACCAATCAAGGAGACAAAGTCGCCTTCCTCCGTTCATCAAAGTCTAAGTCAACCTCCAAAACAAACAAAAGTGTGAGTGTGTCATTACACCAACATACCATCGACAATCGCTATAGAATCCTTTTGCATGATCTACAAAAGGATGATCACAGGATCGCCGATCATCTACAAGATGTCACCAAGCAAACTATACCAAAGTTGGTCATCAAGATGCTTCATCCTCCAAAACTGCTCCAAAGAATAGAGCAAAACCTTTCCTCTCGTGCCCTCACCGTGGGTTTAATGATCATCATCGGATGATTGTCTCATGAATACATGCCGTGATATATGCGGTAATCCACTCATGAGACATCCCAACATGACAAAGATCATTCATGCAAGGAGAAATTCCAAACAACCCGTAGTCACCGAGTCATCCTCGGTCTCTAAATGCAAAACCTGTGGTAGCACCATGCACACTACTACCGACCACGAGTCGATTGCAAATTTCAAAGAGACCTTGAGATCCAAGCCCACTAGTAAGTGGGTCACGAAGAAACTAATTCAGCTTTACTACTTGTGCAGACATGCCAGGGAGCCTATTTGGCATCTAGACAGTGGATGCTCAAGAAGCATGACCGTGTGAAGGAATATCTGCACAAGTATGTAAAGGAACCAGGCCCAAGGTAGTATTTGGTGATAACTCATCATGTCCCACTGAAGGTTATGGTTCAATGGCCTAATGGAATAGTTTTCTCTAGAATAGCCTATGTCAACGGTCTCAAATACAATCTCATCGATTACCAACTATGTGATGCAAAATTCATTGTACAATTCAATGATAAACAAGGTACCATTTTTAATGCCAACAAGGAAGTTGTGTTGATAGCTCCTAGGAGAGATGATGTTTATGTGCTTGACATGTCAACTCTCTCCCAAGATGGAACGTGTCTCTTTGCTAAAGCCACTGAAACTATCAATTGGCTGTGGCATAAGAGACTCTCACACTTAAACTTCAAAAACCTCAACAACATGGAAAAACAAAACAAGGTCCTTGGCTTACCATCACCGGGTCTTTGCAAAGACAAACCATGCTCTGTGAAAAGGTAAACACCACGAGCATCATTCAAAACCAAACAAAATTTCTCCATCAAAAGCGCCTTCACCTCGCACATGGATCTCTTTGGACTGTCATCCCGGATCAATCGAGATGAGAAGTATACACTTGTCATTGTTGATGAATTCTCAAGATACACTTGGGTATACTTTCTTCCAAAAGAGTCGGCAATGATACAATAATGTCATTCATCGGGAAGATTGAAAACCGAATGACATTCTTGTTAAACAAATCCGAATCGACAATGGCAATCGAGTTCGAAATCAAGAACTTGAGAGTTTACGTGATGAAAAGGAATTTCTCAAAATTTCTCATCTCCTTATACCCCGTAACAAAATGGGGTTCTTTGAAGGAAAATGTAACTCTCATTGAGGTCATAGAACTATGTTAAATGGCTCACCCTCTCAAAACATTTCTGGATTGAAGCGGTCAAACCGCACTGTTACACTCAAAACAGTCAATCATTGTCAAAAGGCATAATAAAACCCCATATGAGATCTTCAAAGGTAGACTTCCGACATCGCCTATTTTCATGTGTTTGGATGTCTGTGTTCATTCACAACCACAAGGATCATCTAGGCAAGTTTGATGCAAAACCGATGATGGATACTTTTAGGCTACTCACCGATCTCC